>OV702282.1:7787500-8197500 GCA_916181665.1 Avena sativa | reverse complement strand
ACATCTAATCCCTTTTCCTTGTCATCATGCATCAGCTTGAAGGTGATATCCTCCGTGGGTGGCTCCGTCTGGCGTCCTGGCTGTGTGACTCTAAAGCTCCAAAGGTTCTTCCTCTCAAACTTAGTGAGCTAGAGTGCCTTGATACTAGGAAGTGGGAGGTTGAGCACACTAGTGAGCTCCACAAGACGAGAACCGAGATGAGTTCCCTTGAACTCCTCGGCAGTGCTGATAACAATGTTAGGCATCTATTGTATAAGGTAGAGAAAGGTTAGAATCAATACAAGTAGAAAAAAATCACAAGACAATAAAAACACAAGCACATTTTCAACAATAAACACAAGTCATGGCATACAAAATCCAATACAAACATTAAGGTCCAAACATAACTTAGACAATTTTTTGCGAGAAAAATGACAAGTGTGGTGGTCCAACTAGCGGAATACATTACAATTCGCACTCATATGCTTAGTGTATGATATCCTCCCTTAGACATTTTATGGCGGTCTCTAAGTCTTGGGTATACTTCTTCTCCTCTTCAAGGTCATTTTTAGTGTTGATCATTCTACACTTGAGTCACCAAGCTCCTTGATAGCATTTCAAGCTGCATTTCTTGCATAGTCAAAGAATGTTGTATATATTTCTGAGTTGGTGCCCATGTAGAATCCTGACTCTTTGTGGTTGTCTCCCTTGTTTTTGTACAAGTGAAGTTGCACCCACCAATATTCTTCTCCTTCATCCATTACTCGAAATCCATTGTACATGGCCTCACCATGTATCCCCAAGCTAACCATAAGGGTTATGAGTGCTTTGGGAAACTCCGTCTCACACTCTAAAGTCATGGTCATGAGTGGTCCCTTCTTGACGGCTTCGTTGATGGCGGCCATCTACAAATATAGATGAGAAAGAAGATTAGGAAAGGTTTACGAGAAGAAAAAGACAAGTGTGGATTTTGCAAAGAGTTGCATTTTCCTTAGTGGTTTTTTTAGTCTAATCCATCCTGGGGTCATAATCCTACATGCAACATAGTGCTCTGATACCATCTGTAAGATCCCACCTTTATAAGGTAAAGGATCCTTGTGATTGCAATGCTAGTCCCTGAATCAAATGCTAGCATCCACAGTTTAAGATGAAGTACACAGATACAAAGGTCTTTATTACATCGTCATTCTAGAGATAAACATAGTCTTTTACAACTCCATAGCCAAAGGATAGTACAAGAGTTCATACATAGGTAAATAAAGTAAAGTCTTCATCTTCATGTGCCACAGGCAAGTATGTTGAGTGTAGACTCATAACCCTAATCCTCATCAGAGTAACCTGCAACATCATAAGTTACATCCACAGTGGGTCAATACATTGGAATAGTATTGGCAAGTGATACCATAGTAGAATAGTAGTTTCTAACTTCTATATGAGTTTGGCCAAGTGTAGCTTAGGCTTGCTTTGCTCAAAATAGGTTTTCCTTATCAGTTGAAAAACACTAAGTTTTTGTTTGATGAAAATCACTAATAGCGCTTGACGAGGTGGAAAAGGTTGAAGTAGATTCCCAAGTAACGGCACCAGAAAGCTTGATGGCGCCTGGTGTTTGACGTGGGAGCGCTTCGTTGGAAACCCCAAGAGCAAGGTGTGAAGCAGCAAGCAGCAAGTCTTCCCTCAGTTGAGACCGACGTTATCGAACCAGAAGGAGGAAGGAAACGTCACACAGGTGTTGCAAACAACGTGGAGACCTGCACAACACAAACTCAAGGCTTTGCCCCAACGAATCAGTGAGGTTTTCAAGCTCACTGGTTTAATGTAAAACAGTATTAAACGTATGGTGTGGAAGGTAATGGTTTGCAGCAAGTAAACAAGTAACAATGGAAGATGTATCAATGGTAAAGATAGGACCGGGGTCCATAGTTCACTAGAGGTGCTCTCCTTAGATAAACAACATGGCATGAAGGGTAAACAAATTACAGCGGGGCAATTGACAGGAACTGAGCAAGGCATAACAATGCAATTACTAGCCAGAAAGATCCTATGAAGTTGATTGGGCAATACAACAATATACATAGACCGTAATCCAACTGCATCTATGACTAGAAGTCCACCTTCAGGTTATCATCCGAACCCCCTCCAGTATTAAGTTGCAAGCAACAGACAACTGCTTTAAGCAAATTGTGTAAGGTAAACAATGCACATGTTCCATGAACAAGAGACCGTTGTTTTATCCCTAGTAGCAACAACACATCTACAACCGAAGAGATTTCTGTCACTTCCCTTGGAAACTAGAGGCATGAACCCACTATCGAGCATAAATACTCCCTCTTGGAATCACTAGCAACTACTTGGCCAAGATAACCACTAGCAACGGAGAGCATGCAAGATCACAAACAACACAGACATGATAGAATCATAAAGATAGAACCATTAATCAATCCAACATAATAATCTCAATATCCATCGGATCCCCGCAAACACAACATGCATGATTACAAATACATTAGATCTTCATCATGAACGAAGCTCACAAGATCTATACATGAAAGCACAAAGGAGGAGATACAACCATCTAGCTACTACATGGACCCATAGTCCAAGGTGGAACTACTCACAAATCATACCGGAGAGAAGGCCTCCGGGATGATCTCCCCTTCGGCAGGGTGCCAGGAAGAGCTTCAGATCCTCCCGATCTAAGGACGATGGTGGCGGCGGCTATAGACGGTTTCGTGGATTTCTGATCGGGTACTGAGAGTTTCTGCATCGAGGGCTTCTTATAGGCGAAGGGGCGAGCCCGGGAGGCGACCAGGGTCACCAAACCCTAGCCAGGCGTGGGCCCACTTGTGGCCGCGCCTAGGGGGGGGGGGGGGGTTGGCCCCTCTGGCCGGCCTCTCTGGCTCTCCTCTGGACTTCTTGTTCCCCACAGAAAGTAATTGACTTTGTCCTTCGTCCCGTCCAATTCCGAGAATATTTCTTTACTAACTTTTCTGAAACCAAAAACAACAAAAAACAGGCATCTGGCACTGTTGCAACTTGTTAATAGGTTAGTACCATGTAAAAAGCACCTTAAAGTGTAGACAAGTAAAGAAAAGTAGATACTAAACAAGCACAGAGCATAAAAAATTATAGATACGTTTCCAACGTATCAGCATCCCCAAGCTTAACTCCTGCTCGTCCTCGAGTAGGTAAGTGATAAAAGAATAATTTCTGAGGTGACATGTACCCTCATAATAAAGATCCAACCATTTGCAAGCATTGAAAGCTGGGATCAAAGAACTCTAAACATGTGCATGAAAGATGGAGTTCTAACAATAGGAATAGTAATTATGCATGCAACATGGCAAGCTACAAACAAAGATCATGAATAATATGTATTGAAAAACATTTGTTTGTTTCACATGCAGAAAACATAGCATAGTGGCAATCAGCTTGTCCCTCATAGAGTAGCAATATAATGCATAGGACACCTGCAAAGTTCACAAGGGTTACTATAAACAAGTAGCACAAGAGCAAGTAATAACACAATATGCATCAATTAATAAGCTTTGGAACATTGCACAAATAATGACAACTATGCTCTCTTAATGGTGCCTAAAGGTAGAAGGTGGAGACTCAATAATGGTGGAAGAAAGACCTTTTTGTAAAGGAAGCAGGGATTACAAGTTTCAAAAAGAGCTTCCAAAAATTATGGTACTTATTAACTTTCAGCCCTCATTTCCCCTATCATAAGCATCTTGAAGTGGTTAAGGTTAAAGTGGCAAAGCTGGAGTATATGATTGACGAAGTATAAGTTGGCAATCTCAAGTCCCTTGACTATGAGGGATACACCTCATGGATACTCAACTTAGGGCCCAGGCAAGTTCTTGTCACTGTAAGTATTTGCATATCATTGAGAACGACCAACGGGGTACCCCTTGCACATGGTACATGAGCTTTACCATAACCAAAATGACAAGGCAAGCAGACAATGAGCATCTCAGCAATTCTTCTTATGTACCATGGGAATATGGTGATTTTTTCTCTCTTTCCTCTTTTCTCAATGTGTCTCTTTTTTTATAAGAAGAATGCTTCATAGATGTCACTATGGTGATGCTGCAAGTTTCCACCATGATTAAGCATGGCTTAGGCTAGCGGCCCATGCGTTTCTCTAACACAGAATACAAACTCCATGGACTTACAAGTTCCCACTTCATTTCACACCGGTAACATCCATAGACAAAAGAGCATGATATCAACGGAGTACAAAAAGTACAAGTGCAATGTTGAAAACGTTCCCCGTGACAGCACGGTTCTGCTAATCCCAACTTATAAGTGCAAGCATATACAACAAAGTTGCCTTAATGGTTCAAGTTTATTAGGGTCAAAGAATAAAATGTGCCATCAATTTCTTGAGGACTTTAATCACTAAGTTTTCACATAACAAAATAGTTTTTAATTGGAAGATAGATGAAAACAAGAATATACTTTGGAATGGTGTAACTCACCATGCATAGGAGTTTATAGTGGACACTTTGGAATAACTTGGTTTCTTGGGAGTTGGAAGGATGAGTAGAACTTACTTATACAAGTGGAGGCTAGCAAAAGACTGGGAGCAACCAACTAAGAGAGCAATAATGGCCATAATTATGCAATGCAACAAAGCAAACTAATCAAAGAAAAGAGTGGTACTACAAGTCAAGGACTAAATGATCATAGAGGCTAATGGTGACTTGTCATAGTCATAACATGGTGTAAGCATGTGCCAAGTCAACCAAAGCAAAACATTAAAGGAGAATACCACAATACTATGCTTTTGCATGCTAAAACAACGCATAATTTCTTCAAGGCACACTAAGCAATCCCAATTGTTTGGAACAAGACATTCTACAACAATAATCACTAAGCATAATGCAAAAACAACACCTAGCATGTCATGCTAAAGTATAAGTCACAGTCAATGCAAGCTCCCCTTGCACTTCAAGCAAGAACTTACTACTCCTTTCCAAACACCAAGCAAACTTATTTGCAAAACAACACAGAGAGAACGGGGGTCCAAACTACTAAAGCAAAATAAACAAACTAATAAAATCAAACAAAAAATAAGACGCTCCAAGAACAACACAACTATGCATGAAACAATAAAAGTGAAGTGTCTAGACATACCTGAGCTTTTTATTGATGAAGAAGGGGATGCCTTGGGCATCCCCAAGCTTTGACGCTTGTACCTCTTGGATATTTCTTGGGGTGAAACCATGGTGGCATCCCCAAGATTGAGCTTTTGACCATCCTTCATCTCATTGCATCATTCTCTCTCTACACCTGGAATTTTTCCTTCATACAAAACTTCACACAATCTTCATTAACAACATTAGCTTATTCAAAAGATATTATACCACTGGCAAAGCTTTGGAATAGCAAGGATTTTCACTAAAAACACAAGATACTGAAGTAAATCCTTCAAAGAAACTCAATTTACTTGAAGAGAGTTAAAAAAAGGAATCAATAAGAAGCAAATGCAAATAATGGCAGAAATCTGTCAAAACAGACCAGCAGGTAGAAACAAATTTTTCGAACATCTTATGTTGCTCAAATCAAAAAGTGTTGAACTAACAAAAGTTATGCAACATACTGGGGGATTTATTCGTAAATTGTGAGCTCAATCCGAGTTACAGAGCCTCCTCACGATTTTTTTTGGTGGAGGACAGAAATCTATTTCGGGACAGCAACTCCCCAAATCTTAGTTCCCTCTGATTAGAGGTCATTCTTGGCACAAAAAGCAAATAAAAAGGATAAGGAGAGGTTATTACAGAAGTAATAACTTCCAATACTCAAGGAAACTCTCGGTTTATCTCCCAACAAGTACTTTTCTTTAACGCCTTTAAGTTAGGCACAAGAAGCAAGAAGAATCAAGTATTTTAAAATGAAGAAGCATTAACATCAAATCTTGGTTTCAAAGGAGGAGCAAAAAGCAACTTCTCTCTCCTCATAGGGAAGTGTTCAATACCTTCCTTGAATGGAAATTGATATTTGATGGTGCCTTCTTTCATATCAATGATGGCACCAACTGTTCTAAGAAAAGGTCTCCCCAAAGTAATAGGACAAGAAGCATTGTATTCAACATCCAAAACATAGAAATCAATAGGGACATAAGCATTGTTAAACATAATGAGAACATCATTAATACTCCCCATGAGTTTCTTCTTAACATTATAATTGAGTGGGACATCCAAATAACAATCTTCTAATGGTGGCAAATCAAGCATTTCATAAATCTTCCTAGGCATAATAGATACACTAGAACCAAGGTCACATGAAGATTTGAGATCAAAGTCATTCACTTGCATATTAATAATGGGTTCCCAACTATCTTCTACTTTCCTAGGAATAGAAGCTTTGTGTTTTAGCTTCTCTTCCTTAAGCTTAACAAGAGCATCTGTAATGTGTTTGGTAAAGGCAACATGCATATCACTAGCATCAGGACTTCTAGCAAGCTTTTGCAGGAACATAATCACTTCAGAAATATTGCAACCATCAATATCAAAGTCAAACTTAACATCACTAGTAGTAGGCTCACTAGGCTTAGGCATAGTAGGAGGAGGAATAGGGGCTACTTGTGGTTTAGTGGTGATAGTGCACACACTATTGTTTCTATCATTTTCAGCTTCCCTTTCCCACCTAGCATGAAGTTGAGCTAAAAGCCTAACATTTTCATCAATAGTAACTTGTATGGCATGAGCAGTAGCAAAGGTGTTTTCTATAGTTTCAGTTTTAGCAGCCATTTTATTAACTAAGGAAGTTTGAGCTTCAGACAAAGAGGATATATATTTCTCAACAGTTAAAAGCTTTTCCTCTATAGTCTTATTGAAAGTGGTTTGTTTACTAATAAAGTCCTTGAGCTTGACTTCAAGTTCAGAGGGGGCACTTCTAGCATTATTGTAAGAACTTCCATAGGAATTGTTATTCCTATAGGCATTGTTGTTGAAATTGTTGTTTGTAATGAAGTTCACGTCAACTTGCTCTTCTTGAGCAACCAAAGAGGATAAGGGAACACTATTAGGTTCTAGAGGAGCTTTCCCATTAACAAGCATAGCCATAATAACATCAATCTTTTCACTCAAAGAGGAAGTTTTCTCAATAGAATTTACCTTCTTACCACGTGGAGCTCTCTCAACATGCCATTCAGAGTAGTTAACCATCATATTATCAAGGAGCCTTGTTGCAGCACCCAAGGTGAGTCCTATAAAAGTACCTCCAGCAGCAGAATCCAACAGGTTTCTTGAGGAGAAGTTCAAACCTGCATAAAAGGTTTGGATAATCATCCAAGCAGTGAGTCCATGAGTAGGGCAATTTTTAACCAAAGATTTCATTCTTACCCAAGCAGGAGCAACATGTTCACTATCAAGCTGTTTAAATTTCATAATATCACTTCTCATAGCAATAATCGTAGCAGGAGGATAGTACTTTCCAGTAAAAGCATCTTTGCACTTAGTCCAAGAATCAATACTATTTTTAGGCAAAGATAGCAACCATTCTTTAGCTTTTCTCCTCAAGGAGAAAGGAAAAAGCCTGAGCTTAATAATATCTCCATCTCCATCCTTATACTTTTACATCTCACAAAGTTCAATAAAGCTATTAAGATGGGCAGCAGGATCATCAGAACTAGCACTAGAAAATTGCTCTCTCATCACAAGATTTAACAAAGCAGGATTAATTTCATAAAAGATAGCATCAGGAGCAGGTGGAGCAATAGGTGTGCTTAGGAAATCATTGTTGTTGGTGCTAGTGAAGTCACACAACTTGGTGTTCTCAGCAGAGTTCATTTTGTCAAAGGTGGGCAAGCCAAAAACAGCAGCAGCAGCTAGAGCAGGAACTAATTTTTGTCTGTGTTCTTGAATAAGGCAAGCAAACCAAACTAGACTATTTTTTTTGGGTTTTTTGAAAAGGGGCAAACAAAACCAAGAAAAAGAAACAAAGCAAACTAAAAACAAAGTAAAGAGAAAGGAAGTGAAGGACTCCCCTAGTGAAGACATCCTTATCCTCCCCGGCAACGGCGCCAAAAAACTCGTTGATAGCGCTTGACGAGGTGGAAAAGGTTGAAGTAGATTCCCCAGTAACGGCACCAGAAAGCTTGATGGCACCTGGTGTTTGATGTGGAAGCTCTTCGTTGGAAACCCCAAGAGCAAGGTGTGAAGCAGCAACTCTTTCCTCAATTGAGACCGAGGTTATTGAACAAGAAGGAGGAAGGAAACGTCACGCAGGTGTTCCAAACAACGTGGAGACCCGCACAACACAAACTCAAGACTTTGCCCCAACGAATCAGTGAGGTTGTCAAGCTCACCGGTTTTCTCTAACAAAGGATTAAACGTATGGTGTGGAAGGTAATGGTTTGCAACAAGTAAACAAGAAACAGTGGAAGCTGTATCAATGGTAAAGATAGGACCGGGGTCCATAGTTCACTAGAGGTGCTCTCCTTACATAAACAACATGGCATGAAGGGTAAACACATTACAGCGGGGCAATTGATAGGAACTGAGCAATGCATAACAATGCAATTACTAGCCAGAAAGATCCTATGAAGTTGATTGGGCAATACAACAATATACATAGACCGTAATCCAACTGCATCTATGACTAGAAGTCCACCTTCAGGTTATCATCCGAACCCCCTCCAGTATTAAGTTGCAAGCAACAGACAACTGCTTTAAGCAAATTGTGTAAGGTAAACAATGCACATGTTCCATGAACAAGAGACCGTTGTTTTATCCCTAGTAGCAACAACACATCTACAACCGAAGAGATTTCTGTCACTTCCCTTGGAAACTAGAGGCATGAACCCACTATCGAGCATAAATACTCCCTCTTGGAATCACTAGCAACTACTTGGCCAAGATAACCACTAGCAACGGAGAGCATGCAAGATCACAAACAACACAGACATGATAGAATCATAAAGATAGAACCATTAATCAATCCAACATAATAATCTCAATATCCATTGGATCCCCGCAAACACAACATGCATGATTACAAATACATTAGATCTTCATCATGAACGAAGCTCACAAGATCTATACATGAAAGCACAAAGGAGGAGATACAACCATCTAGCTACTACATGGACCCATAGTCCAAGGTGGAACTACTCACAAATCATACCGGAGAGAAGGCCTCCGGGATGATCTCCCCTTCGGCAGGGTGCCGGGAAGAGCTTCAGATCCTCCCGATCTAAGGACGATGGTGGCGGTGGCTATAGACGGTTTCGTGGATTTCTGATCGGGTACTGAGAGTTTCTGCATCGAGGGCTTCTTATAGGCGAAGGGGCGAGTCCGGGAGGCGACCAGTGTCACCAAACCCTAGCCAGGTGTGGGCCCACCTGTGGCCGTGCCTGGGGGTGGCCCCTCTGGCCGGCCTCTCCGGCTCTCCTCTGGATAGCTTGTTCCCCACAGAAAGTAATTGACTTTGTCCTTCGTCCCGTCCAATTCCGAGAATATTTCTTTACTAACTTTTCTGAAACCTAAAAAAGCAGAAAATAGGCATCTAGCACTGTTGCATCTACCACTAGCAACAATCCTCACAATCACAATCACCACTAGCACTAAAATCTACACATAAAATAATAGCACCAAATTAACATTCCAATATTCAAGCAAAAATATTATGAATGCATGCAAATTCCATGTGATGATTTTTTCTAACTAAACAAGACAATTCAAATTGTACTGAATACAAAACCAATTATTTATAGTTTAAATAAACTTATATTTGTTTTAAAATCATTTTCTAAATAATTTATATAGCCAAATACGCCTACATTTGATTCTGCAAATAAAACCAATTTTACACAATCAAAATACAAATTCAAGCCCACAGTAGTGTAGGATTTATTTTTCTGAATCCAATGATATATTATTTGCAAAATTTGACCAAACAGAACATAAGTTATGAATTTTACAAGTTGAATCTCTAATAGATATAAAAACAGATTTTTAAATCGAAACCCTAGCCACGTGGTTGTATCTGATTGGTCGATACCGATTCACGCGTATCGACTAACGTAGAGCGTTGGATCTAAGTCAGATCCAGTGGCCCAGATCTAATGATACCGTTTCATGCTAGGATCTAATCTTAGCCCTACGATTTAGATCTGACGAGGCTAGCTCAAACGACCATAGCCTGGCGGCGCTGGCGACGGCGGCGCTCTGCCAGTGATGTCCCGACGGCTACAAAGGGGTTTGGGGGCTGTGGTTTGTCATACCAACATCGCAAGGTTGCGAGGAAGCTCAACGTGTCGCCGACATGGACGGGGGCATGCTACTCGTCCGAGTTCACACCCGCGTCAGGTGTTCACTGCCGGAGACTAAGTTAATGTTCTATGGTGTTATAGGACAAACGTTTAGCATTAGGAGACGCACAAAGGCACGGCGAACATAACCATATGGGTTAGGGGTAAAGGGGCGGTCTATCTTTACCGTGATTCTTCACCGGAGTTGAGCAGCGCTTCGGTCGTTCGCAGAGCTCGACGAAGGCGACGTCCTAGGGCGATTCATAGAAAACCAAAGATGTGAGAAGGTGCGCAAGGATCTGACAAGCAAGCTCGTGTGAGTGAGAGGCGAAGGGGCGTGCTAGACTCATCGGAATGGCTCGCCGGAGCACGTCGGGCAGCGGCGGTGCGAGCTTGATTGCGAGCAGCATGGGGGCGCTAAGAGAGGGCTTGGTGAGGGGAAATGATCACGGTGCAGTGGTGCTTAAGTATCCAGAGTAGTAGCGGCAATTACGCAGGGAAACAACGGGAATTAAGAGAATTCATTGGCGGCATCACTGCGGGGAAGAAACGGAGGAGCGGGTCGTCGCGCGGTGATTTGCGGACGATGAGCTAAGGTGGCAGTGGGCCCCGTTTGTCAGCGAGCGGGTGTGGCGCGGGTGAGGTGAGAAACAGAGGGGAGAGGAAATCTGCCGGGTGGGCTTGATGGGCTGGGTCTGGCACTGGGCTGGATTGGTGGCGCCGGCCTTTTTCTTTTTTCCTTTCTCTTTTTCTTTTTCTAATTTGATTTTCAGGAAACAATTTCAAACCAAAATCAAATGGGTTTGATTTCAAATCACCTCTAGATTTTTGTAGTGTAACCCTTGCACTTATTTGTGTATATAACACTACTGTTTAGTGAAATGCACTTTGATACTTTGAAAAATAAAATAAAACCATGCCTTATTTGTATATAGATAATAGGCATGAAAATGGTTTTATTTGGAATTTTGTTTTGAATTTTTTTGTGTAAGCCAAGGATGCTATGAATGTATGAATGATATGAAAGCTTTTGTAATTCATGATTTTTGGGATGTTACATTTCAGCATTGGGAATCCTTTCAAAGTTTTCAAAACCATTTTCACTCCCTTGTTGAGTCACCATTTATTCTATGAGCACCTTCTTGAGAGCATAGTTGTCATTCTTATGTTTGTTCCAAAACTTGGTTAATTATGTCATGACTTTGATGCTTGTATCTCTGATATCTTTACTTCTAGTCTTCACTTGAACTTCAGAGGTGTCTTGGCATTTTTATTGTGCTCTACAAACAAAGGCAAGCGAGATACCACTCTATCATACCTTACTATAAGCATTGCAATGTTGCTTATGTTTATGTTTCATGCTACTTATTATTTTTATTGAGTTGGTTTCTCTTTATAGCTTGCAATGAATATTGAGTAAATTGTTGCATACTTCTTATTATGAATGGTTTAAGCATCTACTCATGTGCTAAGAATATATACATCATATGAAGCAAATGTGTCGTGAAAGTTCTTTTATCGCACTCAGTTTTCAACTGAATTGCTTGAGGACAAGCAATAAGCTAAGCTTGGGGGGAGTTGATACGTCCAAAACGTATCTACTTTCCTGAACACTTTTGGTATTGTTTCTCCTCTAAACTTGTGTGATTTGGATACAACTAACACGGACTGACGCTGTTTTCAGCAGAATTACCTTGGTGTCTTGTTTTTGTGTAGAAAATCAACTATCAGGAAAAATCCCGGAAAATATGCCAAAAATTATATTTCACCAGAAGACCCACGGAGCCAGAAGAAGAGATGGAGAAGCAGCCTGGGGGGCCCACACCCCTGCCAGGCGCGGGCCCACCTCTGTCCGCGCCTAGGGGGTGAAGCCACCCGAGGCACCCCCTCGGCCTCCCTCGGCGCCTATAAGTTGCCTCTCGACCTAAAAGCCGAGGGGGGTTTGATAGTTTTGTAGAAAGAGTTCCGCTCTGCCGCCGCCACCAGAAACCAAGATTCGGATCCAGAAACTCCGTTATGGCACCCTGTCGGGACGGGGAATTTGGAGAGGATCACCGACATCGTCATCACCAACACATCTCCATCAACCATCGATGTTTCCCTCATCCATGAGTGAGTAATCCCCCGCTGTAGGCTTGGGGATGGTAGGGATTGGATGAGTTCTGTCATGTAATCGAATAATATTGTTAGGGAATAGTGCCTAGTATCTCTATGAGTTCTATTTGACTTTGTTGCAACTTGTTGTGCTTAATGCTTGTCACTAGGGCCCAAGTGCCATGATCTTAGATCTGAACTTATTATTGTTTGTGGTCTTATCTGCAAGTTGTGTACACATATCATTGTCCAGATCCAAAGGCCCCGAAGTGACAATAATTGGGACAACCGGAGGGGATGGCTATGGTGTGAGGATCGCATGTGTTCACGGAGTGTTAATGCTTTGCTCCGGTGCTCTATTAAAAGGAGCACCTTAATTTCCAGTAGTTCCCTAGAGGCCCCGCTGCCACGGTCTGGCTGGACAGAAGATGTTGTGCAAGTTCTCATTGCGAGCACGTATGACTATATATGGAGCACATGCCTAGGATTGTTTAGTACTTGGATGCTTGTTATTATTTATCTGCAATGCCCTAGATATTGAAGTTACATGTTTAGACTTGTCCATGCAACGCCCGTCCATCCATCCCTATGCCTACCACACTCGAATCCCACTGTTACTGTTACTGTTACTGTTACTATTGCTCATGTTTTACTGTTATTGTTGCTTTGCTGTTGCTACTGATAAACTTCTATGAGCAAGAACTATTTACAAGTGCAGCTGAATTGACAACTTAGTTGTTAAGGCTTGCAAGTATTCTTTGGCTCCCCTTGTGTCGAATCAATAAATTGGGTAATACTACCCGCAAAGACTGTTGCGATCCCCTACATTGTGGGTCATCAAGGGTCCACTACGGGACCCGACTGAATGTGGCCCCACTTGTCAGCATCCAACGGCAAGGCTGACAGACAGCGAGTTTCAGACCGTGTGAGAGTTCCATAATAGGAGCTGGACAAAAGTGAGGAAAAGTTAAGCGGCTAGGGAAAAGTGAGTACAACTAACAAACCAAGGGCACGGAAGTAGAAATCCCTTAAATATAAAGACTTTGAGTTCATAGTTGACTCTGAAATAATAGAAATGGTTGAAGCATCTAAGTTCTATGGTAAAGAAGAAGAATTACCCTACGAACACTTAACAAATCTTAATGATCTATCTAGCCTATTTGGGAAAACTGAAATCCAACAATGCCATTACTTCTTGAAATTGTTTCCTTTCTCTTTGGGAGGAAATGCAAAAGTTTGGTACAACTCATTAGCTCCAAAGTAAAAACTAGCAAAGAGGCATGCATATACTTGTTCTATAATAGATATTTCCCTTCTAGTAAAATACATGCCATGATTACTGAAATTAGTAACTTTGCGCAAAGTAAGGAGGAGAGTATTCCTCAAGGTTGGGGGAGATATTGTGCCCTTGAGAGGAGATTCCCTACTCTTGGTTTTAAAGATAATGAGTTGCTTGATATATTTTACAATGTACTAACCAAAAAATCTAGATCTTATCTCGACAGTGTTGCAGGGAATATTTTCAGGCACAAGACTATTGAGGAAGCTAAAGCATTATTGAACACTATTACTCAAAATCATCATGACTGGTGACATGGGTATGCCCTGCGGGTACCCAAGATTAGCCTATCCAGTTTTTCCTAGTGGGAGCCCACATGATAATCCATACCCGATGACGAAGCCTAGGGATATTTGGCTGGCCTAGGCCCATGAAGGCTACGACACATTGGAGGATACGACTAGCTTAAGATATAAAATTTAAAAGGGAAAAAACCTAACTTGTAACTGACTCGACCTCTATCCTGGGACCTGGCCTCTCCATATAAAGGCCAGGAGGGAACGACAAGAAGGACATCTGAAACCCTAGCACATACACCCACCAGATTACATCTGCACAGCATCGCCATCAAGTCACCCCCTATAACCCTCAGTTCCTTCGATAATCCAGAGTAGACAAGCAGGAGTAGGGTTTTCCCTCTGGGGCTTGAACCTGGGTAAATACCATGTACTCGTGTTGCTTTCCTGTTAGACGAACAATATCTCCAGTGCACCACTCTTCCTCAAACCCAAGTCCATCAACAATGGGCATTGACATGTTAACCCCACGTCAATTGGCGTTGTCTATGGGAACTGGGTGTGCTGATGTTGAGATATCGACGGCCTCGGAAAGGCGATCTATGATTCATTCGCATCGGAGAACCACCTTCTCTTCGGCACCATCGAATTCACCATCCACTCGCTGGCAACATTCCCGACCTTCGAATCTGTAGGAGACGGATTCGACATGATGATCGAGAGCCTATGCTTCCAAGTTGGCAAGATTGGTACACTTCTCTTCCCCGAGTGGGTGATGCCACCATCAATCGCACCTACTTTGTGGGTCCCACCACCAATCAGCCTACTGAGCGAGGCCGACTCTCCCACGCCGATCTACGACACGGATAGCAACAACAGTTGTGACTCTGATCTGTATGATCCTTCGTCAAGAGAGGAGGCCTACGAATTTGGATTAGAGAGCTACGGGAGTAACGATATCCCCCACCGTTACATGTGCGCTGTTATCATCAACGGAGGCGATGACACTCGCGACAACGCCGGGAATGGGGCGACCCTCCCAATCCCAACGCCAACAATGGCGCCCCTCTAGACCCCAACGCTAAAGGCGGTGGCGGGTCAGGTCGTCCTCAAATCCACCTCACCTACCATGAGTGGGAGAGGGTCAATGAAGCTTTACAAGGCAATCCCCTACCAAAGAATGCATCTCGCGACATGCTGATGGGCTACCATTGGATCCTCGTAAAGGAGCAAAACCGCCAACAGGCGGTGCATGCTCAACTCGAGCAGCGCAAGAAGGAAGCCGATGAATCGATTGCCAGGCAAGCACACTCTCTTCTATCGCCGGGTCCTCATCAAGGGGCAACACCGGGGGCGCCCACAGGAAGCTCTTTCGGCTGGACCATCTAGGCACGGATGCAAGGCACGAGGCCACCAAAGACCTCGAATTGTCATTCATGTAGTTAGACTCACAAGGTAATATGATACCCAAGACACCGAAGCCGCAGTGATATCAGCTACCACATACCTGCTAACCAACCAGTCACCGGTCTGGAATCCACAACCCGCTGTCCATCGATCTGCCATCACTGGCCTTGGGCTGGTAGAAGCCGCACTGACCGGAGGTTGAACTCCGGAGCCTAAGAAAGCAATGGTGACATTCACGAGGAATCACTCGCCATCATCTGATGCGGTGACCTAGCATACCACTGCATGTGTAGTACACTATAGTCATTGACATAACACCAATGAAACACCGTTCACTAGTATTACATCCCTCATAGTGGTACAACAGAAACATAGCAGGTCCAAGACATGACTATAGGTTACAACTTGACTCTTTAAAAAATATCCAGAGAACACTCTAGGTTATAGAGATAGAAATAAACTTCTTACAAAGAAGAATCATAGACAACAACTTCTTAACTTATCATGCTAATAAACTAATATCTGAACTATTGGGCTTGCATTGCTGTTATTGCAATACTCTACAGAATTAGGTTCTATGTCTAGAGAGTATATTCCTATCTAATCAGCAACTTCGTCTTCACTTTAGTTGATGTATATGTTGACTTCCTTGACTTCATTGAAGGGCTTGAGATTTTGATGATGATTCCTTGAGCATAAGTTGATGTAGACGTTATCCATATTGTCTTCAGAATCTAGCAAGGGTTAATAAGATATGTTGAGTACAAGCGTACTCAGCAAGTTCACTAAAAAGGAGTGTTTGATGCACTATATCTACAACAATAGACCATAGGTCGTAGGTAATGCAGGTTTTCATAAACATTTCTTTAAAGGTTGCTTTTATTCTAAAAATCTATGTCCAGCCTTCACAGGTTTACCAAAACTTTCGTGGAGTTCCTTTCCTCCCGCGTTCGTAGATCCTTCCCGGAACAGGGAGTAACAAGTTACATTTCTTACACTCTATAGAGGTGCGTTACTTTCCCATGAGAGACCTTAGCTTTGTTGCACAACCAAGTCATGATCTTGTCCACACTTCCTTGTTATGGGGCCCAGTCTAAGATCCAATCCCATCACTGCCCTCTCTGCGACCCCGCATGTCGGGACAATCCTCCGAGGCTGACTACACCTCCGTTAAGCCCCCTCCCGGGTAAGATATAACCATGATGAGTTCCCGAAGACTCTATGAGCTGGTGATGCCCTGACAAGTTCCATATAGGTCTGACTATACCACTGACAGCCACTCATAGATAATCTAGACACCAAAATCGTGGGGCCTAAGGGTTCCCACCCATATGCTAGATCCTCGCAAGGAAACACAACGTCACATTAAGGTCGTCTTGCCATACATACGGAAGGAAAAGGATACAACTGACTTCTCCGTCCCATTCCAAATCTCATGGTTAACGCATGATATACGACACAAGAATCACTGGAGACATTGGTTGTTAAGTCCTAGATAATATCTTCCTTTACCACCGGAACTTTCATAGTAGGTTATTACCACTTGGTAAATAACCCATAATCATATTATTATGAAAACAGTGTTTTCTGACCTTTTTGAAATGCAGGTGATGACAACACTAGATTTGCAAAATACTTTACATAAAATAATCAAAGTACATGAGAAAGTGTGAACTTGCCTTTTTGTGATTGAAAGATTATGCTCTCACGATCTTCGAGACAATAGAAGATCCAATATCTGAAATCAGCATCATTGGTCCGGTAAGGACTAATGTTTAAAGAAGCAATATGCAGTTATGCATGAGTAATTCCATGCATGTTACAAAACTCCCGAAGTGAAATCCAAATAGTCTAAGTGAGTTGAATTTAGGTGATTTCTTTAAGAGTTAGTTTATCATCAAACTTTAATTTAAAAGTAAATGTATTTATAAGGAACTTAAGTGTTAACAAACCCAAATATACAAGGAAAGTATAAAGTAGTGTGATTATGATTAATTGTCATCTGGTGACTATGATAATAGTCCTTGGGTTGAGTTGTTAATAGTTGAAGGAACTATTATTGAGTTGTTGTTTGAAGTGGCAAAAAGAATAACATTTGAAGAAAAGATTTCTTTTCTAAGGTTTAAACAATCATTATTGTTAATAGAATGTGATCAATGTCTTGTGGTGTTTGATCGATTATTTTGGACTTGAGATGCTTTATGTCTTAATTGAAATAGACCAAAGTTAACTATAAAAACATAAGTAGTTTATTAGACATGATGTTTATAAGCTTTGAGACTAAAGTTAACTTTAAAATGTAAATAAACTTAAGGTGTAATATGTTTTAATTATTCCCAGGTTTTAAATGATAAGTATGACTAAGGTGTGGAAGTATTCACTTTACACTTAAGTGAATGATTAGATTAAATTTATTTTGCTATTATGAAGATAATATGCAACTATTCAATGGAAGTATAACTTGGATGATATTATTAATGTGTTAGATTTAAAGTCATTTTAAATATTATTTGGATATTAAGATCATTCCCCCTTACTATCAATGAATGATGTATGAAGTTATCTTAAAGGTTGTTGTTTTGAATTTTTATTTAGGTTACAAAAGGGTATTATAAAGTTAATAATTTATATTTAAATTTTATTATAAATTTTAGTTATGGTTTATAACTTTAGTACTTAGATTTTAAGGTGTTAATTTTTCTAAAGAAATATAATTATTTCTTACTTTAGAATTGTTTTTAAAGAATTTTCAAAATAAGTATTAGATAAGGATTTATTATTTTAAAATATTTAATACTTTTATAATAATATTTTTTATATTTTTATAGTGTAATATATTTATTCAAGAACTTAAAATGATTTTTATTTATTTTTAAGTATTATTATTTTCTTTATTAAATTCCATAAAGGATTATATGTCTTTGAATACTTAAATTTTATTTATAAAAAAATAAGTTATTATTTTTATAAAATAGTAGATTTATTTTTATACACAAAAATGATTTTTATTCATTTTTTATTATTTTAACAAATTTTATTTAGGATTGTAATAACTTTAATATTTAATTTTATATTATTTAACTCAAACCATTAGTTTCATATTTTTACTAGGTAGAGATTATTTTTGTGAACATTCTAATATATTATTTTTCTTGAGTTAATAGATACATAAGGGCATTTTTGGAATTTCCTTAATTGGTTTAATTCAATTCTCACCCTTTTACACACTGGGCCTGGTTCTTGGGCCAGCCCTGCCCAATACCCAGTCTAGCCCATATGGTTGGGCTAGACCACATGGCTCGGTCGAGCCCGTCCCTCACTCGCTTACGTCCTCCCCTCGATCGCATCCCCCTCTCTCCCAGGTGACCCACTCTCGCCACCGCCGTCGCAAGCTCCGACTATATCCGGCACCGCCAGCCACTGCCGTTCGCTAGCGCTGGCTCGCCCGGGACTCCTTAATTGGTTCCCCGCCGCCTCGACGCCATCCTGCACTGCATGTCGTGGGAATGGCCACGACAGATGCTGCGATTGATAGCGAGTAGTAGAACGAGGGGAAAGGGCGGCTAGCCATCTGCGGTGCGGGATGAGGGTGGAGACACAAGGTTTTACCCAGGTTCGGCCCCCCAGAGGGTAAAGTCCTACTCCTGCTAGATTGTATTATCAAGAGATTACAGTGTGCGAGCTCGGCGACTAGGCGGCGAGTCGATGGGGTGTATGATGGAACTTAAGTGCTATGCGTACCCTAGGGAGGTTTATATAGGGGTACCTCGCTAGGGTTTACAGATATACAACTGAGTTGGATAAGGACTTAGAGGGTTTTGACCTAATCCGACTAGGCCTAGCTACGCTTCTGGGCCTTCAGCTTCTAGTCGCCTGGATCCTTCTTGGGTCATGATCCAGTAGCCATCCTGCAGGCCCACTTGCTGAGAGTATGATCCAGTAGGGAACGTCCTGCTGGGTATACCCCACTCGGCATATCCCCATCAGTAGTCCTCGAGGCCTTCGTTGATTCGTCACAGGTGTTCGTTGGCAGTCGGAGTATACGAGTCCAATTTGGACGCCCAGTCGAATCGGCGGTGGACTCCCTCAATGAAGGAAAGAATCCTTAACATACATCTTTAGTCGCCAGTTAAATCGCCAATTTGGTAAGTAGGCGAATCACAACGTTGGCGAATGGGTCGGCGAGTCGAGTAGACGAAGTTGGACCGTCATTTTTTGTCAAACTAGCCGTTGGGGAATCCAACGGTAATATCGGCATAATCATCGCGCGGGAATGGGTCCTCCGAAACTGGCGGGAGGCAATTGCTATATAAGGAGATTGACGGGGGAGTTTGCGAATCTTCCTCGCATTAATTTCGACCCTGCACACGCTTCAGTCTCCCATTTCCTCCCCATCCGAAATTTCTAGAGCGAGTTAGTGAACCCAGATCTTTGAGTAGATGGCCCCCCGAAGGAACTGTGTGGAAAATCCAAGTGCACCAGGGCGATGTTGAAATCTTTTGAAGCCACGGGGATCCTCTGTGCCGGAAGATGGCGAAACCCCTCGGCCGGAGAGGTGGAGCCGGATCCCCGCGTAAGCGAATTCATCTGCTTCACCAGCCACCTAGAGAGGGGGCCGGGATTCTGTCACATCCCAAAATTGTCCTAATTTTGGAATGTGAAATAAATAAATAAGTTTGATTGATTGTTTGAGTATGTTGAAAATTCTCAAAGAGAAGAAACTTTTTGAATAGAAAATCCTCTCAACCTTGAATTCAAAATCTTATATTCTTTTGTTATGACCTAAGTAGCCATATAGGCAAAAGGAAAAGGATTGATTATAGATTGTAGAATTGTTACGCAAGATTTCAAAATGAAAATCATGAAGCATTCATAAGCATTTCATTACATCCATGCAAAGTTCTCACAAACTGAATCCAAATCCTGGTATCTAAATCCTATAGTTGATTCGCCCAAATGTTCCTAAAGGTAATTAAATTGACTTTATAAAACCTAGTGTTAATAAGGCATAAATTATTGATAATTATAGCCTAAAGATATCCAATTAATATTACAAAATTTTAGGAACAAAATTGAGCTCATTTGGAGCTATTATGAAAAAGTTATGGAATAACTACAAACAAATAAAGATATAAATAGAATGGAATATACAAGGATTATAAACCCACTAATTGCAAACTAGTAAAAAGATTACAAATATGATCCTACAATGATCTATTCAATTTTAGAAAAATTTAGAAACAAGAATCATATCATTTGGAGTTCATATGCAGAAGATACGAGGGAAACAAGTAAATAGAAAAATAAAAAGAAAAAAACCTAAGTGGGCCTGCCCACCCGGACCGACCGAGACAGGCCACGCACGTACACGAGACGATCGATCCCAGCCTTGCTTTAAAAACCGTGCGAATCAGTTTTTGTCAAACCTATCTCTATTCAAACTGCTATAACTTTTTATCTATAACTCCGAATCGACTTCCGTTTGTTTCTACTTGTTCCCTACTCCAAAACCTATATACCCACCGTCCTAAACTTCCATATAAACTCGTGGAGCCACAGCTGTACGAGTTTCTCTTCTCGAAATCCCGAATCTACACATGCCCGAATCTTATTTCGCTTTTTAACCCATCTAGACTTCATTGTTTGCCTTCGGCCAAAAAACGAAAGTTGTAGAACGCGTCAAAATCTTTCAATCCCGACAAACCTCACCTCTTTTCATCCACCACGGCCGGAGAATTTCACATCGCAATATTTTAGAACTTACGGTGTAAATCCAAGATGTACTCGCGCTCGTTTCTTCAAATCCAAATTCCTCTGGTGAGAAGGTAGGAATAATGATTCCCCACAACTTTCATGTTCTAAGTTTTTCAATTTAACCTACGTATTTGTCTCTCAAACACAGATCTCTTTCTTGTCTATTCTGAGCCAAAATCGGGTCGGTCTCTTCTTCTACCCACCGGATCCTATCCAGACTTTCGAGATCCAATCAAACCGGTGCGTGCCATGTCGTTATTCCGGTCAGCTTCCTCAAAATGCCACGTCAACGTCAGGTCAACATCTAGTTCCAGTCAGCATGCAAAGTCAACCTGTCCAGTCAGCGGAATATTCTCTGGAATATTCCGTTCGAATTTAAAATTGCATATTATAGATCTAACTTGTAAAATTCATTAGAAATTCATACCATATCCAAAAATTGCGTATAATATATCAAATTGAAGATAATTTTACGTAGAATCTTCTTGTCAGAATAGATCCAACTTTTACTGTACGTGGTTACTGCAGTAATTTAATTAGTTTTAATGGTCTTTTAGGTTAATAAATTCATAGGAAATTATCTGTAACTCCGAAAAATATGAACAATATATCAAATTGAAGCTAATATAATGTAGATTAATAATATCTGGTTGGATCTAGACTTTGCGGATTATTTAACCCGTAGCAATTTAATTAGTTTTAATGGCTTTATAAATCATTAAATTCATAGTAAATTAATTGCTTGTCACAAAAATATAAATGATATACCGATGGAAAGCTGGTTCCATGTAGATCATCAATATGAAATGAGTTCAGCCTTTGACTGTAAGGTTTTTCCGTGAAGATTTAAATGGTTTAATGGCCTATTCAGAGTAATAAATTCATAAGAAAATAAATACTGCTCAGAAAATTACAAATAATATGTCCCTGGAATCACAATTCCATGAAGATTTCAGATATAATTTTAATTTCATTTTTAGGAGACAGAAACTATATGAATCATTTAAAACCCATTAAACAATATTTGAATCATACAAAAAGATCTATAACTCCGATTAGGGTGAATCCAACGCCTACTGTTTTGTATTAGCGTCCTATATCCAGTAATCCCAAGAAACAAATTTAATTCAATAGTTAGAACAGGCGTTGCAACAGAACTATTAAAACCCTATATTGGCAAGTAATTATTAATAACAAGTACTCCATTGCATTAATTGGCCTCTTGCATGCATCATATACTTCAATATTGTTTAGAGAACTAAAGTAACAACCATTGTGACTTATTAAATTGTCATGCATGCATTTTTCTGCATTTGTTTGATCTCTATGTGCTATTGTTTATGATTGTATGCAATTGTTTGCTCGATAGATTGCGAGGAGTGCAACGTGTGTGATTGCAACTACTATGATTGCAAGTATTGTGGTTATGACAAGTGCAACCATTATATATATGAGGATTGTGAGGGTTATCTAATCGATTACATCTAAAATAAAGGCAAGTGGTGCTATCTTGGTCATAAATGTCCTACTGTTTTCCTATGCATTGTAGATGTTTTTGTAGAATTGCATATGTAGGAATTGATGTGTATATCTATGCTATGTCCCATATTATTCCCTAGAATTCCTTGTTTATGAGCCACCATTGGTAGATGTCCTTAGCCATGCTATGATGAACGAGGGCTGGGTTACATCACTGATGTTGATTCTAAATGTGTTGGTTTGCAAAAACTAAAACAACTTAATCAATGAATCTCCTGGGTGTGATGGGATTGGTAATTTTTGGTGGTATCATTGCGGAAAGGCACCTAGGACACTGAGAAAGGATTGGCTTCTTTGTTTGGTAGCTTTCATGTGCAACCATGTGCCAATAATGGAATGGGCGGTTGGTTGGACTCAGTAGGTTGTGGTAACTCGAAAACACGTATCTGGAGATGTAGATAGTGTAGGTTGGACCGGTGCGTGTCGGGTTTGGGGAGCTACTTCCCGAACGGTTCCTTCTTGGACTTCTCCCTATGATCACCCAATATGAGAGTGGTGGTACGAGCTGGGATGGCCAAGTCATATGGGTAAAGTGTACTAACCCCTTCAGGGTGTATAAACTAATCGATTAACCGTGTCCCCGATTATGGACAATTTGAGCGACCTGATACTGATGGTATGATATTTCTCACTCATCCTTATTTCTTAATTACTTAAAACTTGTTGGGTGAACATAATTGGGTAGGAGCACCTGGGAGTGAACCAGAGTGTCGTATTTATCGTATTGGAAAACTACTTTGTTACAAATGTTAGGATAAAACTGTTGCTTTATGCAAATGAGCCTGAACTCCACTTGGCCAAATAAGCATGTAGTTGATAGATCTATTGATAACCACTTTAGCCTACTTACCATACATTCAATGTATTGACCATTCGTGGCTGCAACGTTTCATTTTGCAGGTTATATCGTATCTGAGTGATCGTTCATAGGTCGCGAGACTCCACTCAACAATTGTTCGCCTGTGGCACATTTGGAGGATGGAGATCTACCTTGTATTCGTTTTCCGCTGTGTACTTGAATAAATAATGCAAATTCTGGATCATATTCATTGTATTTATGATGCACAGTTATATTTGGTATCATTTTGTACTGTGTGTGCCAGTGAACCGATCCAGGGATTGGCACTATACATATGAACTCAGCCTTATCAGGCGAGGGTGTTACAAGATGGTATCAGAGCTGTGCGTTGACTGTAGGATCGTGACCTTAGAAATGGATTAGTAATAGAAGACCTCTATTAGGAGAACAATCATATTTTCTACTTATTAGAATTCTTATATTCCTTATCTATCTTTTCTAGAACCTCTTCCTATTGAAACATTTATAGTTGTCCATTCTTATGATACCTATATGAGAGTTAGCTAAGTAAAATTAGATAAGTAAAAGAAAAAATAGTATGACATAAATAAACATCTCATCAAGTTTGGTTAGGTCTAGACCACCATGTTCTATCTCTTTGGAGATCATCGCTATCGTGTTAGCATATTGTTCTTACCAACTTATGTGGTATGACAATATAGGTTGCTTGCTTGTTTGTACTGAACCATATCATGTGATGCCTTGTTTAGGATCTGTTGTTTTGAAACTCTAAAGTTGCTAGAGTTTTTGTGTGGTTTTAAAATTATTTTAATGGTGTGGATTGATTGAAATTCGTGGGATTACTACTGCAGTTTTCTGCCTGACCTGTTGTGCCGCGTGATTTTTCATATTTTATTGGTAACTCAGAAAAATCTAAAAAATAGGATCTGGAACGTAATTACCTGTAGTACATGCACAAAAATTGGCTAAAATTCCTAGAGAGTTTAAGTTAGTCAGAAAAATTCGTGAAACCTGCTGTACTATTTTGACAGATTTAGTTTAGTGCTTATATGTTGCTATGTTTTACTCTAGTATTGTTCACAATTCTTTTAAACTATTTTGTGGTTATATACTACTAAGTTTATACACATGTAATTTTATTATACAAGTGTTTGATTGTGTGTTGATTCCTTATGATTGTTCGCTTGTTTGTGACATTGATTGCTTCATATAGTTATGGGTAGGATTATTTTTCTTAGTCGTTTCTTTCCTATAGAATCTATTCTTCCCTATCTTGAACCCTGGGAGATATAATGATGTGTTAAGCAGAAGGTTTGACAACACAATGCATTTAGGAAAGAGAATGCTTCACCTAATGGAAAAAGGATGTGGAAGTATGAAGTGTTACACATGATGTTATGTAGTAGATTACCCAACCTAAAAGTTGAAGTATTAATAGCTTAGTTTTAGTAGTACATTTGTTGATTGAATACATGGGAGTATACATAGAGCATTAGTTCGTGCCCATGGAAACATTCTTCAAGGCAAGTGAGAATTCCCGAGTGATAGAAAAACGTGATTCACCTATCCTTATACAGGGTAATGATTTGGGTGCAGGATGGATTGATCACCATTCCTACTACTCTTATTATTCGCTCTTGTACTATTGGCTTTGCGAATCTTGAGTGCCCTTTTCAACCTTAGCAAAGAGCCGGCGTTAAGCCTAGACCTTAGAATGGTATATTTCCCCCTTTATAAAAGCACCCAGTGCTTAGCGTAGGAATATACGGTAAGAATGAATCTCAACCATGATTAATGGGTACCGTGAAGTAAACATTCCCTATTTTCCCACCATGAGAGTTTCGCTAGTTTAAGAAGTGCTTCCTCAGAAACTATCAATCATGATGTTTAGAATGTGCTAGAGACATTGTGCCAATAAAAGTCTAAAGGAGAACCAATCTGAGCTAAGTGAATCCTCGAGAAATGACCTAGTCAATTTTCCTTTAAGGGTGGTAGCATCCTAATGGATCCCGAACCTTACTTTCTTTCTAGCCTTCCCAAATCTCGGGACGAGATTTCTTTTAAGGGTGGTAGTCTGTCACATCCCAAAATTTTCCAAATTTTGGAATGTGAAATAAATAAATAAGTTTGATTGATTGTTTGCTATGTTGAAAATTCTCAAAGAGAAGAAACTTTTTGAATAGAAAATCCTCTCAACCTTGAATTCAAAATCTTATATTCTTTTGTTATGACCTAAGTAGACATATAGGCAAAAGGGCAAGGATTGATTATAGATTGTAGAATTGGTGTGCAAGATTTCAAAATGAAAATCATGAAGCATTCATAAGCATTTCATTACATCCATGCAAAGTTCTCACAAACTGAATCCAAATCCTGGTATCTAAATCCTATAGTTGATTCGCCCAAATGTTCCTAAAGGTAATTAAATTGACTTTATAAAATCCAGTGTTAATAAGGCATAAATTATTGATAATTATAGCCTAAAGAGATCCAATTAATATTACAAAATTTTAGGAACAAAATGGAGCTCATTTGGAGCTATTATGAAAAAGTTATGGAATAACTACAAACAAATAAAGATATAAATAGAATGGAATATACAAGGATTTATAAACCCACTACTTGCAAATTAGTAAAAAGATTACAAATATGATCCTACAATGATCTATTCGATTTTAAAAAAATTTAGAAACAAGAATCATATCATTTGGAGTTCATATGCAAAAGATATGAGGGAAACAAGTAAATAGAAAAAGAAAAAGGAAAAAAAACCTAAGCGGGCCGGCCCACCCGGACCGACCGAGCCAGGCCACACACGTACACGAGACGATCGATTCCAGCCTTGCTTTAAAAACCGTGCAAATCAGTTTTTGACAAACCTATCTCTATTCAAACTGCTATAACTTTTTATCTACAACTCCGAATCGACTTCCGTTTGTTTCTACTTGTTCCCTACTCCAAAACCTATATCCCCACCGTCCTAAACTTCCATATAAACTCGTGGAGCCACAGCTGTACGAGTTTCTCTTCTCGAAATCCCGAATCTACACATGCCCGAATCTTATTTCGCTTTTTAACCCATCTAGACTTCGTTGTTTGCCTTCAGCCAAAAAACGAAAGTTGTAGAACTCGTCGAAATATTTCAATCCCGACAAACCTCACCTATTGTCATCCACCACAGCCGAAGAGTTTCGCATCGCAATATTTCAGATCTGACGGTGTAAATCCAAGATGTACTCGCGCTCGTTTCTTCAAATCCAAATTCCTTTGGTGAGAAGGTAGGAATAATGATTCCCCACAACTTTCATGTTCTAAGTTTTTCAATTTGACCTACGGATTTGTCTCTCTAACACAGATCTCTTTCTTGTCTATTCTGAGCCAAAATCGGGTCGGTCTCTTCTTCTAGCCACCGGATCCTATCCAGATGGTCGAGATCCAATCAAACCGGTGCGTGCCATGTCGTTATACCGGTCAGCTTCCTCATCAACGCCACGTCAACGTCAGGTCAACATCTAGTCCCAGTCAGCATGCAAAGTCAACCTGTCCAGTCAGCGGAATATTCTCTGGAATATTCCGTTCGAATTTAAAATTGCATATTATAGATCTAACTTGTAAAATTCATTAGAAATTCATAACACGTCCAAAAATTGCATATAATATATCAAATTGAAGATAATTTTAGTAGAATCTTCTTATCAAAATAGATCCAACTTTTACTGTACGTGGTTACTGCAGTAATTTAATTAGTTTTAATGGTCTTTTAGGTTAATAAATTCATAGGAAATTATCTGTAACTCCAAAAAATATGAACAATATATCAAATTGAAGCTAATATAATGTAGATTAATAATATCTGGTTGGATCTAGCCTTTGCGGATTATTTAACCCGTAGAAATTTAATTAGTTTTAATGGCTTTATAAATCATTAAATTCATAGTAAATTAATTGCTTGTCACAAAAATATAAATGATATACCGACGGAAAGCTGGTTCCATGTAGATCATCAATATGCAACTAGTTCAGCCTTTGATTGTAAGGTTTTGCTATGAAGATTTAAATGGTTTAATGGCCTAGTTAGAGTAATAAATTCCTAAGAAAATAAATACTGCTCAGAAAATTACAAATAATATGTACCTGGAATCACAATTCCATGAAGATTTCAGATATAGTTTTAGTTTGATTTTTAGGAGACAGAAATTATATAAATCATTTAAAACCCATTAAACAGTATTTGAATCATACAAAAAGATCTATAACTTCGATTAGGGTGAATCCAACGCCTACTGGTTCGTATTAATGTCCTCTATCCAGTAAACCCAAGAAACAAATTTAATTCGACAGTTAGAACAGGCGTTACAACAGAACTATTAAAACCCTATATTGGCAAGTAATTATTAATAACAAGTACTCAATTGCATTAATTGGCCTCTTGCATGCATCATATACTTCAATATTGTTTAGAGAACTAAAGTAACAACCATTGTGACTTATTAAATTGTCATGCATGCATTTGTTGCATTTGTTTGATCTCTATGTGCTATTGTTTATGATTGTATGCAATTGTTTGCTCGATAGATTGCGGGGAGTGGAACGTGTGTGATTGCAACTACTATGATTGCAAGTATTGTGGTTATGACGAGTGCAACCATTATATATATGAGGATTATCTAATCGACTACATCTAAAATAAAGGCAAGTGGTGCTATCTTGGTCATAAATGTCCTACTTTTTTCCTATGCATTGTAGATGTTTTTGTAGAATTGCATATGTAGGAATTGATGTGTATATGCTATGCTATGTCCCATATTATTCCCTAGAATTCCTTGTTTATGATCCACCGTTGGTAGATGTGCTTAGCCATGCTATGATGAACGAGGGCTGGGTTACATCACTGATGTTGATTCTAAATGTGTTGGTTTGCTAAAACTAAAACAACTTAATCAATGAATCTCCTGGGTGTGATGGGATTGATAATTTTTGGTGGTATCATTGCGGAAAGGCACCCAGGACACTGAGAAAGGATTGGCTTCTTTGTTTGGTAGCTTTCATGTGCAACCATGTGCCAATAATGGAATGGGCGGTTGGTTGGACTCAGTAGGTTGTGGTAACTCGAACCCACGTATCTATAGATGTAGAGAGTGTAGGTTGGACCGGTGCGTGTCGGATTTGGGGAGCTACTTCCCGAACGGTTCCTTCTTGGACTTATCCCTATCATCACCCAATATGAGAGTGGTGGTACGAGATGGGCTGGCCAAGTCACATGGGTAAAGTGTACTAACCCCTGTAGGGTGTATAAACTAATCGATTAGCCGTGTCCCTGGTTATGGACAATTTGAGCGACCTGATACTGATGCTATGATATTTCTCACTCATCCTTATTTCTTAATTACTTAAATCTTGTTGGGTGAACATAATTGGGTAGGAGCACCTGGGAGTGAACCAGAGTGTCCTATTTATCGTATTGGAAAACTACTTTGTTACAAATGTTAGGATAAAACTGTTGCTTTATGCAAATGATCTTGAACTCCACTTGGCCAAATAAGCATGTAGTTGATAGATCTATTGATAACCACTTTAGCCTAGTTGCCATTCATTCAATGTATTGACCATTCGTGGCTGCAACGTTTCATGTTGCAGGTTATATCATATCTGAGTGATCGTTCATAGGTCGCGAGACTCCACTCAACAATTGTTCGCCTGTGGCACATTTGGAGGATGGAGATCTACCTTGTATTCGTTTTCTGCTGTGTACTTGAATAAATAATGTAAATTCTGGATCATATTCGTTGTATTTATGATGCACAGTTATATTTGGTATCATTTTGTACTGTGTGTGCCAGTGAACCGATCCAGGGATTGGCACTATACACATGAACTCAGCCTTCTCAAGCGAGGGTGTTACAGATTCCCCACTGATGGTGCTGACATGGAGCAGTTCGTTGGAAACCCCAAGAGCAAGGTGTGAAGCAGAAAGCAGCAAGTCTTCCCTCAGTAGAGACCGAAGTTATCGAACCAGAAGGAGCAAGGAAATGTCACATAGGTGTTGCAAGCAACACGGCGACCTGCACAATACAAACTCAAGACTTTGCCCCAACAAATCAGTGAGGTTGTTAAGCTCACTGGTTTGCTATAACAAAGGATTAAACGTATGGTGTGGAAGGTAATGGTTGGCAGCAAGTAAAGAAGTAACAGTGGAAGATGTATCAATGGTAAAGATTGGACTGGGGTCCATAGTTCACTAGAGGTGCTCTCCTTAGATAAACAACATGGCATGAAGTGTAAACAAATTACAGAAGGGCAATTAAAAGGAACTAAGCAAGGCATAACAATGCAATTACTAGTCAGAAAGATCCTATGAGATTCGATTGGGCAATACAACAAGATACATATACCGCCATCCAACTGCATCTATGACTAGAAGTCCACCTCAGGTTATCATCCGAACCCCCTCCAGTATTAAGTTGCAAGTAACAGACAACTTCTTTAAGCAAAGTGTGTAAGGTAAACAGTCCACATTTTCCATGAACAAGAGACCGTTGTTTTCTCCCTAGTGGCAACATCATATCTACAACCGAAGAGATTTCTGTCACTTCCCTTGGAAAGTAGAGGCATGAACCCACTATCGACCATAAATACCCCCTCTTGGAGTCACTAGCAACTACTTGGCCAAGATAGCTACTAACAACGGAGAGCATGCAAGATCACAAACAACACATAAATGATAGAATCGTAAAGACAAAACCATTAATCAAACCAACATAATAATCTCAATATCCATCGGATCCCCGCAAACACAACATGCATGATTACAAATAGATTAGATCTTGATCATGAACGGAGCTCACAAGATCTATACATGAAAGCACAAAGGAGGAGATACAACCATCTAGCTACTACATGGACCCATAGTCCAAGGTGTAACTACTCACACATCATACCGGAGGGAAGGCCTCCAGGATGATCTCCCCTCTGGCAGGGTGCCGGGAAGAACTTTAGATCCCCCCGATCTAGGGACGATGGTGATGGCGGCTATAGACGGTTTCGTGTAGATTTGATCGGGTCCTTAGGGTTTGTTCATTGGGGGCTTCTTATAGGTGAAGGGGGAGGCCGAGGCGACGGCCAGGGGCGCCAAACCCTAGCCAGGCGCGGGGTGGGGCCCACCGACGCCTGGGGTGGGTCTGTCCACCCTGGCCGGCCCCTCCGGCTATCCTCTGGACTTCTTGTTCCCTATGGAAAGTAATTTACTTTGACGTTTGTCCCATCCAATTCCGAGAATATTTCTTTACTAACTTTTCTGAAACCAAAAGCAACAGAAAACAGGGATCTGGCACTGTTGCAACTTGTTAGTAGGTTAGTACCAGAAAACATGTAAAAAGCACCTCAAAGTGTAGACAAGTAAAGAAAAGTAGATACTAAACAAGAATGAAGCATAAAAAATTATAGATACGTTTCCAACGTATTAGCATACCCAAGCTTAACTCCTGCTCGTCCTCCAGTAGGTAAGTGATAAAAAGAATAATATTTGAGGAGACATGCTCCCTCACAATAAAGATCAAACCATTTGCAAGCATTGAAAGATGGGATCAAAGAACTCTAAACATGTGCATGAAAGATGGAGTTATAACAATAGGACATAGCGACTATGCATGCAACATGACAAGCTACAAACAAAATCATGAATTACATGCATTGAAAAACATTTGTTTGTTTCACATACAGAAAAAATAGCATAGTGGCAATCAGCTTGTCCCTCATAGAGTAGCAATATAGATGCATATGACACCTTCAAAGTTCACAAGGGTGAGAAGAAACAAATAGCACAAGAACAAGTAATAACATAATATGCATCAATTAATAAGCTTTGGAACACTGCACACAGAATGACAACTATGCTCTCTTAATGGTGCCTAAAGGTAGAAGGTGGAGACTCAATAATGGTAGAAAAAAGGCCTTTTTTTGTAAAGGAAGCAGGGACTTCAAGTTCCAAAAAGATCTTCCAAAAATTATGGTACTTGTTAGCTTTCAGCCCTCATTGACCCTATCATAAGCATCTTGAAGTGGTTAAGGTTAAAGTGGCAAAGCTGGAGTATATGCTTGACGAAGTATAAGTTGGCAATCTCAAGTCCCTTGAATACGAGGGCCACACCTCATGCATACTCAACTTTGGGTCCAGGTAAGTTCTTGTCATTGTAAGTATTTGCATATCATTGAGAACCGCCAACGGGGTACCCCTTGCACATGGTACAAGAGCTTTCCCATAACCAAAATGACAAGGCAAGCAGACAATGAGCATCAGCAATCTTTTTATTTACCATATGCATAGCTTTTTATTGAGGATGCTTCATAGATAGCTCATTATGGTGATGCTGCAAGTTTCCACCATGATTAGGCATGGCTTAGGCTAGCGGCCCATGCGTTTCTCTAACACAGGATACAAACTCCATGGACTTACAAGTTCCCTCTTTATTTCACACCGGTGACATCCATAGACAAAATAACATGATATCAACTGAGTACAAAGTACAGGTGCAATTTTGAAAACGTTCCCCATGACAGCACGGTTCTGCTAATTCCAACTTATAAATGCAAGCATATACAACAAAGTTGTCACCATGGTTCAAGTTTATTAGGGCAAAGAATATAAAGTTCACCATCAAGTTCGTGAGGCATTTAATCACTAAGTTTTAGATAGTAGTCATCACTCTCTCTCTCCTCCCCTGTGTCTCCCTCCCCTTGAGAGTCTCACGTGTGTTGCCGGGCCAATCCCAAGACAAATTCGGCGGCGATGCCGGCCGGAGGCGGCGAGGGAGCGGCGCCGGAGTAGTTAGGCTAGTTTTTAGGTTTTCCTTTGCCCATGTGCAGTTTGGGAGTAGGTCGCCGCGGTGTTTCAGCTGCTGTCGGTGCGCCCTGGGTCTCTCCTGCCTGGTGTTGATCTTCCTTTGGCAGGGAAGCTCGCCGCTGGTGGACGGAGCTCAGGCATCTCCGCCAATAAAGCTGATATCCGAGGCTATTCTCTGCCGCTGGTGTCGCGCGTTGCGGTGGGGGTGTCAACGAGCCCATTCAACCTTCCAAGGAGGAAGACATCGACGAGATCGGGTTCAAGCTTCGTCAGTAAGCGCAGTGGTCGGCAGGGTGACGACGCCAATGAACAAATCTTTCTTCTGGCCGGCCGTGGAGGCGAGGGGGAGGAAGATTTGGGAGTCCTGTGTCTGCTACTCGGCCGATGTTGGGGTTCTATAGCTGCAGTGGCGAGCTATTCCACAGAAGCTTTGGTCAAGCTTCTGATCCTGGCCAGAAGACGGTAGCTCGCGGTGCCAGTTTGGCGTCTTCGAAACCTCCATGAGAGGCCTCCTTTTGATGGCACGACGACGGCGAGCAGCGCTGCCCCCTTCCCAAGTGGCTTGTTCCCCAGTGAAGGCGACGACGACCGGAGTTTGTGCTCATCGCGTAGCAGCGTTGGGAATAAGATAGGACTTGATTGCGTTTTCTGTGCAAATTCTAGGGTCCTCAGTGCTTATTTCAGGGGTCTATTTGTAATTTTCCATTTCGCCAGGGACCTCCTTGTATTCTGTACTCCCACCGCTTTGACTTAATGCAGCTCTTCTGGGTCCTTCGGGACCATCGCCGTTTCAAAAAAAATCACTAAGTTTTCACATAACAAAGTAGTTTTTAATTGGAAGATAGATGAAAACAATAATATACTTGGAATGGTGTAACACACTATGCATAGGAGTTTATAGTCGACACTTTGGAACAACTTGGTTTCTTGGGAGTTGGAAGTATGATTAGAACTTACTCATACAAGTGGAGGCTAGCAAAAGACTAGGAGCAACGAACTAAGAGAGCAATAATGGCCATAATCATGAAGTGCAACAAAGCATACTAATCAAAGGAAAGAGTGGTACTACAAGTCAAGGACTAAATGATCAGAGAGGCTATGGTGACTTGTCATAGTCATAACATGGTGTGAGCATGTGCCAAGTCAACCCATGCAAAGCATCAAAGGAGAATGCCATAATACTATGCTTTTGCATGCTAAAACAACGCATAATTTCTTCAAGGCACACTAAGAAATCCCAATTGTTTGGAACAAGACATGCTACAGAAATAATCACTAAGCATAATGCTAAAACAACACCTAGCATGTCATGCTAAAGTCTAAGTAACAGTCAATGCAAGCTCCTCTTGCACTTGAAGCAAGAAACACCAAGCAAACTTATTTGCAAAACAACACAACAAGAAAGGGGGTCCAAACTACTTTATTCAAGCAAACTAAACAACCTAAGAAAAGGAAATGAGAACTAAGACACTCTAAGAACAACACAACCGTGCATGAAACAATAAAAACGAAGTTTCTAGACAGATCTGAGCTTTTTATTGATGAAGAAGGGGATGCCTTGGGCATCCCCAAGCTTTGACGCTTGTACCTCTTGGATATTTCTTGGGGTGAAACCTATGGTGTCATCCCCAAGCTTGAGCTTTTGTCCATTCTTCATCTCATTGCATCATTCTCTCTCTACACCTGAAATTTTTTCCTTCATACAAAACTTCACACAATCCTCATTAGCAATATTAGTGTATTCAAAAGATATTAAACCTCTGGCAAAGCTTTGGAACAACAAGGCTTTTCACTAAAAACACAAGATACTGTAGTAACTCCTTCAAAAATCTCAATTCACCTAAAGAGAACTCAAAAAGGAATCAATAAGAAGCAAATGCAAATAATACCAGAAATTTGTCAAAATAGACCAGCAGATAGAAACCGATTTTTCGAACATCTTATGTTGCTCAAATCAAAAAGTGTTGAACTAACATAAGTTAGCTAACATACTGGGGTATTTATTCGTAAAGTTTGAGCTCAATACGAGTTATAGAGACTCCTCACGAATTTTTTGGTTGAGGACAGAAATTTGTTTCAGGACAGCAACTCCCCAAATCTTAGTTCCCTCTGATTAGAGGTCATTCTTGGCACAAAAAGCAAACAAAAAGGATAAGGAGAGGTAATTACGGAAGTAATAACTTCCAAGACTCGAGGAAACTCTTGGGTTATCTCCCAACAAGTACTTTTCTTTAACGCCTTTAAGTTAGGCACAAGAAGCAAGAAGAATCAATTATTTTAAAATGAGGAATTGCCCCTCTTGTTCCTTCTTTTCTTACCTTTATTTTTCTCTTTAGGGAAGATATGATTGCTTACCGGAGGAGCAAAGTGCATAATTCCTTTTCCCAGATCTATTACCGCTCCAAGGTGCTTCAGTAGGGATCTTCCAAGTGTGATATGTCCTTTGCCTGCACATTCAATAACAAGATAGTCAGTAGACACCATTTTCCCTGAGATTTTTGTAAACACACGTCAGCTATTCCAATGGGCAATATAGTGGCATTGTTTGTAAGAGAGATTTTCTCTCCTCCTTCAGTAAGCCCCCAAAGACTCAAGGAATCATAAATATCTTTAGGCATGAGGCAAAATTCAGACATGATATCACAGCGAGCATCAAAAAGTGTAGTATTTATAGAGACTTTGATTGTGGGAAACCACTTTGAAGGCTCAGAATTTATGGGAACATAATCATGGTAAGACCTAAGCGTGTGATAGCAACTATTCATAGCAGCAATACTAGTCTCAAGAGTGTTCAACCTGGCAAAAATATTTGTGAAAGAGGAATCAGACTTGCCAGGTGTACCATAAATCATGATTAATTTCTTTATGGTAGCAAAAGCTTCGTCCTCAGTACATAGCAAAAAATATTTCTCAGCCACAACATGCAAAGCATATCTATAACGAAGAGCAATACCATGATAGAAACTATCAATAACCAAGCTAAGGCTTACCTCAGGCTCAGTTTCCCTCTGAAAAGCAGAGATTCTAGACCAAGCTTCTTTAAAACTTTCTTCACTTTTTTGCTTAAAAGTGGAAATTTCAATCATAGGGGAAATAAAGCTTGGTCCAAAACCAGACATGGTAGCTACTAGAGCAGGAACTAATTTTTTTGTGTTTTTGAATAAAGGAAGCAAACCAAACTAGACTAATGTTTTGGGGTTTTTTGGAAAGAGGCAAACAAAACCAAACAAAATAAACAAAGAAAACTAAAAACAAAGTAAAGCGAAAGGAAGTAAAGGACTCCCCTAGTGAAGACGTCCTTAGCCTCCTCGGCAACGGCGCCAGAAAACTTTTTGATGGTGCTGACGTGGAGCACTTCGTTGGAAACCCCAAGAGCAAGGTGTGAAGCAACAAGCAGCAAGTCTTCCCTCAGTTGAGACTGAGGTTATCGAACCAGAAGGAGGAAGGAAATGTCACACAGGTGTTTCAAGCAACACGGAGACCTGCAAAATACAAACTCAAGACTTTGCCCCAACGAATCAGTGAGGTTGTCAAGCTCAACGGTTTGCTGTAACAAAGGATTAAACGTGTGGTGTGGAAGGTAATGGTTTGCAGCAAGTAAAGAAGTAAAAGTGGAAGATGTATCAATGGTAAAGATTGGACCGGGATCCATAGTTCACTAGAGGTGCTCTCCTTAGATAAACAACATGGCATGAAGGGTAAACAAATTACAGCAGGGCAAGTGACAGGAACTGAGCAAGGCATAACAATGCAATTACTAGTCAGAATGTTCCTATGAGATTCGATTGGGCAATAGAACAAGATACATAGACCGCCATTGTAACATCCCTAAAATCATGTTTTCAAAGATTGCATATCATTCATCATGCATATCATTTTAGGGATCAATTTCAAACTCTTTTGAAAGAAACAGAAACTTTGAGTGCTATTATTTCAAGTGAGAGAATAATAGTTTTAAACCAATTTTTGTTTGCCCTTAGGTTGGATTGGTTAAGTGTTAAAGCTTGGACAAAAATTTCCTAAAATAAATATGGTTTTAAAACCATTTTCAAATCTTTAGCAAACCATGTGCTAAGGCACTGTTATTTTTAAAATCTTCAAAGGACCATGCTAGTCCAACAAGACAGCATGATTTTATACTCAAAATTATACAAGGTTCATTTTATAAAAGGCCATAAAGGTTTGGATTTCAAATGATTTTGAATTCATACGAAAAAGGTTTCCTGAAAATCAATTTAGAAAAAGAAAAAGAGATAAGAAATGGAAAAGGGCCGGCGCCAGACTTTCAGCCTAGCAGCAGACCTAGCCCACTAAGCCCACCCGAGGTTTTTCCCTCTTTCTCTCACGCGGCACAGACCTACCCAGCGCTCACTGACTGGTGGACCCAACTGCCAGCGTCATCCCCGAGCCACGCACCCCCACGACCCCGTCGACGCCGCCGTTAACTCCATTACTGTCGCGATTGATGCAGGCTTAATTGCTGGCGTTTCCTCGCGTGATCCTCGCCCCTGCTCCGGCTATAAGACCCTCTCCTCACCCCGCATCTTTCCGCTCGCTCAGCACACTCACCTCGCCACCAGGCTGCGCGCAATCGAGCTCAGAACCCCGCAGCACCGACGACCTCCGGCGACCAATTCCGGTGAGCACCGTCCGCCCCCTGTCTCTATTTCATGCCAGCGTGATCAACATGTCCTTGCGCATCTTCTCATGCCTTCCTTTTTCTCTGTATCGTCCTAGAGCGTCGTCACCCTCCACCTCTGGAAGCAACCGAAGCTTAGCACAACTCCGACGACCCCTCCTGGTAGTTCCCGACCACCCCTTCCTCTCTTCTGGATACTCACTTGTTCGCCAGGCTTGTGCACATCTAACAGCGTCTCTGGTTTGTCTTAGCGCGCACCAGAACCTCGCCCCCGACGACGCCAGAGATTGCCCGACGACAAGCTCCAGTCCAGCGAGCAATAGCAGCCAGATCCGAGCGCCCCTGTCCCTCCCTCGACCGCCTTGAGCTTCACTGCAGCCCCGCGAACACGGTAACCACCTCCACCCCTCCCCGCGCGATCTGAATCGCCGGCAACATCTCTGACAGAGCCGCGCCGCCGCATCGCTGCCGCTAGCGCCGCTCGTCTGTGGTCGTTTAATCCGTGGCCGTAGGATCTAGATCCAGCGATTAGAAATAGATCTATAGCGAAGCGGTACGAGCAGATCTGGGTCGTGCGTGTTAAGATAGATCTAACGGCCCGCGAGTGTGATCCTGTGCGAATCGGTATCAACCAATCAGAGGGCGCCGCGTGGCCAGTCCTTTGTTTTAAAAACAGAATTTAGATCTATTAGATGTTTAAACTTGTAAAATTCATAACTTTTGATTTCCACGTCCAAATTTGACAAATTTTATATCATTGGAATCAGAAGAGAAAATCCTTTCCATTTATGCAATGTGTTTAATGTTTTGCCTCTGTAAAAATGGTTGTTTATACAGAAAAATTTGTAGGCATAATTTGTGTATAGTAATTATTTTAAAAATGTTTTGTTGTCCAAATAAAGTTTAATTGGCATGTGTTGGACTTGTTTATGATTCAGTACTATGTACCTGTCTTGTTTGGTGTAGAAAATCATCACATGGCATTTTTGCATGCATTCATGTATTTTTGTTTGTATATATTGTGTATGTGATTTTGTGCCATTATTTTATGTGTAGATTTTGGTGCAAACAGTGATTGTGATTGTGAAGATTGTTGCTACTCCCCAAAATACCAAGGCAAGTTGTGCTTCATGACTTTATTCCTATGTTTTTCAACTATGCACTAGAAATATTTTGCTAGACTTGCATGAATATTTTGATCTATATGCTATGCTTGGGAAATCCTAGTAGTTGTAGAATTGCTAGAAATTTCTAAGTTAAGATGCTTATCAATGCCATGCTTAGCCTAGCTAGTAGCAACCAAGGGTGGTTATATATTCATGCTATGAGAAAATATTTCTAAGTCTTTGGACTTGAGATTTTGCTTAATAAAACAACTAAGTAAATGAAACACCTGGGTGGAAGGGAAATAATGGTTTGTGTTGAGTGGTTACACAAGGCCCATTTCTATGGTTCACCTTGTGTATCTCACTTGTGGAAAGCCACCCAGGAACAAAGGGACTTGAGATGCCAAATGTTAAGAAGCTTCTAGTGCAACCACATGGCAATATGGGCTCTGCCTGGATCACACAGGTTGCAATAACTTAGCCATTTGGACAGTTGGTGGTAGTGGGATGATAGGTTGGAACGCGTCCATTTGGTCTAAGGGAAGGCTTCTGAAATGTCCTGTCTTGGTGAAAATCAAGTCTTGTGGGGAAAGTGCACAACCTCTGCAGATGGAAGAATCTAAGAACTTAGCCATGTCCCTGATATTGGACAACTTGATCATCAAGACATGGAAGCTATCAAGAATCTCCTCATCCCAATTTCTAAGTTAAAAACTTGTGGGTGAACAAGGGTAAAGGTTCACCAATGTCTATTGGTGATTCCTTGGAAAAGTTTTATCATAGACAAACTTAGTGTTTTCAACTCATAGGTAAAACCTATTTTGAGCAAAGCAAGCCTAAGCTACACTTAGCCAAAATGCATATAGTATCTAGACTACTAATATTCTACTAAGGTATCACTTGCCAATACTATTCCAATGTATTGACCCACTGTGGCTGTAACTTGTGATGTTGCAGGTTATTCTGATGATGATTAGGGGTTATGAGTCTACACTCAACATGCTTGCCTGTGGGACATGAAGATGAAGACTTATTTGTCTTATTATATATTTGAACTCTTGTATTAGTCCTGTGGCCATGGAGTCGTAAAAGACTATGTTTGTCTCTGGAATGATATGTAATAATGACCTTTGTTTCTGTGTACTTCATCTTAAACTGTGGATGCTAGCATTGATCCAGGGACTAGCATTGCAATCACAGGGATCCTTACCTTTATAAAGGGAGGGATCTTACAGATGGTATCAGAGCACTGTGTTGCCTGTAGGATTATGACCCTAGGATTGGAAACCACTAAGGAAAATTTTCAACAACTTCCACACTTGTCTTTTTCTTCTCGTAAACTTTTCTAATCTTCTTTCTCATCTCTATTTTTAGATGAACTCCATCAACGAAGACGTGAGAAAGGGACCACTCATGACTATGACTTTGGAATGTGAGACAGAATTCCCCAAGGCTCTCAAGGACCTCATGGTTGCCATTTGAATACATGGTGCAGCTGTGTACAAAGGTTTTCCTGTGATGGATGAAGGAGTTGAGTACTGGTGGGTGCAACTTCATGTAGAGGTCCCAACCTTTAATAATGTTGAGATCCCTGTGTTTACAATGCTAGTCCCTGGATCAATAGCTAGCACCCACAGTTAAGATGTAATATCAAGAAACAAAGGTCATAATACAACTTTATAACCAGGAATAAAATAATTCATTACATCTTACATAGCTCCTTTGGCTATCACTTTACAATGCAGCAGAATATCTATATAGCATGGGGTTCCTTCATCTTCAAAGTACCACAGGCAATCATGTTGGTTGTAGACTTGTAATCCTAATCAACACATTTCACTAACATCATACAAACCTGCAACATAATAAGTTACAGCCACAAGGGTCAAAACATTTGAATTGTATTGGCAAGTGATACTATGGTAATATAGTGGAGTCTATCATCTATATGCATTTGGCTAAGTGGAGCTTAGGCTTGCTTTGCTCAAAATAGATTTTTCCTTATCATTTGAAAACACTAAGCTTTTGCTTGTCAAAATCACCCAAGGAATCTCCCAATAGAAATTGGTGATCCTTCAACCCTTGTTCAACCACAAAATTTTAACTTAGAAATTGGGATGAGGAGATTCTTGATAGCTTCCATGTCTTGATGCTCAAATTGTCCTTTACCAGGGACATGGCTAAGTACTTAGATTTTACACTCTGCAGAGGTGGTGCACTTTCCCCACAAGACTTGGTTTCACCAAGACAAGATCTTTCAGAAGCCTTCCCTTAGACCAGAATGGACGCGTTCCAACCTATCATCCCCTACCACCAACTGTCCATTTTGCTAAGTTATTGCAACCTATTTGATCAAAGCAGAGCCCATAATGCCAAGTGGCTACACTTGAAGCTTCTCAACATTTGACATCTCAAATCTCTTTGTTCCTGGGTGGCCATCCACAAGTGAGATACACAAGGTAAACCATAGAAATGGGCCTTTAGTAACCACTCAACACAAACCATTACTTCCATTCCACCCAGGTGATTCATTCACTTAGTTGTTTTATTAAACAAAACACAAGTCCTTGACTTAGAAATATTCCATAGTATGAATATATTCCACCCTTGTTTTCTACTAGATAAGCTACGCATGATAGAAGTAGGAATCTTAACTTAGGAAATTTCTACTAAGGTTTCATCTACTAGGATTTCCCATGGCATAGTTATACTTAGCAAAAATTCCATGCAAGTCCTACTTTAGAAATATCCCTAGTGCATAGTGAAAAAATGGGACAAAAGTATGAAGCATCACTTGCCTTTTTGGTAGGGAATATAAGTTCACTCCATGATCTTGCAATATTCACACTCTTCAAATCACTACAATTCAATCAAGCAAGCAATATTTCGAACTACCATTCAAGCAAACATCACATAAAATAATAGAAACAAAGTAATGCATGCAAGCATGCTAAATTTTTTTTTGGAAAAGTGATTTATAATAGGTTATAAACATTATAAAACACCTATAGGTCATTTTATATAAGCGGAAAAATCATTTGCAAAAGATTTTACTTATAAACCATTTTAAACCAAATCAATATTTTATGTGGTTGAAAATGTCTTTACCAAATTAATAATCTATTGGGTTCTTAAAAATATATTTTTAAATCATAACACCTTGTGTTTAGGGTCAAAGAGTTTGAACCAAAACATTTCCCAAAGGTTTCCTCCAAAAAGCATTTTTAATAAATAAAAATTATTTTTATTTGACTAGAAATGCTTTAAATCAAAGATTTACTCTTTAGCTTTACCAAATACATTTTCAAATCCATGAGTTGGTTTCTAAGGTCAGTAGGTTCAAAACAATCCATTTGCCAAATATTTTATCACAAAAATAATTTTAGAATGAATTTTATATTCAAATTATGCCTACACAAGTTTTTGCAAAAACAATCATTTTTCCATAAGAAATTCACTAAACAAAGTGCATGGTTCGATAGGATTTGTCTTGCTGATTCCATTGATATAAAGTTTGCAAAATTTGGACGTGTGGTTTGAAAGTTATGAATTTTACAAATTGGAACATCAAATAGATCAATTCTGTTCTTATTAAATCAGACCGTGCCACGTGTTGTGTTTTGATTGGCTGAAAACGTTTCGCGTGGATCAAGCGATGCAGACCATAGGATCTAATGCAAATCGTGCAGCAGAGATCAACATACCTCTTCATTTTAAGTGGATCTATCGTATCCACTGGATCTAAATCGAACGGCCTAAAGCCACTAACCTTAAACGGGCGGCGCTAGCGGCGGTGACAGGCGGCGGCGCGTTCAGACGAGGGTGGCACTGGAGGTGCAGGAAGCAAAAGAGACAGGGGAGGGGCTCACCGAGATCACCGTGCTTTGCTGATGCTCAACGTGCTTGCTGTTTGTCGAGGGGCACACGGGGTCACTGGTGATTCCTCGCCGGAGTTCTCTCTGGCGACGGTTGCTCTCTGTCGTCGTCGAGGGCGACGCTACGGAGCATGCTAAGTCAAGAGGAGAACAGCGTTAGACACGCAAGAGAGTCACGAAGTCATGTCGGTCAAGGAGAGGAGAAGGCGCATTCGGATGTTACCAGGGGGCTTCGCCGTAGAGGTGGCAGACGACGGCGACGTTCTGTTGAAGACGTTGTCGACGATGCAGAGCACGCGCGGGCGAGATGGCGCTACGGAAAGGTTCGCCAGGTGATAGGGAATGCAATCGTGTGGTCTAGGGGACGTGGGGCAACAAGGAGCTGCCGGAATTGATGAAAATGCTCGCCGGAGTCCGCGGCGGTGCAGGGTAAAATCGAGGCGGCCTAGTGGCTCTCTGGCAGCGGGGTTTGAGGGGAAAGAGAGAGAAGAGAGAGGGGATTTATCGAGCGTGATTGATGACAGGAATTACTCGCTGTATTGATGTGATTTACTCCGGCGAGATCAATGCAGAAACGGTGAGGAAGTGGTCACAGGGTGGAGACGATGAACAGTAGGTGGGTCCTGGTTGTCTGTGAGAGAGAGAGGTGGGGTGGGTCCAAGTCATCAGCGATGCTGTGGGTTCAACTGCGAGTGCGAAAACGCTTCGGGGTGGAAGGAGGAACTGGGCTGCGCTGTTGGGCCAGGTAGGTTAGTTGGGCTGGGTTGAGTCCTTTTATTTTTTTCCTGTTTCTGTTTCTTTTTCTTTTTCCCATTTGATTTTCTGTTTTGATTTTGTTTAATCATTTCAAACATTCATTTGAATTCAAACTTCTTTGAAACTTTGTGTGGATTCAAACACTGATTAATAATACATTCTGAAGTCATATTTAGAATAAATCTTTTATTCTTTTTAGGGTCTTTTAATTATTTAAAACAAAGCCCTTGATTTAAATTTAATTAATATCAAATATATTTTTAACCCTTATTTAATTTCAATTTTTCACAAAACCTTTTCACTAGGTTTTGTTTATTTCTTAGGGTGTCAAATAATTTCACTTTGAATTATTTGGAATAATTTGATATGATTTATTAATCACTTAATTTGGATATTTGTTTTAATTCCAATGAAATCAATTATAGTTTTAATTCCATAAATTTTATTTAGTTGATTTCTTGATCCCATTTAAGTTAATTAATTAACTTTTATTCCACTTGGGTAAATTCCAAAATACTATTTTCTCATGATTTAAATAATCATTCTCATTGGAGATTTGTCTTTATTCAAATAGAATAAGATTTGGTTAATGCCCTTTTATTTAATTTGAAAATTCTTTATCTAATATTTTATTTGGATTTGGTTTATATTTATTCCATTTGCTTATGGATTAGGTCAAGATTTAATTTGGCCTTTTAAATAATTCTCATTTAATATTTCTTTCTTTATCTTATAAAATCCATATCTTTTTATTTATAGATCCAAACTTGGTGATTCCAATTTGAAAAACCTTATTTAATATTTGTTTATCCTTTAAATGTCTTTAGGATTATATGCTCACCATTTGGTATGGATTTCTAGATAGGTGCTTTATTAGCTTTGAAAATTCAATTCCCTTATCTTATTAAATTCATAAGATTTTATCTATGGCTCCAAATTAAGTGAAACCAATTCATATGGTTTTATAATGTTTCTATTTGTCATTCTTGATTATTTACTAATGTTTGTTGACAAATTTTTTATATGGAACAAATCCAACGTCTTAGAGAGATTTTGGAAATGATTTACTCCATTAGGGTTTAGGGTTTTGGTTTAACTTTTCCAAGTGTTTAAATTTCAAGATACATTCATTGAGGAATGCATTTCACTTGATTTGGATTTTGTTGGATTCAAACTTTAATAAAAGTTTGTTCAAGATGGGATTTTAAGTTTCCATTTAGAAACAAAAGTTTCTTTTCACCCTAATTTTCAACAATTATTTATTTTGTTTATTTATTTTTCACATTACAAGATTTGGAAAATCTTGGGATGTGACACTTCACTTGTATAAAAACAAGGAAGACGACCACAAGGAATCAGGATTCTACATGGTTACCAACTCAGTGATGCACACCACATTCTTTGACTCAGCAAGGGATGCATCTTGGAAGGCCATCAAAGAGCTTGGTGATAGAATCAAGTGCAGAATGCTCAACACCCAAAATGACCTAAGGGAAGAAAAGAAGCATACCCAAGAGTTAGAGGCTACCAACCAACGTTTAAGAAAAGACATCATAGACTTAGCAATGGAGTCATGTGATCAGGATCGACAGATTGCCTCTAGGGATGCGCTGTTAGCTAACTTGGCAAGTGAGACGGGATTATAACGTACTTCGTTAGTTGGACCACCACACTTATCATTTTTATTTTCCAAATGTTGTTTAAAATAATTTGAACCTTGGATGCTTGTAATGGATTTATGTATGCCATGACTTGTGTGTTTTGATATGCCTGTGATGCCTTGTCTTGTGATTCATCTCGTTCATTCTAACTTGTTCTATCTTATAAAATAGATGCCTAATGTTACTATCAGCACGGCTGAAGAGTTCAAGGGAACTCGTTTCGGCACTCGTCTCATTGAGCTCACTAGTGTGCTCAATCTCCCACTTCCTACCATCATGATGCTTCCCCTCACCAAGTTCGAGAGGAAGGACCTTTAGGGCTTCAAGGTTACTCAGCCAGGACGCCAGACTGAGCCAGCCACGGAGGCCATCGCCTTCAATCTCATCCATGATGACAAGGAGAGAGGCCTAGAGGTAGTCATGCAGGATTTGCTTGGATGTTTGTTAGGGAGACACTCTCGGGAGATTATAGGTACTCACTTCCACGCCTTCGGTAGACGTGACGAGGATGGTGAGGCCATTGACTTCGAGGATACTGCAAGAGAGACGGCAGAGCCGATTCATCTATACCTCCATGACTTAGAGGTACTTCTTAGGCACCTAGATACTGATAGGACCAACGTCATGCTTAGCAATGACGAACTCTAGGTGCAGCTTCGTGAGAAGGACAAGCTCTTCGCGGAGCAAGATGAGATTGTCAATGAAATGGAGGCCAAGTTTGAGAGTCAGGATAGAAAGTTCAAGAGTCAAGAGAAAAGAGTCCAAGATAGGAACAAGAGGATTCAAGACATGACTGCAGAACTAGAGGCCAAGGACTTCGAGCTCGAGCATCAGCAGGTGGTGATTGAGAGACTTCGTTCACAGAAGAGGGATCTCAAAGCCAAAGTAGAGGCCTTGACTACCAATGTCAAGGAATACAAGACCGCTATGGATAATCCAGGTCTTACACTTGTTGATGAGGAGGTTGATGCAGAGGAGTAGTGATGACTACTCATTTACCTTTATTTACCATGCTTTTGATTATTGAGTCGCAATGACCATCCAACATGTGGATGGCTTGCTATTGGTGTGTTTACTTTTCAAAACTTGTTGTTTATGTTGTTGAACTTTTGTTATTTTGATGCATGCTTGGTGATTGTCTATGTGATGTATTGTGCATGTTAAGCATATATGGGTATCTTATTCTTATCTTTATTTAAAACCACAGATGCCTCCTCGACGTGCCAATCCCAACCCTAACAACAACAACAATATCACCCCCGAGATGCAGCAGATGATGACAGCTCAGACACAGCTGATGCAAATGATGACCACGTTCATACAGAATCAGAACAACAACAACAACAACAATAATAATAACAACAACAATCAGAACAACCCACCGGGTTTTGACATGCTTACCAGATTTTTAAGACTGAGGCCAGCAAAGTTCTCAGTAACTACTGATCCTATGGTGGCCAATGATTGGCTACACTCTGTGAACAAGGACTTGGTAACTGTTGGCTGTACTGATGAAGATAAGGTCAGATTTGCAGCACACTTGTTGGAAGGACCAGCAGCCACTTGGTGGGATAACTTCCAGATCACCACTCCCATTGAGGATGTGACATGGGCTATCTTTGAACATGGTTTCCGTACTGCTCACATCTCATCCGGAGTGATGAGTTTGAAGAAGAAGGAATTTCATAACTTGAAGCAGTGCCACCGCAGCGTGGCTGAATATATTGAGGAGTTCAATAATCTGGCGCGTTATGCACCGGATGAAGTTGACACTGATGCTAAGAGGAAAGATAAGTTCCTTGAAGGATTGAACAATGAATTGAACCTGCAGTTAGCTGTGGCCTATGTCCCCACATATCAGTCTCTTTGTGACAAGGCTGCCATCTTGGAGAGCAAGATGAAACAAGTTGAAAGCAGGAAGAGGAAGCACTCTGGCAAGCACAGCTCGGGATCGTCTCACAAGCGTTCCCATTATGATGATAGTGAGAATTCTGGATCCCACAAGTACAACAAACACCACAACCACAACCGCCATCATGACAACAAGCACCACCGTAGTCATGACAATGACAAGTACAAGAATCACAAGAGTGGATATAAGAGCCACCACAATGGAAGTGGAAGTGGTAGTGGAAGCCAGCCTGTCAAGAAGGATCTTAGTCAGGTTGAATGTTTCAAGTGCAAGAAGATGGGGCATTATGCAAATGAGTGCCCAGAAAAGAAATTTGAAGGACCCAACAAGCCCAACCCTTTCCAGAAGGGGCAAGTGAACCACATCAATGTGGAAGAGATCTATGAGGAACCTGATGCTGTTGCTGGTAAGTTCAAACTCAATTTTGTTCCAGCATTTGTTCTCTTTGATACTGGTGCATCTCATTCATATCAAGAGCATTTGTTGAAAGAAATGAACTACCGGTAGAAACTATTGGGTGTCCTATAAAAGTAAGTTCTCCTGGCGCAGAAATGATAGTGAACTCAGGATGTCATGATCTAGTCATAGAGTTTGGGAAGTATTAGTTTCCCGTTAATCTGATAATCCTAAACTCCCAAGGATTGGATGTAATTTTGGGAATGGACTGGATGACTAAGAACAAGGGAGTGATAGATTATGCCAACCATACTGTCTCACTCACAACTCCAGAAAACAAAAGGATCAAATTCAAGACCAACTTTGAATCGAAAGGGAGTAAGCTAAATTCTCTTAAGGGGGTTAGCATAGACAGTGTGCCTATTGTGAGTGAATATCCGGATGTGTTTCCGGAAGAATTGCTGGGAATGCCACCAGATAGAGATGTGGAATTTCTAATTGATTTGCTACCAGGATCGGGACCAATAGCAAAGAGACCGTACAAGATGTCAGTTGATGAGTTGAAAGAACCCAAGAAACAACTTGGAGAACAGTTGCAAAAAGGATTTATTCAACCAAGTTCTTCATCCTGGGGAGCACCAGTCTTGTTTGTGAAAAGAAGGATAGAAGTCAAAGGTTATGCATAGATTACCGTTTACTCAATGAGGTGACTATCAAGAACAAATACCCTTTGCCTAGAATCAATGACTTGTTGGATCAGTTGGAAGGAGCCTGTGTGTTCTCAAAGATTGATCTCCGATCAGGTTATTTTCAACTCAAGATAAGAGAACAAGACATACCTAAGACAGCTTTCACCACTAGGTATGGATTGTATGAGTACACCGTGATGCCATTTGGTTTGATCAGTGCACCATCATACTTTATGAATATGATGAACAAGGTGTTCATGGAGTTCCTTGACAAGTTTGTTGTCGTTTTCATCGATGACATTTTAATCTACTCCAAGAGCAAATAAGAACATGATAAAGCTTAGGGAGCATAAGCTGTATGCAAAATTCAGCAAGTGTGAGTTTTGGTTGAATGAAGTTGGATTTCTTGGACACGTTGTGTCAGGAGATGGTGTAGCAGTTGATCCTACTAAAGTTTCAGCTGTAACTGAATGGGAATCTCCTAAATCAGTAAAATAGGTTCATAGTTTCCTTGGCTTGGCAGGATACTACAGAAGGTTCATTGAGAATTTCTCCAAGGTAGCTAAGCCTATGACAGAATTGCTAAAGAAAGACAAGAAATTTGCTTGGTCTGAAGGATGTGAACTCATTCTCCAAGAATTGAAGAAGAGACTAGTGACAGCACCCGTCTTATGTCTGCCAGATTTGGAGAAGGATTTCCAAGTGTATTGTGATGCATCTCATCATGGATTAGGTGCAGTGCTAATGCAAGAAGGGAAAGCTGTGTCTTATGCCTTGATACAACTCAAAACTCATGAGGTAAATTACCCTACTCATGATTTAGAGTTAGCCTCTGTAGTCCATGCACTCAAAACATGGAGACATTAACTTTTGGGAAAGCGATGTGAAGTGTTCACAGATCACAAAAGTTTGAGGTATATTTTCACCCAGAAAGAAATTAACATGAGACAAAGAAGATGGCTAGAACTCATCAAGGACTATGACTTGAGTTTGCAATACCACCCTGGTAAAGCAAATGTTGTAGCGGATGCTCTAAGCCGTAAGGTTTTTGTGAATGGCCTTGCTAAGGGAGAATTGCCAGATGATCTCTGTGCCCAATTTAGAGATCTCAGATTGGAGATTGTACCAGAAAGACATCTCATGTCATTGGAGGTTCAACCCACTTTGTTGGACAAAATCAAAGAAGCCCAAAAGAAAGATAAGGAAATTGAAGAGATTAAGGAAAAGATTGGCAAGGGAAAAGCCAAAGGATTCCATGAAGATGAATAGGGTACTTTATGGTATGGAAAACGTATCTGCGTTCCGCAAGATCCGGAGCTTCGGAAACTGATTTTACAAGAAGCACACAACTCATCGTATTCCATTCATCCGGGTAACACCAAAATGTACATGGATATGAAAGAAAGATTTCGGTAGAATAATCTCAAGAAGGACATCGCCGAACATATTGCTTTGTGTGATGTATGTAGTAGAGTGAAAGCGGAACATCAGAAACCAGCAGGATTGCTACAACCACTACCTATTCCTGATTGGAAGTGGGACAAGATTGGCATGGATTTCATCACCGGATTGCCAAGGACCAGGTCAGGATATGATTCTATTTGGGTAGTAGTGGATCGCTTAACTAAAGTGGCTCATTTCATACCCGTGAAGACAACCTATACAAGTGCTAAGTTAGCCAAGATATACATGAGCAGGATTGTATGTCTGCATGGAGTACCCAAGAGTATTGTGTCTGATAGGGGAACTCAATTCACTTCTCATTTTTGGAGGCAACTACATGAGTCATTGGGAACGAGGTTGGAATTCATCACTGCTTTTCATCCTCAGACTGATGGACAAACATAAAGGACCAACCAGATTCTTGAAGATATGCTGAGAGCATGTGCCCTAGACTATGGAGCCAGTTGGGATGAAAGTCTGCCTTACGCAGAATTCTCTTACAATAACAGCTATCAAGCCAGTATTGAGATGGCACCATTTGAGTTTCTCTATGGGAGAAAGTGTACCACCCCATTGCTATGGAATGGTGTGGGAGAAAGAAGTTTGTTCGGACCAGAACTAATCAAAGAGGCTGAAGAGAAAGTCAAGCTAGTTAAGGACAGATTGAAGATAGCACAGTCCCGACAAAAGAGCTACGCAGATCCTAAGCGTAGAGAAGTCACCCATGAAGTGGGTGATAGAGCTTATCTTAGAGTGTCACCACTTCGTGGAGTGAAGAGATTTGGTGTCAAAGGTAAATTGGCCCCAAGATATGTTCGACCATTCAAGATTCTGAGTCGTAAAGGAGAAGTAGCTTATGAGATTGAATTGCCAGAATCATTGTCTGCTGTACACAATGTGTTTCATGTGAGTCAGCTAAAGAAATGCCATCCAAAAATGGAAGAGACTTCTTTGAAGGATACTATACCTTTTGAGGAAGTCCAATTGGAAAGTGATCTCACTTATGAAGAAAAACCTATCAAAATTCTTGAGACTGCGGAAAGAGTTACTCGGACTAAGACTATCAGATTCTGCAAAGTTCAATGGAACCATCATTCCGAAGAAGAAGCAACATGGGAAAGGGAAGATGATCTTCGGAAAGACCACCCTCACCTATTTGCTAGCCAACCCGAATCTCGAGGGCGAGATTCACCTTAAGGGGTGTTAGATTTGTAACATCCCTAAAATCATGTTTTCAAAGATTGCATATCATTCATGCATGCATATCATTTTAGGGATCAATTTCAAAATCTTTTGAAAGAAACATAAACTTTGAGTGCTATTATTTAATGTGAGCAAGATTTGATCTAATGCCACTCTCAAGTGAGAGAATAATAGTTTTAAACCAAGTTTTGTTTGCCCTTAGGTTGGACTGGTTAAGTGTTAAAGCTTGGTCAAAAATTTCCGAAAACAAATATGGTTTTAAAACCATTTTCAAATCTTCAGCAAACCATGTGCTAAGGCACTGTTATTTTTAAAAATCTTCAAAGGACCATGCTAGTCCAACAAGACGGCATGATTTTATACTCAAAATTATACAAGGTTCATTTTATAAAAGGCCAGAAAGGTTTGGATTTCAAATGATTTTGAATTCATATAAAAAGGTTTCCTGAAAATGAATTTAGAAAAAAGAAAAAGAGATAAGAAATGGAAAAGGGCCGGCGCCAGACTTTCAGCCCAGCAGCAGACCTAGCCCACTAAGCCCACCCGGGGTTTTTCCCTATTTCTCTCACGCGGCACATACCTACCCAGCGCTCACTAACTGGTGGACCCAAATGCCACGCGAGCGTCGTCCCCGAGCCACGCATCCCCATGACCCCGTCGACGCCGCTGTTAACTCCATTACTGTCGCGATTGATGCAGGCTTTATTGTCGGCGTTTCCTCGCGTGATCCTCGCCCCTGCTCCGGCTATAAGACCCTCTCCTCACCCTGCATCTTTCACCTCGCTCAGCACACTCACCTCGCCACCAGGCTGCGCGCAATCGAGCTCAGAACCCCGCAGCACCGACGACCTCCGACGACCAATTCCGGTGAGCACCGTCCGCCCCCTGTCTCTGTTTCATGCGAGCGTGATCAACATGTCCTTGCGCATCTTCTCATGCCTTCCTTTTTCTCTGTATCATCCTAGAGCGTTGTCACCGTCCACCTCTGGAAGCAACCGAAGCTCAGCACAACTCCGGCGACCCCTCCTGGTAGTTCCCGACCACCGCTTCCTCTCTTCTGGATACTCACTTGTTCGCCAGGCTTGTGCGCATCTAATAGCATCTCTGGTTTGTCTTAGCGCGCACCAGAACCTCGCCCTCGACGATGCCAGAGATTGCCCGACGGTAGGCTCCACTCCGGCGAGCAATAGCAGCCAGATCCGAGCGCCCCTGTCCCTCCCTCGACCGCCTTGAGCTTCACTGCAGCAGGTCTGGGATGTTGTTGAGTATCTTGTACACCCGCTTTATCTTGGCAACCATGAGCTCGTATCGGCACGAGTTCTTGAAGCAGTGGATCGCCGTGTCCGGGTGGATGTCGGCAGCGTTGATCCACATGTCTTGCTACCATTGGACCTAGTTGCAGGTCGACTCGCGGGGTCTCTGGACACATCTCTCTAGGTCCTCGATGGTGGTGGCGCGGGTGTAGGAGCCCTCGAAGTGCCTGACGAAGGCCTCAAGCATGTCCTTCCAGGAGTTGATGCTGTATGGGGGGAGGGTGTTGATCCACTCCTGAGTCGCTCCCTCCATCATCAGGGGGAGGTAGCGAGCAGCGAGAAGGTCGGTGTGGCCGGCGATTCCCATCGCCATGAGGTATGTGTCTAGCCACACGGCTCGATCATATGTGGGATCGTACTTTTCGATTTCGGCGCTTTGAAGTTCGTCGGGTATTTCTCGCCTCGGATCATCGGTCCAAAGCACTAGGAGCCGACTCGACTGAGCGATCCCCTTGGCTCGCCGTCGTTGCAGTTGGTGAGGGTGTGCCTCAGGTCGTTAGGCTGGCATGCACGCCAGCTCTGGTTATTAATGATGTGGGTCTGTGCGTCGACCGGCTGCCCGTTGGCGGCAACCATATTGTTCAGCGGTCGCGGGTCGTTGGTGGAGAGCGCTGGGTGCACGACCCGTGGCTGGTGCTGCAGGGGCTCGGGGGGCGGCAGTTGCGGGTGTTTGCCATCAATGGGTGGCCGCTCGAGGCCGCCCTGCTTCCGCAAGAGCGGGAGTATATGCGCCCTCGCGAGTCAACTCCTGCGACTTGCCACTCGACAGCCTTGGCGAGTAGGGCCTTGGCGTACTGGATTGGCAGCATTCCCTCCTCTATGACGTTGAGGTTGGCGACTGCTGCTTGCCCCGCGATAACATTGTCCATCGGGGTGGAGTACAGCGGGAGGCCCTTCACGTCCCGCTCTTGTGAAGAGATGAGAACTCTCGGCTGGTTGGGAGGGGGCACGCGACCGGGTGGAGGTGGGGAAGCTCCACTCGTTGGTGCTCCAGATGGCTGGCGGGCACTGAAGCGTGGTGGCGTGTTCTCGCAGATCACCCGCTCGGCCACGCGGGCGGGATCTCCGTCTTTGTCGAAATTCAGGGCGCGGCCCTGAACGGTAGGGTTCAAGCGCATCCTGATGCGGCGCTGGTGTTAGACCGATAGCTCCTGCGCCGTGGACTACTCGAGGAGAAAATTGTCACGCTCGGCTTGCTCCTTGCGCACCGCCTCCTCTAGGTGCAGGCAGGCTTCCTCGAATTCCCCTGCCGTCGCAGTCGGTGGGATCGGCATGGAGAAGGGGTCTGGTGGGGCACTCGTGCCGCTCGCCATGTAGGTCGTGATGAAGCAACCGGATCCGGCATGGAGGTTGCTGGAATTCTCTGACCCGGAGTCGGAATCGAAGATCCCGAGGATGGATGGATCCTCGAAATCCCCAACGTTGTAGACTTGCGTGATGGAACCTTCTAGTGACAGAACGATGATAGATCCGACGACCGAAGCTGGGGTCACCGAGTCGGCGTCGTCATGGAGGGCCGCGTCATTCGCGGCCGCGTTGGTCTTTGCCACGACACAGTTGGCCAAATCGTACTCGGAGGCGAGGTGCTGGATGGTGCTGACCAGGCTCTCAAAGATCCGATCGCATGGCGGCGACTCTCCGATGAGCGCCGAGTCCTACAAGACGATGACGTCCGTGAACCCGACAAAGAGGTTGATCGTGCCGAGTGGCATGATGACGCTGTGCGTGACCGGGCGTGATGCCGGGACATAGCTACTGGGCAAGATCTGCGGGATCTCGTCGTAGCAATCATGCGGCCGGCAGCGATCGACCGGTTGATTGGCAAGTAGGGTCTCGCCGTAGAACTCAGGCCTGACCGGCCAGGCCCCATGGTGGGCGCCACTATCGTGGGAATAGCCACGGCAGATGCTGCGATTGGCAGCGAGTAGTAGAACAAGGGGTAAGGGCGGCCATCCATCTGCGGTGTGAGATGAGGGCGGAGACACAAGGTTTTATCCAGGTTCGGCCCCCCTGAGGGTAAAGACCTACTCCTGCTAGATTGTATTATCGAGAGATTACAGTGGGCGAGCTCGGCGACTAGGCGACGAGTCGATGGGGTGTATGATGGAACGTAAGTGCTATGCTGTAAGATCCCTCCTTTATAAAGGAAAAGGATCCCTGTGATTGCAATGCTAGTCCCTGGATCAATGCTAGCATCCACAGTTTAAGATGAAGTACACAGAAACAAAGGTCATTATTACAGTCATTCCAGAGACAAACATAGTCTTTTACAACTCCATGTCCACAGGCCTAGTACAAGAGTTTAAATGAGTAAATAGATAAATAAGTCTTCATCTTCATGTGCCACAGGCAAGCATGTTGAGTGTAGACTCATGACTCCTAATCATCATCAGAATATCCTGCAACATCACAAGTTACAGCCACAGTGGTTCAATACATTGGAATAGTATTGGAAAGTGATACCTTAGTATAATATTGGTGGACTAAAATACTATATGCATTTTGGCTAAGTGTAGCTTAGGCTTGCTTTGCTCAAAATAGGTTTTGCCTATCAGTTGAAAACACTAAGTTTTTCTTTGTCAAAACTTTTCCCAAGGAACCACCAATAGACATTGGGGTCCTTCACCCTTGTTCAACCACAAGTTTTACTTAGAAATTGGGATGAGGAGATTCTTGATAGCTTCCATGTCTTGATGCTGAAGTTGTCCTTTTCCAGGGACATGGCTAAGTACTTAGATTCTTCCATCTGCAGAGGTTGTGCACTTTCCCCACAAGACTTGATTTTCACCAAGACAGGACCTTTCAGAAGCCTTCCCTTAGACCAAAGGGACGTGTTCCAACCTATCATCCCACTACCACCAACTGTCCAAATGGCTAAGTTATTGCAACCTATGTGATCCAGGCAGAGCCCATATTGCCATATGGCTGCACTAGAAGCTTCTTAACATTTGGCCTCTCAAATCCCTTTGTTCCTGGGTGGCTTTCCAAAAGTGAGATACACAAGGTAAACCATAGAAATGGGCCTTGTGTAACCACTCAACATAACCCATTCACAACCATTCCACCCAGGTGATTCATTCACTTATTTGTTTTATTAAGCAAAAACATAGTCCAAAGACTTAGAAATATTTATTAATAGAATGAACATATAACCACCCTTGGTTGCTACTAGCTAGGCTAAGCATGGCATAGATAAGCATCTTAACTTAGAAATTTCTAGCAATTCTACAACTACTAGGATTTCCCAAGCATAGCATATAAGCAAAAATATAACCATGCAAGACTAGCAAAATATTTCTAATGCATAGTTGAAAAACATAGGGATAAAATCATGCAGCACCAATTGCCTTGGTAGTTTGGAGAGTAGCTACAATCCTCACAATCACAATCACTATTTGCACCAAAATCTACACATAAAATGATAGCACCAAATCACATACAAAATAATTACAAGCAAAAATATATGAATGCATGCAACATGATATGTGATGATTTTCTAAACTCAACAAGAAAAGTGCACACTACTGGTTCATAAACAAGTTCAAAACTTGCCAAACAATCTTTATTTGAACATTAAAACAGTTCCTAAATATTTGTAATATACAAAATAGGCCTACACATGTTTCTGTAAATAAAACCATTTTAACAGAAACAAAACATTAAGCACATTGCATATATGGAAAGGGCTTTCTCTCCTGATTCCATTGATATAAAATTCATCAAATTTGGACGTGGGAATCAAAAGTTATGATTAAAACAAAATCAAACATCTAATAGATTCAAATCAGAAATTTAAAACGAAATCTGTGCCACGCGGCGCTATCTTACTGGCTGGTACCGCTTCGTGCCGGATCACGGTTTTGAGCCGTTGGATCTGACTTAATCGCATGGCTCAGATCTGAACTTACCGCTTTGCCTAAGATCTATCCGACGCGTTAGATCTAGATCCTACGGTGTTCGATCAAACAGCCAAAGACTGGCGGCGCGCGGCGACGGCTGGCAGCGGAGCGCTCTGTCTATGGCGTCGCAGCGGCTACAGGAGGGTTTGGGGTCGTCAAAGATGCTTACCAGACTCGCGGTGATGTACTGAAGCTCAACGTGGCGATGGCTTGACAAGGGGCGCGCTGTAGTGGCCGTGGGAGCTGGTCGGAGTTGTGCACGGCGTCGGATGCTCACTGATGGAGTTGAAGACAACGTTCTGGGGAACGAGGATCCAAACAAAAGGCGTTATCAGGTGCGCTAGATGCAGGAGAACACGTCCGTCTGATTCAGAAACAGAGGAGGACACGTGGCTCACCGAATTTAGTCGCCGGAGTTGGAGACGGCGTCGGGAACTTGCGGTGTTCGATGGAGTCGACGACCTGGGGCAGTACAGGACGAACCAAAGATGTCAGAAGAAGCGCAAGAAGGTTGCGAAGTAGTTCGCGTGAATCAGAGAGGAAGGCGCGCACTGGCAGCCGGAGTGGGTTCTATCTGTGGTGGTGTATGGGCGAATACTGGCAGCCTGGGGGCGTTCTGTGCTTGGGGTCTGGGGGAAAATGGAGAGGGGGCAGAGGGGGTTTAAGTAGCATGGTCGCGAGCATGAATCACGCGAGCATTGATCGTGAATTGAAGCCGCAAATCAATGCAGAAACGGCCGAGTGATTTGGGGGGAGGAACTCGTCGCCGGGGTGGGGAAGATGACCGTTGCATGGGCCGCGTTGTCAGCGAGAGAAACAGAGGGGAGGTGGGGTCAGGCGGTCAGTCACTCCGCGGGTTTGTTTGCGAGTACAAAAAAACGGTTCGCGGGAGGGTTGCTGGGCTAGCTGGTTCAAGTTGGGCTGGGTTGGGCCAGAATGGCTGGCTGCTTATTTTTTTCTCTTTATTCCTTTTCTTTTTCTGTTTGTTTTTCTAAAATGAGTTTCAAACCTCATTTCAAATCAGTTTGATTTCAAACTTTCTCTGGTCTCTTGTACAGTGAACTTAGTACTCAAATATGTGTCAAACATATCTGTTCACTCAAACCTACTTGGAGTTATTTGAAAAATAAATAAAACAAGCCTTTGGAAGATATAATAAAAAGGCATAAACTTTGGTTTTATTTCATACTTGTTTTGAAACTTTATTCAAGCTTTTGAAATCTCTTATGTTTGAACTCAAAACACTACTGAAAGAATATTTGTACTTTACTCATTAGCAAGTAGCCCAAAGGCTAGAGTATTCATACATAAAATAATGAGCAATATATGCTCCTGTTTTTGAAACGATTTTGAATTGAAACCCTAAATGATCATGGATGCATGGATGATATGCATGAGTTTTAAAACATGATTTTAGGGATGTTACAAATCTAACCCCCTTAAGGTGAATCTCGCCCTCGAGATTCGGATTGTCTAGCAAATAGGTGAGGGTGGTCTTTCCGAAGATCATCTTCTCTTTCCCATGTTGCTTCTTCTTCGGAATGGTGGTTCCATTGAACTTTGCAGAATTTGATAGTCTTAGTCCGTGTAACTCTTTCTGCAGTCTCAAGAATCTTGATTGGTTTCTCTTCATAAGTGAGATCACTTTCCAATTGAACCTCTTCCAAAGGTATAGTATCCTTCAAGAGAAGTCTCTTCCATTTCTGGATGACATTGCTTAAGCTGACTCACATGAAACACATTATGAACTGCTGACAACGACTCTGGCAATTCAATCTCATAAGCTACTTCTCCTTTACGACTGAGAATCTTGAATGGTCCAACATATCTTGGGGCCAATTTACCTTTGACTCCAAATCTCTTCACTCCACGAAGTGGTGACACTCTAAGATAAGCTCTATCACCAACTTCATAGGTGACTTCTCTACGCTTAGGATCTGCGTAGCTTTTCTGTCAGGACTGTGCTATCTTCAATCTGTCCTTAACTAGCTTGACTTTCTCTTCAGCCTCTTTGATAAGTTCTGGTCCGAACAAACTTCTTTCTCCCACACCATTCCATAGAAATGGGGTGGTACACTTTCTCCCATAGAGAAACTCAAATGGTGCCATCTCAATACTGGCTTGATAGCTGTTATTATAAGAGAATTCTGCGTAAGGCAGACTTTCATCCCAACTGGCTCCATAGTCTAGAGAACATGCTCTCAACATATCTTCAAGAATCTGATTAGTCCTTTCTGTTTGTCCATCAGTTTGAGGATGAAAAGCAGTGCTGAATTCCAACCTCGTTCTCAATGACTCATGTAGCTGTCTCCAAAAATGAGAAGTGAATTGTGTTCCCCTATCAGACATAATACTTTTGGGTACTCCATGTAGACACACAATTCTTGTCATATAGATCTTGGCTAACTTAGCACTTGTATAGGTTGTCTTCACAGGTATGAAATGAACCACTTTAGTTACGCGATCCACTACTACCCAAATAGAATCATATCCTTACCGGGTCCTTGGTAATCCGGTAATGAAATCCATACCAATCTTGTCCCACTTCCAATCAGGAATAGGTAGTGGTTGAAGCAATCCTGCTGGTTTCTGGTGTTCCGCTTTCACTCTACTACATACATCACACAAAGCAATATGTTGGGCGATGTCCTTCTTGAGATTATTCCACCAAAATCTTTCCTTCATATCCATGTACATTTTGGTGTTACCCGGATGGATGGAATATGATGAGTTGTGTGCTTCCTGTAAAATCAGTTTCCGAAGTTCCGGATCTTGTGGAACACAGATACGTTTTCCATGCCATAAAGTACCATGTTCGTCTTCATGGAATCCTTTGGCTTTTCCTTTGCCAATCTTTTCCTTAATCTCTTCAATTTCCTTATCAGTCTTCTGGGCTTCTTTGATCTTGTCCAACAAAGCAGGTTGAACATCCAAAGACATGAGATGTCCTTCAGGCACAATCTCCAATCTGAGATCTCTAAATTGGGCACACAGATCATCTAGCAATTCTCCCTTAGTAAGGCCATTTACAAAAACCTTACCGGGGTGGTATTGCAAACTTAAGTCATAGTCCTTGATGAGTTCTAGCCATCTTTGTCACATGTTAATTTCTTTCTGGGTGAAGATATACTTCAAACTCTTGTGATCTGTGAACACCTCACATCGCTTTCCCAAAAGATAATGTCTCCATGTTTTGAGTGCATGGACAACAGAAGCTAACTCTAAATCATGAGCAGGGTAGTTTACTTCATGAGTTTTGAGTTGTCTCGAGGCATATGCCACAACTTTCCCTTCTTGCATAAGTACTGCACCTAATCCATGATGAGATGCATCGCAATACACTTGGAAATCCTTCTCCAAATATGGCAGACATAAGACTGGTGCTGTCACAAGTCTCTTCTTCAATTCCTGAAAGCTGAGTTCACAACCTTCAGACCAAGCAAATTTCTTGTCTTTCTTTAGTAATTCTGTCATAGGTTTTGCCACCTTGGAGAAATTCTCAATGAATCTTCTTTAGTATCCTGCCAAGCCAAGGAAACTACGAACTTCTTTTACTGACTTAGGAGATTCCCATTCAGTTACAGCAGAAAATTTAGCAGGATCAACTGCCACACCATCTCCTGACACAACGTGTCCAAGAAATCTAACTTCATTTAACCAAAATTCACACTTGCTGAATTTGGCATATAGCTTATGCTCTCTAAGCTTCTCTAGTATCAATCGTAAATGTCCCTCATGCTCTTCCTTGCTCTTGGAGTAGATTAGAATGTCATCGATGAAAACGACAACAAACTTATCAAGGAATTCCATGAACACCTTGTTCATCATATTCATGAAGTATGCTGGTGCATTGGTCAAACCAAATGGCATCACGGTATACTCATACAATCCATACATTATGGTGAAAGTTGTCTTGGGTATGTCTTGTTCCCTTATTTTCAGCTGAAAATAACCTGACCGGAGATCAATCTTTGAGAACACACAAGCTCCTTCTAACTGATCAAACAAGTCATTGATTCTAGGAAAAGGGTATTTGTTATTGATAGTCACCTCATTGAGTGAACGGTAATCTATGCATAACCTTTGACTTCTATCTTTCTTTTCCACAAACAAAACTGGTGCTCCCCAAGATGAGGAACTTGGTTGGATAAAACCTTTTTGCAACTGTTCTCCAAGTTGCTTCTTGAGTTCTTTCAACTCATCAACTGACATCTTGTATGGCCTCTTTGCTATTGGTCCAGATCCTGGTAGCAAATCAATGAGAAATTCCACATCTCTATCAGGTGGCATTCCCGGTAATTCTTCTGGAAACGCATCCGGATATTCACTCACAATTGTCACAGTATCCATGCTAACCCCTTAAGAGAATTTAGCTTACTCCTTTTTGATTCAAAATTGGTCTTGAATATGATCCTTTTATGTTCTGGAGTTGTGAGTGAGACAGTATGGGTGGCACAATCTATCACTCCCTTGTGCTTAGTCATCCAGTCCATTCCCAAAATGACATCCAATCCTTGGGAGTTTAGGATTATCAGGTTAACGGGGAAACTTATACTTCCCAAACTCTATAACTAGATCATGACATCCTGAATTCACTATCATTTCCCCGCCAGGAGAACTTACTTTTATAGGGCACCCAATAGTTTCTACCGGTAGTTCATTTCTTTCAACAAATGCTCTTGATATGAATGAATGAGATGCACCAGTATCAAAGAGAACAAATGCTGGAACAGAATTGAGTTTGAACTTACCAGCAACAGCATCAGGTTCCTCATAAATTTCCTCCACATTGATGTGGTTCACTTGTCCCTTTTGAAAAGGGTTGGGCTTGTTGTGTCCTTCAACTTTCTTTTCTGGGCATTCATTTGCATAATGCCCCATCTTGTTGCATTTGAAACACTCAACTTGACTAAGATCCTTCTTGACAGGCTGGCTTCCACTGCCACTTCCACTACCACTGTGGTGGCTCTTATATCCACCCTTGTGATTCTTGTACTTGTCATTGTCATGACTACGGTGACTCTTGTTGTCATGATGATGGTTGTGGTCGTGGTGCTTGTTGAATTTCCCATGCTTGTGGAATCCTGAACTCCCACCATCATCATAATGGGAACGTTTGTGGGACGATCCCGAGCTGTGCTTGTCAGAGTGCTTTCTCTTCGTACTTTCCACTTGTTTCATTTTGTTCTCCAAAATAGCAGCCTTGTCACAAAGAGACTGGTATGTGGGAACATAGGCCACAGCTAACTGCAGGTTCAGTTCATCATTCAACCCTTCAAGGAACTTTTCCTTCCTCTTAGCATCCGTGTCAACTTCATCCGGTGCATATCGCGCCAGATTGTTGAACTCTTCAATATATTCAGCCACGCTGCGGTGGCGCTGCTTCAAGTTATGGAACTCTTTCTTCTTCAAACTCATCACTCCGGATGATATGTGAGCAGTACGGAAACCATCTTCAAAGATAGCCCATGTCACATCCTCAATGGGAGTGGTGATTTGGAAGTTATCCCACCAAGTAGCCGCTGGTCCTTCCAACAAGTGAGTTGCAAATCTGACTTTCTCTTCATCAGTACAGCCAACTGTTACCAAGTCCTTGTTCACAGAGCGTAGCCAATCATTAGCCACCATAGGATCAGTTGCTCCTGAGAACTTTGCTGGCCTCAATCTCAAGAACCTGGTAAGCATGTCAAAACCCGGTGGGTTGTTCTGATTATTATTGTTGTTGTTGTTATTGTTGTTGTTGTTGTTGTTGTTGTTGTTGTTGTTGTTGTTGTTGTTGTTGTTGTTGTTGTTGTTGTTGTTGTTGTTGTTGTTGTTGTTGTTGTTGTTGTTGTTGTTGTTGTTGTTGTTGTTGTTGTTGTTGTTGTTGTTGTTGTTGTTGTTGTTGTTGTTGTTGTTGTTGTTGTTGTTGTTGTTGTTTTTGTTGTTGTTGTTCTGATTCTGGATGAACGTAGTCATCATTTGCATCAGCTGAGTCTGGGCTGTCATCATTTGCTGCATCTCAGGGGTGATGTTGTTGTTGGGGTTGGGATTCGCACGACGGGGAGGCATCTGTGGTTTGTTCAATAGAGATAAGAATGAGATACCCATAGATGCTAACATGCACAATACATCACATAAACAATCACCAAACATGCATCGTAATAAAAATAGTTCAACAACATAAATGACAAGTTTGCAAAGTAAACACACTAATAGCAAGCCATCCACATGTTGGATGGTTATTGCGACTCAATGAAAAGCGTGATAAATAAATGATAAATGAGTAGTCATCTCTACTCCTCGGCATCAACCTCCTCCTCAACAAAGGTAAGACCTGCATTCTCCATAGCGGTCTTGTATTCCTCGACATTGGTGGTCAAGGTCTCTACTTTGGCTTTGAGAGCCCTCTTCTCAGAACGAAGCCTCTCAATCACAGTCTGCTGATGCTCGAGCTCGAAGTCCTTGGCCTCCAGTTCTGCACTCATGTCTCGAATCCTCTTGTTCCTATCTTGGACTCGCTTCTCTTGACTCTTGAACCTTCTGTCCTGACTCTCGAACTTGGCCTCCATCTCCTTGACTATATCATCTTGCTCCGCGAAGAGCTTGTCCTTCTCACGAAGCTGCACCTGGAGTTCGTCATTGGTAAGCATGACGTTGGTCCTATCAGTGTCCACGTTCCTAAGAAGAACCTCTAAGTCCTGGAGGTATAGACGAATCGGCTCTGCTGTCTCCCTCGAAGTGTCCTCGAAGTCGATGGCCTCTCCATCCTCATCACGTCTACCGAAGGCGTGGAAGTGACTACCTCTAACCTGTCGAGAGTGTCTCCCTAACAGACGTCCAATCAAGTCCTGCATGACTACCTCTAGGCCTCTCTCCTTGTCATCGTGCATGAGCTTGAAGATGATATTCTCCGTGGTAGGCTCAGTCTGGCGTCCGGGCTGATTGACCTTGAAGCCCCAAAGGTCTTTCCTCTCAAACTTGGTGAGGGGAAGCACCATGATGGTAGGAAGAGGGAGATTGAGCAAACTAGCGAGCTCAATAATACAAGGGCCAAAACGAATTCCCTGGAACTCTTCAACTGTGCTGATGGTAATATTAGGCATCTATTTAATAAGATAGAAAAAGTTAGAATCAACACAATTTTAAGACAAATCACAAGACATGGCATCACATGCATAACATTGACAAACACACAAGTCATAGCATACATAAAATCCATTACAAACATCCAAGGTTCAACATTTTTGGAAAATAATATGATAAGTGTGGTGGTCCAACTAACGAAGTATGATTACAATCCCATCTCACTTGCCAAGTTGACTAACAAGGCATCCCTAGAGGCAATCTGTTTATCTTGATCACATGACTCCATTGCTAAGTCTATGATGTCTTTCCTTAAACTTTGATTGGTAGCCTCTATCTCTTGGGTATGTTTATTTTCTTCCCTAAGGTCATTCTGGGTGTTAAGCATTCTGCATTTGATTCTATCACCAAGTTCTTTGATGGCTCTCCAAGCTGCATCCCTTGCTGAATCAAAGAATGTGGTATGCATCATTGTGTTGGTGACCATGCAGAATCCTGAGTCCTTGTGGTTGTCTTCCTTGTTTTTATACAAGTGAAGTTGCACCCACCAGTACTCAACTCCTTCATCCATCATAGGAAAACCTTTGTACACAGCTGCACCATGTATTCCCGTTGCAACCATGAGGTCCTTGAGAGCCTTGGGGAACTCTGTCTCACATTCCAAAGTCATTGTCATGAGTGGTCCCTTCCTCACGGCTTCATTGATGGAGTTCATATACAAATAGAGATGAGAAAGAAGATTAGAAAAGTTTACGAGAAGAAAAGACAAGTGTGGAAGTTGTCAAAAATTTTCCTTAGTGGTTCCAATCCTAGGGTCATAATCCTACAGGCAACACAGTGCTCTGATACCATCTGTAAGATCCCTCCTTTATAAAGGAAAAGGATCCCTGTGATTGCAATGCTAGTCCCTGGATCAATGCTAGCATCCACAGTTTAAGATGAAGTACACAGAAACAAAGGTCATTATTACAGTCATTCCAGAGACAAACATAGTCTTTTACAACTCCATGGCCACAGGTCTAGTACAAGAGTTTAAATGAGTAAATATATAAATAAGTCTTCATCTTCATGTGCCACAGGCAAGCATGTTGAGTGTAGACTCATGACTCCTAATCATCATCAGAATATCCTGCAACATCACAAGTTACAGCCACAGTGGTTCAATACATTGGAATAGTATTGGAAAGTGATACCTTAGTATAATATTGGTGGACTAAAATACTATATGCATTTTGGCTAAGTGTAGCTTAGGCTTGCTTTGCTCAAAATAGGTTTTGCCTATCAGTTGAAAACACTAAGTTTTTCTTTGTCAAAACTTTTCCCAAGGAACCACCAATAGACATTGGGGTCCTTCACCCTTGTTCAACCACAAGTTTTACTTAGAAATTGGGATGAGGAGATTCTTGATAGCTTCCATGTCTTGATGCTGAAGTTGTCCTTTTCCAGGGACATGGCTAAGTACTTAGATTCTTCCATCTGCAGAGGTTGTGCACTTTCCCCACAAGACTTGATTTTCACCAAGACAGGACCTTTCAGAAGCCTTCCCTTAGACTAAATGGAAGCGTTCCAACCTATCATCCCACTACCACCAACTATCCAAATGGCTAAGTTATTGCAACCTATGTGATCCAGGCAGAGCCCATATTGCCAAGTGGATGCACTAGAAGGTTCTTAACATTTGGCCTCTGAAATCCCTTTGTTCCTGGGTGGCTTTCCACAAGTGAGATACACAAGGTAAACCATAGAAATGGGCCTTGTGTAACCACTCAACATAACCCATTCACAACCATTCCACCCAGGTGATTCATTCACTTAGTTATTTTATTAAGCAAAAACATAGTCCAAAGACTTAGAAATATTTATTCATAGCATGAACATATAACCACCCTTGGTTGCTACTAGCTAGGCTAAGCATGGCATAGATAAGCATCTTAACTTAGAAATTTCTAGCAATTCTACAACTACTAGGATTTCCCAAGCATAGAATATAAGCAAAAATATAACTATGCAAGACTAGCAAAATATTTCTAATGCATAGTTGAAAAACATAGGGATAAAATCATGAAGCACCACTTGCCTTGGTAGTTTGGAGAGTAGCTACAATCCTCACAATCACAATCACTATTTGCACCAAAATCTATATATAAAATGATAGCACCAAATCACATACAAAATAATTACAAGCAAAAATATATGAATGCATGCAACATGATATGTGACGATTTTCTAAACTCAACAAGACAAGTGCACACTACTGGTTCATAAACAAGTTCAAAACTTGCCAAACAATCTTTATTTGAACATTAAAACAGTTCCTAAATATTTGTAATATACAAAATAGGCCTACACATGTTTCTGTAAATAAAACCATTTTAACAGAAACAAAACATTAAACACAATGCATATATGGAAAGAGCTTTCTCCCCTGATTCCATTGATATAAAATTCATCAAATTTGGACGTGGGAATCAAAAGTTATGATTAAAACAAAATCAAACATCTAATAGATTCAAATCAGAAATTTAAAACAAAATCTATGCCACGCGGCGCTATCTTACTGGCTGGTACCACTTCGCGCCGGATCACGCTTCTGAGCCGTTGGATCTGAATTAATCGCACGGCTCAGATCTGAACTGACCGCTTCGCCTAAGATCTATCCTACGCGTTAGATCTAGATCCTATGGTGTTCGATCAAACAGCCAAAGACTGGCGGCGCGCGGCGACGGCTGGCGGCGGAGCGCTCTGTCTATGGCGGCGCGGCAGCTACAGGAGGGTTTGGGGTCATCAGAGATGCTTACCAGACTCGCGGCGATGTACTGAAGCTCAACGTGGTGATGGCTTGACAAGGGGCACGCTGTAGTGGCCGTGGGAGCTCGTCGGAGTTGTGCACGGCGTCGGATGCTCACTGATGGAGTCGAAGACGACATTCTGGGGAACGAGGATCCAAACAAAAGGCGTTAGCAGGTGCGCTAGATGCAGGCGAACATGTCCGTGTGATTCAGAAACGGAGGAGGACACGAGGCTCACCGAATTTAGTCGCCGGAGTTGGAGACGGCGTCAGGAACTTGCGGTGTTTGATGGAGTCGACGACCTGGGGCAGTACAGGACGAACCAAAGATGTCAGAAGAAGCGCAAGGAGGTTGCGAAGTAGTTCGTGTGAATCAGAGAGGAAGGCGCGCACGGAGCTCACCGGGATTGGTCGCCGGAGTGGGTTCTGTCTGCGGCGGTGTATGGGCGAATACTGGCAGCCTGGGGGTGTTCTGCGCTCGGGGTCTGTGGGAAAATGGAGAGGGGGCAGAGGGGGTTTAAGTAGCATGGTCGCTAGCGTGAATCACTCGAGCATTGATCGTGAATTGAAGCCGCAAATCAATCCAGAAACGGCCGAGTGATTTGGGGGGAGGAACTCGTCGCCGGGGTGGGGAAGATGACCGTTGCATGGGCCGCGTTGTCAGCGAGATAAACATAGGGGAGGTGGGGTCAGGCGGTCAGTCACTCCGCGGGTTTGTTCGCGAGTACAAAAAAATGGTTCGCGGGAGGGTTGCTGGGCTAGCTGGGTCAAGTTGGGCTTGGTTGGGCCAGAATGGCTGGCTGCTTATTTTTTTCTCTTTATTCCTTTTCTTTTTCTGTTTGATTTTCTAAAATGATTTTCAAACCTCATTTCAAATCAGTTTGATTTCAAACTTTCTCTGGTCTCTTGTACAGTGAATTTAGTACTCAAATATGTGTCAAACATATCTGTTCACTCAAACCTACTTGGGGTTATTTGAAAAATAAATAAAACAAGCCTTTGGAAGATATAATAAAAAGGCATAAACTTTGGTTTTATTTCATACTTGTTTTGAAACTTTATTCAAGATTTTGAAATCTCTTATGTTTGAACTCAAAACACTACTGAAAGAATATTTGTACTTTACTCATTAGCAAGTAGCCCAAAGGCTAGAGTATTCATACATAAAATAATGAGCAATATATGCTCCTGTTTTTGAAACGATTTTGAATTGAAACCCTAAATGATCATGGATGCATGGATGATATGCATGAGTTTTAAAACATGATTTTAGGGATGTTACATATGTGTACCCTAGGGAGGTTTATATAGGGGTACCTCGATAGGGTTTAGATATCTACAACCGAGTTGGATAAGGACTCGGAGGGTTTTGACCTAATCCGACTGGGCCTAGATATGCTTCTGGGCCTTCAGCTTCCAGTCACCTAGCTCCTTCTTGGGTCGTGATCCAGTCGCCGTCCTGCAGGCCAACTCGTTGAGAGTATGATCCAATAGGGAACATCCTGCTGGGTATACCCCACTTGGCATATCCCCATTACTGCACGACCCCCTGCCCATGGCTAACCCTAGCCATGTGGTTTGGGTCTGTCGGCACGACACCAGCGCCCCAGCGACTGCTCGTCGTGAGAGACCTCCTTCGCCACGAGTTCTTGTTTCCCCACCCTCATCTACCTAAACCCCATCACCGGAGGGACAACAGCTTGGGCTGCTACCCTGACGCCTTACGATGCGCCACCGAGCTGCCTCACTGTGGTGGTGATGTAGTGGTGGTGCTGCTGCAAGGATGTGCCATGTCGCCACCTCCATCTCGACGCCGGTGGGATGGTGCTGCTGTAACTGCGCACCCCCGGCATCGACGACAACTACTGTGACTTCAGCACACCTTCGCTCCAGGTGCTCGGCACCCACAGTGAGTTCTTTCTCCTCTATGACCATCTGATGTGCTGATGATAGCACCTAGTGGCAACTGATAAAAGTTCAGGGGATCTTGGAATTGTTTTGCTACTCAGTCATCTTAGTGTGGTTAGAGTTAATTTGATAATTGGGATGCAGGTTCTATGTTGGTTTGGAACATAAATTGGCTGAAATTTAGCTCCGAATCAATTAGGTTCTCAAGTACTTGATATGTAAGTGGGTTGAAAATGTTGATTTGAATCCAAACCAACTATTGGTTTGAATGGATTCACAATATAGTTCTTTATTGAACAATAGTTTAACTGTGGAATAACAATTGACTTGGAATTGATTTATATTCATGATGGAAATATTGGTAGCTGTGATTTTCGCTAGTGGCTTTTATTGGCTTTAGTATCCACTACTGTGGTGTTTTTTTCTTGGAAGTGTATATTCCAATACAACTAGATTTATTGTTCCAATTAGCTGGCTGTGCTAAACCCATGCATAAAATAAATTTGGCTAACTAGACCGATGGTTTAGTGATGAATTTGGCCCTATCTTAGGAAGGTCTGCATCTCTTAACATGATTCCTAATAAAATATGGTTAGGAAAATGATTTGGCTATTGTATGTGTTCCATGTGCCTTACTTTATAACTATCAATCATGCTTGAGACCATGTGGAGTATTTTGATTTAGCTCTGCAATCTGGATAGTGTCCAATGGTCTAGAAATGGTTCATGGGTTCATGGTCTAGGAAAATGATAGATCTTCTCTGGCTAAAACAACTAGGTGGTTAACTGGTGTGACAACTTCCCTTAATGGCTTCTGTGACTGAGACTGCCACTGTGGTACCTCCATGTTGGAGTGTGCATAGTGGTAGATCTTGCTTGCATGACCTGCTACTATGGGTGTTACTGATGGCTAGATCTATCCCTGGCCATTGATGCAAAGACTGAGGCTTGATACATTGCAAATGTATCTATAATTTTTGATGCTCCATGCTTGTTTTGCACCAACTATCTTATGTTTTGTCTACACTTTGAGGCATTTTTAAGAATTTTCTGGAACTAACATATTAACAAGTGTCCCTGTTTTCTTTTGTTTTTGGTTTCAGAAAAACTAGTAAAGAAATATTCTCGGAATTGGACGAAATAAAAGCCGAAGTTCCTATTTTCCCGTCATGACATGTAGTCCGAAGGAGAGACGAAGAGGCACCACGAGGCAGCCACACCAGCGGGCCACATGGGCCCACCCTGGGTCATGCCTGGCTAGGGTGTGGCCCCCTTGAGCCTCCACCGATCTTTCCCCTTCGCCTATATAATCCCCCGAGACAGAAACCCTAAGAACCCGATCAAAATACCCTGAAAAAGTCTATAACCGCCGCCACCATCGTCCCTAGATCCAGAGGGATCTGAAGCTCTTCCTGGCACCCTGCCGGAGAGGGGAGATCATCCCAGAGGCCTTCTTCATCGCCATGCCTTCCTCCGGATTGATGTGTGAGTAGTTCATCCTTGGACTATGGGTCCATAACAGTATCTAGATGGTTATTTCTCCTATGTTGTGCCATCATGTTTAGATCTTGTGAGCTTCCTATCATGATCAAGATCATCTTATTATAATACTACATGTTGTGTTTGCGGGGATCCGATGGATATTGAGTATTATGTCAGATTGATTATTGCTCTATCATGTATATGTTATTTGTGATCTTGCATGCTCTCCATTTCTACTAGTTAGTTTGGCCAAGTATTTTCTTGTGACTCTAAGAGGGAGTATTTATGCTCGATAGTAGGTTCATGCCTCTAGTAATCTGGGAGAGTGACAGAAACTTCTAAGATTGTAGATGTGATGTTGCTACTAGGGAGAAAACAACAATCCTTTACCCAAGGGAAATTGTATTATTTACATTACACACTTTGCTTAATGCAATTATATGTTGCTTGCAACTTAATACCCGAGGGTTGCTCGGATGATATCGCGGAGGTGGATTATTAGTCATAGATGCAGTTGGATTATGGTCTATGTATCATGTTGTAATGCCCAAATGAATCTCATAGTGATCATCATGTCATGTACATGCGTTGTTATGCATTCTCTATTTGTCAATTTCCCCGCTGTAATTTGTTCACCCAGCATGTTATTTATCTTATGGAGAAAACACCTCTAGTGAACTGTGGACCCTGGTCCATTCCTTCCCATTGATATTCCATCTACTGTTTACAGTTTACTTTCTGCAATTACCACAAGCAATTACTTTCTTCCACACTATAAGTTTAATCCTTTGTTTTCAGCAAAACCAATGACCTCGACAACCTCATTGATTAGTTGGGGCAAAGTATTTTGGTTGTGTTGTGTGCAGGTTCCAATTTTCTAGCAACACCTTCGGAAGTGGTTTCTTTCTCCTACTGGTTCGATAACATTGGTTCTATAACTGAGGGAAAACTTCCTATTGTGCTCATCATACCTTGCTCTTTGGGTTCCCAACAGGCTTTACATCAACCGAGCCAACATCAAGCTTTTTTTTGGCGTCGTTGTCACATCCCAAAATTTTCCAAATTTTGTAATGTGAAAAAAAAATAAAAAAAAATAAACAATTGTTGATTTTTAGGGTGAGAAGAAACTTTTTGAATCCAATTGGAAACCTTCAAACCTATTTTGATCAAATAAATCCTAAAGGGATTTAAAAAGATAAACAATTAATAAAGAAAGTTTTAATAATTGGAATCACTATTTTTGGATCTTTAGATAAAAAGATATGGTTTTTATAAAGCAAAGTAGAATTATAAATAAGGATTATTTTATAAAGCCAAATTAAAACTTGGCCAAGCTTTTGAAAATAAAATATTTCTATTTGATAAAAAGAGTAAAGGTCTACTGAAATAAAATAATGAGGATTTATTAATATCCAATCTTATTAAAGTAAAGGCTTTTCCATTTTAATTAAACACTAAAACTTGTTAAATTATTTTAAACAAGTTTTCCAAGTGTTTTACATTTTCAAATAAAACCTACTCCAATGATTTTGGTATTATTTAGATTTCAAATGGAGATTTTAAATAAATCAAATCCTATTTGAATTAATAACTAAGGACTATTTATTTAATTATTTATGGATCCTAAAAGAATAAAAGTATTCTTTTATTTTTGACTTTGGTTTGTGTTGTTAAATAGAATTAAAATAAATACAAAGTTTGGCAAAGGTTTGAATTCATTTTTTGTTTGAATTGTTTGTTTGAAAATCAAAACAGAAAATCAAATAGAAAAAGAAAAAGGTAATCAGTATAAAAAAGAATCAGACCAAACCCAACTGGCCAGCCCACTAAGCCCAGCAAGAGCCCACCCGTCATACCCTCACCGAAGCGTTTTCTCACGCGAAACCACACCCACACAGACGCAGACAGGTGGCCCATCTCCCTCTCTCTCTCCCTCGCTGACAGGCAGGTCCCACGCCACATCATCATCGTCTTCATCGCGCCAGTCGTTCGCTGCCGTTGCTGCCGATTTACTCCGGCGTTCAATTCGTGTTATTGCCTGCGTTATTGTCGCCCCCGACCACGCGTACTTACTCGCCCCTGTCCCATCTCTCTTTCCCCCCAAACAGCGCCTCCCCTCTGCCCCTAGACTGCTCTAATTCGAGCTCGCATTCCACTGTCTTCGACGAGCTCCTTCATCAATTCCGGCGAGGATAGACTCCCCATCGGCCCCTGCTTCACACGAGTTTCACCAGAAGCCTCTTGCGCACCTCCCTGTGCCAACCGCTTGGCCTCGCCCGCTCCACAACGTCGACAACCTCGATTTCTGAACGCCGCCACCGTCTGCCATTGCTCCGTCGAGCTTCCTAGGTGAACTCCGACCGCCCTAATCTCTCTCGATGATGCACCTATCTTCCCCAGATCAGTGCGCGTCTAACCATACCCCTATATTGCTTTAGGGTGACCTGCAGCCTCACCTCCGACAGCAAACAGAGCCGCCCGTCGTCAGGAGCTACTCCGGCGAGCAATCGTCACCGTTCCTGTGCGCCCCTCGTCAAACCAACAGCACGTTGAGCTTCGGCATATCCTTGCGAACACTGTGAGCCACTTTCCCCTCTCCTTTGCTTCCTGTATCGCCGGAACCGCCGTTAGCCGAGCGTCGCCGCCGCGCGCTGCCGTCGAGCGCCGCCCAACCATGGTCAGAGGCACCGTGGCCGTTAGATTCTGATCCGTTGGCTGAGAATAGATCTAAGCGAAGAGGTATGAGTGAACCAGAAACGCACGATCTTATTTAGATCCAACAGCCCACAGAGGCTGATCCGCACGAAGCGGTACCGGCCAATTAGATTGCGCCATGTGGACATAGTTTAGTTTAAAAACAGAAATAGAATCTGATTGAATTGCAAATTTGTAAATTGCATAACTTTTGAACCACACGTCTAAAATTTGCAAATTTTATATCAATGGAATCAGTAGAACAAGTACTTTGCAACCATGCACTTTGTTTAATGATTTGCTTCTGGAAAATTTGTTGAAATTGCAGAAACATGTGTAGGCTTATTTTGAATATAAAAATTGTTCTAGGTATAATTTTAATGTGAAATCTTTGCAAAATGGATTGTTGTGAACCTACTGACCTTAGGAACCAACTCATGGATTTAAAAATAAATTTTGTGAAGTTTAGGAATAAATACTTGAATTAGCTCATTTCTAGTCAAATAAAAATATTGATTTTGATATGGAAATGATTTTTGAGTAAAACCTTTGGGAAATGATTTGATTCAAACCTTCTGACCCTAAACACCAAGTTTTGAGAATTAAAATATAATTGGTGAACTCTTTAAAAGAATATTGCTTTGCTAAAAGCATTTTCAACCACATAAAATAATGAATTGATTTAAAAATGGGTTATAGATAAAACCTTTTGCAAATGGTTTTACCACTTTAGTAAATGACCACTTTTGAACCTTACAATGTTTAGAGCCTAGTAGAAACCACATTTGCAAATAAAACTATCTTTTGCATGCTTGCATGCATGACCTTGTTTCTATTATTTTATGTGTGAGAAATGGTTGGAATGCTAGTTGAATTTGTGTTTGCTTGATTGATTTGTAGTGAAGTTAGAAGAGTGTGATATTAGCAAGATCAAGAAGTGAACCAACATTCTCTACTAAAAAGGCAAGTGACACTATCATCCAAGTCCTACTATTTTCATTACACTTAGTGGATTTTTGAAACATGCATGATAAGGTTTACTATATTTTATGCTATGCTAAATCCTAATAGGATACCCTTATATATTCCTTCGTGGAAACAATGTAGTTGTAGTATGCTTAGCCCTGCTATATATTGGGATGAGATACATGTTATGATTATATGAAGTATTTAAAAGACTTATGTTTTATGTAATAAAACAAGTACTCAATGAACCACCTGGGTGGACAAGGATACTCAAGTTTTGGACAAGGTGGCAACAAAAGGAACCATGTTTATATGGCAATCTCTTTTTGTCGTGCACTAGAAGAAAACCACCCAGGGACTTAGAGATTGAACATGTTTCTCGTACAATGGCTTCCGTGTACAGCCACATGCTAAATGGGCTCTGGCTTAGTCAACTACATAGTGGAAGACCCATGCATTGGCATCTTCAGGTTAACTAGAATGGTGTAAGGGAACTTGAAACCCTACATTGGTTCCTGGATGACAAGCTAGCATTGTGTATTGGAGGACTCCTATGGAAAGACTTTGTCACATTCTCAATCTGCCAGTACTCCATCTTGGTGAGTACTTATCCAGCGGCCACTGGTGGCATCAAGATGAGATTGTGTCATGTGGGTAAAGTGTACAACTTCTGCAGAAGATCAAAATTCTAAGTACTTAGCCGTGTCCCCGGTTATGGACAACTCTGAGCAACTAAGGCCTAAAGCTATGGAAGATCTCGACATTCCAATTTCTCAAAGTAAAACTTGACGGTGACAACAAGGGGATTTGAAGCACTTGGAGTTTTCCAAGAATATTAGAATGATTTTGACAAAAGATCAAAATTATTTTGAAAAGATAGGACACAACTATATTTCTTTCTGCAAATGAGCCTAAACTCTACTTAGCCAAATATGCATGTAATGATAGGATCCACTTAATTCTACATAGTAGTGAAGCTTGCCAATACAATTCAAATGTATTGACCCTTGTGGCTGCAACTTATTATGTTGCAGGTTTGTTTGATGTTAAGTGAGTTGATTAGGATTTCAAGTCTACAACCAACATGTTTGCCTGTGGCACTTTGAAGATGAAGGACCCCATGCTTATAGATATTCTGCTGCAATGTAATGTGATAGCCAAATGAGCTATGTAAGATGTAATGAATTATTTTATTCCTGGTTATAAAGTTGTATTATGACCTTTGTTTCTTGATATTACATCTTAACTATGGATGCTAGCTATTGATCCAGGGACTAGCATTGTAAACACATGGATCTCTACCTTATTAAAGGTTGGGAACCTTACAAATGGTATCAGAGCACTGTGTTGCCTGTAGGATTGTAACCCTAGGATTGGACAAAACCCCTTAGAAAAATAGGAGTTGTATTTGTTCCAAAACTTATTTACAAACAATCTTGTAAACTCTTTCCTCAACCATTTTGATTTTGATTCTACATCTCTTCTATCTCAAACTTGATGGAAAAATCCTTCTCCATGACCAAAAACTTCACCATTTGCAAAATATTTCATCAACTCTAATGACTTCAACATCTTCAAGTGATTTCAACTTTAGTTTCACCAAAGATATCAACTTAGACATCACTAAGGACTACAAGTGAAAAACCAAGAGACAATAGATTGCCTACCAAAGACATTGATATCAAGTTAGAGTATGGATCATATTGACCTATGAGGTATGACTATACTAGGTTGATTATTTCAAGAAAACTTGTTGTTTCCTTCAACTCATGAGTTAAGCTCATAAGTTGTTAAGTGGATAATGTCACATCCCAAGATTTTCCAAATCTTGTTATGTGAAAAATAAATGAATAAAATAAAACTTTGTTGATTTTCAGAGTGAAAAGAAACTTTTTGAATCCAAATGGAAACCTACAAACCAATTTCGATCAAGATAAATCCTAAAAGGATTAAAAAGATAAACATTTAATAAAGGAAAATAAAATATTTTGGAATTACTATTTTGAATCTTTTAATAAAAGATTTGGTTTTCAAAAGAAAAGAGGATTTATAAATAAGGATTATTTTATAGAGCCAAATTAAACCCTGGCCAATTTTTTGAAATAAAATGTTTTGTTTTGATAAAAATGGTAAAGGTTTATTTAAATAAAATAATAAGGATTTAATATCCAGTTTTATTTAAAATAAAGGCTTTTTCCATTCTAAATAAACACTAAAACTTATTATTTTATTTTAAATAAGATTTTCCAAGTATTTTATATTCTCAAATAAAACCTACTGAAGTGTTTTTGGTTTTATTTTAGATTTCAAAATAAAATTTTTAATAAAACAAATCCTATTTGATTTAATAACTAAGGTCCATTTTATTTAATTATTAATGGAATCTAAAATAAAAATGTTATTTTATTTTAAACAAGTTTTCCAAGTATCTTCTATTTTCAAATAAAAACCTACTGATATGGTTTTGAAAATATTTAGATTTCAAATGGAGATTTTATTAAATAAATCAAACCCTTTTTGATTAAATAACTATGGTCTATTTTATTTAATTATTAAATAGATCCTAAAAAGAATAAAATTATTTTATTTTGGGACTTTGGTTTATGTTGTCAAACAGAACCAAAACTCAATACAAGTTTGGAAGTGTTTGAATTGTTTGAATGTTTGATTTGTTTGTTTGAATTTCCAAAACAAAAAATAGTATTGGAAAAAGAAAAAGGTTTCAAACAGAAAAAAATAGAGCAAAACGACCCAGCCCAGCTAAAGCCCATTACCCCCTCCCCTCTGCCGAAACGTTTTTCTCACTCAGTCTCGCACCCGCACAGAAGCTGACCGGTGGACCCTCCCCCTCACTCCCTTTCTCACTGACCAGCCGACCCCACCCTCTCCTGTTCATCGTCCTCACCCGCAGCGACCAGTTCTTCCCCGTTTCTGGCAGTGATTCCGCGGCTTCAATTCGCCTTAACGTGGCCACGTTTACTCGCTTTGATCACGCAAGCTTAAACGCGTACCTCTCCTCTCCATTTCCCCTCTGTCACCCCGCATTAGCACGCCCCCAGGCCGTCCTGATTCTTCTCCGAACCTCACTGCCACCGACGAGCTTTTTCCTCGATTCCGACCGTGTCCTGCCACCCCTCTCCTCCTTGACCACACTCGCATACTCCCCAAGCCCTGGCGCACCTTTTCGCATCGCCAGCTCACCCGTGCGAGCTCTGCAAGCTCGACAGCGTCACCCCGAGCCAGCGCCGCCGTCTGTCTTCAACTGCGGCGACGTCTCCCCGGTAAACCAGACCTCCCCTCTCTTCCCCGTGGACACGATGATGATCGCCATGCTCTTTCGAACCTAACAGTGTCTCCCTTTTGTCCTAGGGTGCCCCCTATCCTCGCCCTCGACGACCTCCAGAGGCACCCGAGGCCCAGCTCATCTCCGGCGAGCAATTAAGGACAGTCACGTGCGCCCCTTCGCCAGCCAGTGCCACCTTGAGCCTCCCCACGACCCTGCGATCACGGTGAGCCTCTCCTTCTCTTCTCTCGCTTCCTAGAACGGCCAGACCACCTCGGACAGAGCGTGCGCCGCCAGTCGTCGCCGCCGGCGCCGCTAGTTTCTGGTCGAGGCACTGAGAGCCGTTAGATCCAGATCGGAGCGATAGGATAGTTTCACTTAAACGAAAGGGTATGCGATGATCTGAGCCGCACATGCCCCTTTTAATCCTGTGGTCTGTATCGCTCGATCCACACGAATCGGTACCGCCCAATAAGAAACAGCCACGTGGCCTGTAGTTGATTTAAAAGACAGATTTGATCTATTAGATTTCCAATTTTGTAAATTGCATAACTTTTGATCCACACGTCCAAAAATTGCAAATTTTATATCAATGGAATCAGTGGAGCAAGCCCTAGCCAACCATGCCATTTGTTTAGTAAAAAGCTTCTGTAAAAATGGTTGTTTTTGCAGAAACATTTGTATGCTTGTTTAGATTATAAAAATTGTTCCAAAATGTTTTTGGGGATAAAATCTTTGGAAATTGGATTGATTTGAACCTACTGACCATAGGAAACACTTTGTGGTTTCAAAAATGTATTTGGTGAAACAAAAGAATGATTCTTTGATTTAAAACCATTTCTAGTCAAATAAAAATATGGTTTATTTATTAAAAATGGTTTTGGAAGAAAACTTTTGGGAAATGTTTTGTTTTAAACTCTCTGACCCCAAACACCAATTTTTATGGTTTGAAAACATATTTGGTGAACCCTATAGATTAATGCCTTAGTAAAAATATTTCTACACCACATAAAATGATACTTTGTTTTGAAAATGGTTTATGAAGTGAAATATTTTGCAAATGACTTGGCCACTTTATAAAATGACAATTAGGTGTTTTAAAATGTTTATGACCCATTAGGAACCACTTTTTCAAACAAAACAAATCTTGGCATGCTTGCATGCATTACTTTGACTTTGTCATTTTATGTGATGTTTTGCTTGATTGGTAGATTGAGTTTGTGCCTTGCTTGATTGAATTGTAGTGACTTGAAGAGTGTGATTGTTGCAAGGACAAGGAGTGAACCTATACCCTCTACCAAAAATGCAAGTGATGCTTCATACTTTTGTCCCATTACTTTCACTATGCATTAGTGATTTTTCTCTAAGTAAAACTTGCATGGAATTTTTTCTAAGTATAAACCTTGCTATAGGAAAACCTAGTAGATGAAACCTTAGTAAAAATCTCCTAAGTTAAGATTCCTATTACTATCAAGCTTATTTTAGCTAATAGAAGACAAGGGTGGAATATATATCCATACTATGAAAAAAATTTCTAAGTCTGAGGACTTGTGTTTTTGTTGAATAAAACAACTAAGTTAATGAATCACCTGGGTGGAATGGTAATTGCTTGGTGGTTTTTGGTTGAGTGGTTCACAAATCCCATGTCTATGGTTGACCTTGTGTATCTCACTTGTGGATGGCCACCAAGGAACAAAGAGATTTGAGATGTCAAATGTCGAGAAGCTTCAAGTGCAGCCACTTGGCATTATGGGCTCTGCCTGGATCATATAGGTTGCAAGAACTTAGCCATATGGACAATGGGTGGTACAGTTTAATAGGTTGGAACGCGTCCATTTCGGTCTAAGGGAAGGCTTCTGAAAGATCTTGTCTTGGGAAACCAAGTCTTGTGGGGAAAGTGCACCACCTCTACAGAGTGTAAAATCTAAGTACTTAGCCATGTCCCTGGTACAGGACAATTTGAGCATCAAGACATGGAAGCAATCAAGAATCTCATCATTCAAATTTCTAAGTTAAAAACTTGTGGTTGAACAAGGGTTAAAGGATCTTCAATATTTGATTGAGAAAAATGATTTTGTCAAGTTAAAACTTAGTGTTTTCAAAATGATAAGGAAAATCTATTTTGAGCAATGCAAGCCTCAACTCCACTTAGCCAAATGCATACAGATGATAGACTCCACTATACTACCATAGTATCACTTGCCAATACAATTCAAATGTATTGACCCTTGTGGCTGTAACTTGTTATGTTGCAGGTTTGATTGTTTTTAGTGAAGATTGATTGATTAGGATTACAAAGTCTACAACCAACATGTCTGCCTGTGGCACTTTGAAGATGAAGGACTCCATGCTTATAGATTTCTGCTGCAATGTAATGTAATAGCCAAATGAGCTATGTAAGATGTAATAAAATTATGTGATTCCTGGTTATAAAGTTATATTATGACCTTTGTTTCTTGATATTACATCTTAACTGTGGATGCTAGCTATTGATCCAGGGACTAGCATTGTAAACACAGGGGACTCTGCCTTATTTAAAGGTTGGGACCCTTACAGATAAATTGCTTGTTGATTGATTGATTGTTTGATTGAACTTGGTTGGTTTTGAGTTATGGGTTAGAACTTCTTAAAACCTATCCACCAATACTTATCCCTATCAAACCAACAGATGCCTCCCCGTCGTGCCAACCCCAACCAAAACAACAACATCACTCCTGAGATGCAACAGTTGATGACAGGCCAAACTCAACTGATGCAGATGATGACCACACTCATACAGAATCAGAACAACAACAACAACAACAATCAGAATAATCCTCCATCACTTGATATGCTCACCAAGTTTCTGAAACTTAGGCCTGCAAGGTTCTCTGGAACAACTGATCCAATGGAAGCTGATGATTGGTTACGTTCAGTAAACAAAGACTTAGTGACTGTTGGCTGCACCGATGAAGAAAAAGTTAGGTTTGCAGCATTTTTGCTTGAAGGACCAGCAGCAACATGGTGGGACAACTTTCAGATCACCACTCCCCTTGAAGATGTGACTTGGGCTATTTTTGAGGATGGATTCAGAACAACTCACATCTCACCTAGAGTGATGTACTTGAAGAAAAAGGAATTTCACAATCTGAAACAACGTCACCTCAGTGTGGCTGAGTATATTGAAGAATTCAACAATCTGGCACGATATGCACCGGATGAAGTTGATACATATGCTAAGAGAAAGGAAAATTTTCTTGAAGGACTTAATGATCAGTTGAAGTTACAGCTAGCTGTTGCCTATGTCCCAACTTATCAATCACTCTGTGACAAAGCCACCATTTTGGAAAACAAGATGAATCAAGTTGAGAACAGAAAGAGGAAACATAAACTCAAGAATCACTCAGGATCATCCAAAAAGAAGCATTCATTCAAAAAGAACAATGAAGATTCTGAAACACATCAGGATCACCACAAAAGCAATGAAAGTGAAAATAATGGAAATGATACTGACAATGGAGATAACCTTGGTCAGAACCAACATGACACTTTCAAGAAGAAAGACATTAGCCAGTTGCAGTGCTATAATTGTAAGGAACTTGGACACTATGCATGAGACTGTCCTGAGAAGAAAAAGAAAAAGGATGCTAGAAAAGCCAATGGAAATGACTCCAATGTGACCCAGAAAGGACATGTGAACCACATTGACATGGATGGAAACTTTGAAGAGATAGAAGAAGTGGATGTCAGGAACTAGTTAACTCAGAAGAGTCAAATAAGGATTCCTTGTCTAGATATCAAGTGTTGAACCTATAGTCAAATGAACCATCAATGTAACCCTATGAGACTTTATTTTTAAAGGGTGGTAGTACCCTAGTTGCCTTGAAGCCAACTTGTAAACCTAGCCTTCCCAAATCTCGGGACGAGATTTATTTTAAGGGTGGTAGCCTGTCACATCCCAAAATTTTCCAAATGTTGTAATGTGAAAAATAAATAAACAAATGTTGATTTTTAGGGTGAGAAGAAACTTTTTGAATCCAATTGGAAACCTTCAAACCTATTTTGATCAAATAAATCATAAAGGGATTTAAAAAGATAAACAATTAATAAAGAAAGTTTTAATAATTGGAATCACTATTTTTGGATCTTTAAATAAAAAAATATGGTTTTTATAAACCAAAGGTAGAATTATAAATAAGGATTATTTTATAAAGCCAAATTAAAACTTGGCCAAGCTTTTGAAAATAAAATATTTCTATTTGATAAAAAGAGTAAAGGTCTACTTAAATAAAATAATGAAGATTTATTAATATCCAATCTTATTAAAGTAAAGGCTTTTCCATTTTAATTAAACACTAAAACTTGTTAAATTATTTTAAACAAGTTTTCCAAGTGTTTTACATTTTCAAATAAAACCTACTGAAATGATTTTGGTATTATTTAGATTTCAAATGAAGATTTTAAATAAATAAAATCCTATTTGAATTAATAACTAAGGACTATTTATTTAATTATTTATGGATCCTAAAAGAATAAAAGTATTATTTTATTTTTGACTTTGGTTTGTGTTGTTAAACAGAATTAAAATAAATACAAAGTTTGGCAAAGGTTTGAATTCATTTGTTCTTTGAATTGTTTGTTTGAAAATCAAAACAGAAAATCAAATAGAAAAAGAAAAAGGCAATCAGTATAAAAAAAAGAATCAGAGCAAACCCAACTGGCCAGCCCACTAAGCCCAGCAAGAGCCCACCCGGCATACCCTCACCGAAGCGTTTTCTCACGCGAAACCACACCCATATAGACGCAAACAGGTGGCCCATCTCCCTCTCTCTCTCCCTCGCTGACAGGCAGGTCCCACGCCACATCATCATCGTCTTCACCGCACCAGCCGTTCGCTGCCGTTGCTGCCAATTTACTCCGGCGTTCAATTCGCGTTATTGCCTGCGTTATTGTCTCCCCTGACCACGCGTACTTACTCGCCCTTGTCCCCTCTCTCTTTCCCCCCAAACAGCGCCTCCCCTCTGCCCCTAGGCTGCTCTAATTTGAGCTCGCATTCCACTGTCTCCGACGAGCTCATTCGTCAATTCCGGCGAGGACAGACTCCCCCTCGGCCCCTCCTTCACACAAGTTTCACCAGAAGCCTCTTGCGCACCTCCCTATGCCAACCGCTTGGCCTCGCCCACTCCACAACGTCGACAACCTCGATTTCTGAATGCCGCCACCGTCTGCCATTGCTCCGTCGAGCTTCCCAGGTGAACTCCGACCGCCCTAAGCTCTCTCGATGATGCACCTATCTTCCCCAGATCAGTGCGCGTCTAACCATACCCCTATCTTGATTTAGGGTGACCTGTATCTTCACCTCCGACAGCAAACAGAGCCGCCCGTCGTCAGGAGCTACTCCGGCGAGCAATCGTCACTGTTCTTGTGCGCCCCTCGTCAAACCAACAGCACGTTGAGCTTCGGCATCTCCTTGCGAACACTGTGAACCACTTTCCCCTCTCCTTTGCTTCCTGTATCGCCGGAACCGCCGTTAGCCGAGCGTCACCACCGCGCGCTGCCGTCGAGCGCCGCCCAACCATGGTCAGAGGCACCGTGGCCGTTAGATTCTGATCCGTTGGCTGAGAATAGATCTAAGCGAAGAGGTATGAGTGAACCAGAACCACATGATCTTATTTAGATCCAACAGCCCACAGAGGCTGATCCGTACGAAGCGGTACCGGCCAATTAGATTGCGCCACGTGGACATAGTTTAGTTTAAAAACAGAAATAGAATCTGATTGAATTGCAAATTTGTAAATTGCATAACTTTTGAACCACACGTCCAAAATTTGCAAATTTTATATCAATGGAATCAGTAGAACAAGTACTTTGAAACCATGCACTTTGTTTAATGATTTTCTTCTGGAAAATTTGTTGAAATTGCAGAAACATGTGTAGGCTTATTTTGAATATAAAAATTGTTCTAGGTATAATTTTAATGTGAAATCTTTGCAAAATGGATTGTTGTGAACCTACTGACCTTAGGAGCCAACTCATGGATTTAAAAATGAAATTTTTGAAATTTAGGAATAAATACTTGAATTAGCTCATTTCTAGTCAAATAAAAATATTGATTTTGATATGGAAATGATTTTTGAGTAAAACCTTTGGGAAATGATTTGATTCAAACCTTCTGACCCTAAACACCAAGTTTTGAGAATTAAAATATAATTGGTGAACTCTTTAAAAGAATATTTCTTTGCTAAAAGCATTTTCAACCACATAAAATAATGAATTGATTTAAAAATGGGTTATAACCTTTTGCAAATGGTTTTACCACTTTAGTAAATGACCACTTTTGAACCTTACAATGTTTAGAGACTAGTAGAAAACACATTTGCAAATAAAACTATCTTTTGCATGCTTGCATGCATGACCTTGTTTCTATTATTATGTGTGAGAAATGGTTGGAATGCTAGTTGAATTTGTGTTTGCTTGATTGATTTGTAGTGAAGTTAGAAGAGTGTGATATTAGCAAGATCAAGAAGTGAACCAACATTCTCTACTAAAATGGCAAGTGACACTATCATCCAAGTCCTACTATTTTCATTACACTTAGTGGCTTTTTGAAACATGCATGATAAGGTTTACTATATTTTATGCTATGCTAAATCCTAATAGGATACCCTTATATATTCCTTAGTGGAAACAATGTAGTTGTAGTATGCTTAGCCCTGCTATATATTGGGATGGGATACATGTTATGATTATATGAAGTATTGAAAATACTTATGTTTTATATAATAAAACAAGTACTCAATGAACCACCTGGGTGGACAAGGATACTCAAGTTTGGGACAAGGTGGCAACAAAAGGAAACATGTTTATATGGCAATCTGTTTTTGTTGTGCACTAGAAGAAAACCTCCCAGGGACTTAGAGATTGAACATGTTTCTCGTACAGTGGCTTCCGTGTACAGCCACATGTTAAATGGGCTCTGGCTTAGTCAACTACATAGTGGAAGACCCATGCATTGGCATCTTCAGGTTAACTAGAATGGTGTAAGGGAACTTGAAACCCTACATTGGTGCCTGGATGACAAGCTAGCATTGTGTATTGGGAGGACTCCTATGGAAAGACTTTGTCACATGCTCAATCTGCCAGTACTCCATCTTGGTGAGTACTTATCCAGCGGCCACTAGTGGCATCAAGATGAGATTGTGTCATGTGGGTAAAGTGTACAACTTCTGCAGAAGATCAAAATTCTAAGTATTTAGACGTGTCCCCGGTTATGGACAACTCTGAGCAACTAAGGCATGAAGCTATGGAAGATCTCGAGATTCCAATTTCTCAAAGTAAAACTTTATGGTGACAACAAGGGGATTTGAAGCACTTGGAGTTTTCCAAGATATTAGAATGATTTTGACAAAAGATCAAAACTATTTTGAAAAGATAGGACACAACTATATTGCTTTCTGCAAATGAGCCTAAACCCTACTTAGCCAAATATGCATGTAATGATAGGATCCACTTAATTCTACATAGTAGTGAAGCTTGCCAATACAATTCAAATGTATTGACCCTTGTGGCTGCAACTTATTATGTTGCAGGTTTGTTTGATGTTAAGTGAGTTGATTAGGATTTCAAGTCTACAACCAACATGTTTGCCTGTGGCACTTTGAAGATGAAGGACCCCATGCTTATAGATATTCTGCTGCAATGTAATGTGATAGCCAAATGAGCTATGTAAGATGTAATGAATTATTTTATTCCTGGTTATAAAGTTGTATTATGACCTTTGTTTCTTGATATTACATCTTAACTGTGGATGCTAGCATCTGATCCAGGGACTAGCATTGTAAACACAGGGATCTCTACCTTATTAAAGGTTGGGAACCTTACAGTCGTTGCCGGGGAGAAAGAAGATTTATGCAAGGAAGGTCTCTCACTACCAATATCTTTACTTTGTTTTTGTTTTGCTTTGTTTCTTTTTCTTTGTTTGGTTTGCTTATTTTTATCAGAAACACAAAAAATTAGTTGCTTAATTAGTTGCTTATTTAGTTGTTATTTTGTTACCTTGTTCTTAGCTCATTATGTTGGTCCCTAAGTTCACCCTGAAAGACCTATCAATAGGAAGTGGTTCTATAATTGGGAAACATAATATTGAAGAATTCTTTAATCATGTTAGTAAGCATAAAGATATTAAGGATAGATCCTTAGTAGAACATGCTCCAAATTATGAAATCGCTGCTGCTTATTTAGTTCACATGTTGGAGGATAGATTTGTTAACCTTAGACCCATGATGCAACTACTATTTATTAAACTTCATGATATTGAGGTGTCACATACCAAGATTTTCCAAATCTTGTAATGTGAAAAATAAATAAACAAAATAAATAATTGTTGAAATTTAGGGTGAAAAGAAACTTTTGTTTCTAAATGGAAACTTAAAAATCCCATCTTGAACAAATTTTTATTAACATTTGAATCCAACAAAATCCAAATCAAGAGAAATGCTTTTCTCATTAAATGCATCTGGAAATTTAAACACTGGGAAAATAAATCCAAACCCTAAACCTTAATGGAATAAAATCATTTCCAAGTTATCTCCAAGCCTATGGATTTGATCCATATGAAAATTTGTCAACAAACATTTACAAATGATCAATAAAGACAAATAGAAATATTATAAGACTATATAAATTGGTTTCACTTAATTTGGAGCCATAGATAAAATCTTATGAATATAATAAGATAAGGAAATTAAATTTCCAAAGCTAATAAAGAACCTATCTATAAATCCATACAAAATGGTGAGCAAATAATCCTAAATATATTTAAAAGTATAAACAAATATCAAATAAAATTTTACAAATTAGAATCACCAAGTTTGGATCTCTAAATAAAAAGATATGGATTTTATAAGATGAGGAAAGAAATATTAAATAAGGAATATTCAAAGACCAAACTAAATCTTGGCCCAATCCATTAAGCAAATGGAATGAATAGAATCCAAATCCAAATAAAATGAAAGGATAAAGAATTTCCAAAATAAAATAAAATGGCATTAACCATTCTATCCCTATTTTAATAAAGACAAATCTCTAATAAGAATAATTATGTAATTCATGAGAAAATAGTATTTTGGAATTTACCTAAGTGAAATAAAGGTTGTTTAATTCAACTTAATTAAGATTAAAGAAAACTTCCAAATAAAAATTATGGAGTTAAAACTATATTTAATTCCATTGGAATTAAAACAAATACCCATTTTAAATGATTATGAATCATATTAAAAACTTTCCAAATAAATCAAGGTGAATTATTTGACACCCAAACAATCAAATAAAAACCTACTGAAATTTTTTGGAAAGTTTAAAGAATTTAAATGGTGTTTGGAAATATTATTAAAACCTATTTTGATTTAATACAAGGACCTACTTTATTAATTAAAAGACCCAAAAAGGAATAAAGTTTTATTCCAAAATTGACATCAAAATGTGCTACTAAACAATATTTAAACCTACACAAAATCTGGCAAAGGTTTAAATTCAAAAGAGTGTTTGAATTGCTTACTCAAAATCAAAACAGAATAAAAGAAAAGGAAAAAGAAAAACAATTAGTATAAAAAAAGGGGAAAACGGACTCAACCCAGTCAGCTAGCCCAACAAGGCCCAGCAAGCCCATTCCCCACCCCACCCGCAGCGAAACGTTTTTCACCCACAGACAGACCCGCAGTGACACTGACCGACGGACCCCACATTCCTTCTCTCTCTCTCGCTGCCATGCGACCCCATAGCCCCGTCAGCGTCGTCTTCACCCGCGCGCGCTGACCCCGCCCTCACCTCGTCGGCCGTTGCTGCCGATTAAAACTTGACTTAATTCGCGTTAATGGCACAGTTAAACCTCCCCCTAACAACACCCTCTTAAACGCCTGCGCCCCCTCTCTCATTCCCCTCACTCGCCAGAAACTCTACGCCCCCAGGCCGCCCTGAATTGCGCCTAGACCCCGCTCTGCTCCGACGAGCTCGCAACCAAATTCCGGCCAGCCTCCTCCGCCCCTTGACCCCTCGACCACAATCACTTGCTCCCCACTCCCTGGCGAACCTCCCCGTAGCTCCAGCTCGTCCCCGCGCGCCTAGAGCCTCGACAACGACAACCACAGCACCATGCCACCGTCTGTCATTGCTTCGACGAGCATTGCTGGTAAGACCTGACCGCCCCCTCTTTCTCCTTCACACACGCATCATCACCAGGACCTTGCGCATCTGACCATGTCTTCCACTTGTCCTAGCACGTGCTGTAACCTCGCCCCCTTCGACGTCTGACCGTACTCGACGCCAGGAGCACCTCCGGCGAAGAATTCCGACGACGCCCGAGCGCCCCCTACTACCCGAAGACCACCTTGAGCTTCGCCATACCCCTGCGATCACTGTAAGACCTTTTCCCTTCCTCCTTTGCTTCCTGTATTCACCGCGCCGCCGTAGTCAGAGTCGCCGCCGCCAGTAGCCACCGCCAGCGCCGCCCATCTCTGGCTAGCGTGTCGAGCGCCGTCAGATCTTAATCGCATGGCCACGATAGAAACTTAACTGAAGCGGTATGTTTGTTTCTGGGCCACACAATCTACTTTAGATCCAACGCGCCAGAGTAGCTGATCCGGACGAAACGGTATGGACGAGTAATATCACGCCACGTGGCCCTGTTCGTCTGATTAAAAACAGAATTGTTCTATTAGATATGCCAATTTGAAAAATCCATAACTTTCAAACCACACGTCCAAATTTTGCAAATTTTATATCAATGGATTCAGCAAGACAAGACCTAGCCAACCATGCACTTTGTTTAGTAAAAAGCTTCTGTTAAAATGTTTTTTTTGCAGAAACTTGTGTATGCATGTTTAGGATATAAAATTTATTCCAAAATGATTTTGGGGATAAAATCTATTGCAAAGGGTGTGTTTTGAACCTACTGACCATAGGAATCACTTTGTGGTTTCAAAAATGTATTTGGTGAAACAAAAGAATAAGTCTTGGATTTAAACCATTTCTAGTCAAATAAAAATATGGTTTAATTGTTAAAAATGGTTTTGGAAGAAAACCTTTGAGAAATGTTTTGGAAATAAACTCTCTGACCCTAAACACAAGGTTATATGGTTTGAAAACATATTTTGTGAAACCTATAGAATTTGTCCTCATTAAAAGCATTTCTACACCACATAAAATAATGACTTGATCTAAAAATGGTTTATGAAGTAAAATCTTATACAAATGATTTTGCCACTTTATAAAAATGACCATTAGGTGTTTTCAAATGTTTATGAACCATTAGAAACCACTTATACAAATAAAACAATCTTTAGCATGCTTGCATGCATTGTTTTGTTACTATTATTTTATGTGTTGAATTGCTTGAATGGTAGATTGAAATATTGTTTGCTTGATTGAATTGAAGTGATTTGAAGTGAGTGAACATTGCAAGATCAAGGAGTGAACTTATACTCTCTACCAACAAGGAAAGTGATGCTTCATACTTTTGTCCCATTATTTTCACTATGCATTAGTGATATTTCTAAGTAGGACTTGCATGGAATTTTGCTAAGTATAAACCATGCTATGGGAAAACCTAGTAGATGAAGCCTTAGTATAATTTCCTAACTTAAGATTCCTACTACTATCATTCTTAGCTTAGCTAATAGAAAACAAGGGTGGAATATATATATTCAAACTATGGAAAAATTTCTAAGTCTGAGGACTTGTGTTTTTGTTAATAAAACATTAAGTGAATGAATCACCTGGGTGGAATGGAAGGAATGGTTTATGTTGAGTGGTTACACAAGGCTAGGGGACTGGTGAACCTTGTGTATCTCACTTGTGGATGGCCACCCAGGAACAAAGAGATTTGAGATGTCAAATGTTGAGAAGCTTCAAGTGTAGCCACTTGGCATTATGGGCTCTGCCTGCTAGATCATATAGGTTGCAATAACTTAGCCAAATGGACAGTTGGTGGTAGGGGTTTGATATGTTGGAACGCGTCCATTTTGGTCTAAGGGAAGGCTTCTGAAAGATCTTGTCTTGGTGAAACCAAGTCTTGTGGGGAAAGTGCACCACCTCTGTAGAGTGAAAAATCTAAGTACTTAGCCATGTCCCTGGCAAAGGACAATTTGAGCATCAAGACATGGAAGCTATCAAGAATCTCATCATCCAAATTTCTAAGTTAAAAACTTGTGGTTGAACAAGGGTATAAGGTTCACCAATTTCTATTGGTGGTTCCTTGGGTGATTTTGTCAAAGCAAAAACTTAGTGTTTCAAAAGATAAGGAAAAAATATTTTGAGCAAAGCAAGCCTAAGCTCCACTTAGCCAAATGCATATAGATGATAGACTCACTACACTACCATAGTATCACTTGCCAATACAATTCAAATGTATTGACCCTTGTGGCTGTAACTTGTTATGTTGCAGGTTTGTTTGATATTAGTGAAGTAGGATTAGAAATCTACAACCAACATGTCTGCCTGTGGCACTTTGAAGATGAAGGACCCCATGCTTATAGATATTCTGCTGCAATGTAATGTAATAACCAAATGAGCTATGTAAGATGTAATATATTATTTTATTTCCTGGTTATAAAGTTGTATTATGACCTTTGTTTCTTGATATTACATCTTAACTGTGGATGCTAGCTATTGATCCAGGGACTAGCATTGCAATCACAGGGATATATACCTTATTAAAGGTTGGGAACCTTATATGAGGTTACTAAAAAGAGAGATTTTATCCTGGAAACTTTGCTTAAAGAATTGAATGATGTTGCTATAGAAGCTAGAAAGGTCCTTGATCGTTTTAATATGTTAAGCTCATGTGTAGATGTTATTGGTACACTAGAAAAGTTGGACAAAACCAAACCCAAAAATGGGGAGGAAATTAAAATACCAATAGATTTTAAACTTGTAGGAATGCATGAAGCCTTGGAAAAGAATTTTGATTGGATTATTCTTGAAAACCCATTTGATGAAAGTAGTGAACCCAAGAGTATTAAGAGAGGATACTCTAGAACTTATTTGGATAAAATACCTTTCCTTGTTGAAGATATTTCTGGTATTGATCTTAATGCTTCTTCATTCGAAAATACTTGATTCTTGCTTTCTATGCCTAGCTGAAAGGCGTTAAAGAAAAACACTTTGGGAGATAACCCAATATTTATTTCAGTAAGTTTTACTTTTGTTGAGTCTTGGAAGTTATTGCCTCTGTAATAACATCTCCTTATCCTTTTTGTTTGGTTTTTGTGCCAAGAATAGCCTCTAATGAGAGGGAAGTAAGATTTGGGGAAGTTGATGTCCCGAAACAAATTTCTATGCTTTGCTGTAAAAATCCTGAAAATTCCCAGAACGCCGTATTGATTTGTAGTTGTTTGTGCGCATGCCCATGCTATTTACCCAACTTTCATTAGTTTCCCACTTTTTGATTTGAGCAACAGAAGATTTTCGAAAAAAATTTTCCTTACCTGCAGGTCTGTTTTAACAGATTTCTGCCATTATTTGCATGCATAGATCTTGTGAGCTCCGTTTATGATCAAGATCTAATCTATTTGTAATCATGCATGTTGTGTTGTGGGGATCTGATGGATATTGAGTTTACTATGTCAGATTGATTAATGGTTTTGTATTTATGATTCTATCATGTCTGTGTTGTTTGTGATCTTGCATCCTCTCCGTTGTTAGTAGCTATCTTGGCTGAGTAGTTGCTAGTGACTACAAGAGGGCTTATTTATGCTCGATAGTGGGTTCATGCCTCTATTTTCCAAGGGAAGTGACAGAAATCACTTCGGTTGTAGATGTGCTATTGCCACTAGGGAGAAAACAACGGTCTCTTGTTCATAGAACAAGTTGATTATTTACCTTACACAATTTGCTTAAAGCAATTGTCTGTTGCTTGCAACTTAATACTGGAGGGGGTTCGGATGATAACCTGAAGGTGGACTTCTAGTCATAGATGCAGTTGTATGGAGGTCTATGTATATTGTTGTATTGCCCAATCGAATATCATAGGATCTTTTTGTCTGGTATTGCATTGTTATGCCTTGCTCAGTTCCTGTCAACAGCCCTGATGTAATTTGTTTACCCTTCATGCCATGTTGTTTATCTAAGGAGAGCACCTCTAGTGAACTATGGACCCCGGTCCAATCTTTACCATTGATACATCTTCCACTTTTACTTGTTTACTTGCTACAAACCATTACCTTCCACACCATACGTTTAATCCTTTGTTACGGCAAACCGGTGAGCTTCACAACATCACTGATTCGTTGGGGCAAAGTCTTGAGTTTGTGTTGTGCAGGTTTCCATGTTGCTTGCAACACCTTTGATACGTTTCCTTCCTCCTACTGGTTCAGTAACCTCGGTTTCTTACTGAGGGAAAACTTGCTGCTTTGCTCATCACACCTTCCTCTTGGGGTTTCCAACGAAGCGTCCACGACAAGTGTTGGGCGTCATCAAGCTATTTTCTGGTGCCGTTGCCGGGGAGACTAAGGACGTCTTCACAAGGGGATTCCTCCACTTCCTTTCTCTTTACTTTGTTTTTAGTTGCTTAGTTTCTTTTGCTTGGTTTTGTTTGCCTCTTTTCAAAAACTCCAAAAAAATTAGTCTATTTTGGTTTGCTTGCTTTATTCAAAAACGCAAAAAATTAGTTCCTGCTCTAGCTGCTGCTGCTATTTTTGGCTTGCCCACCTTTGCCAAAATGAACTCTGCTGCGAATACCAAGTTGTGTGATTTCACTAGCACAAAAAACAATGATTTCCTTAGCACACCTATTGCTCCACCTGCTCCTGATGCTACCTTTTATGAAATTAAGCCTGCTTTGTTGAATCTTGTGATGAGAGAGCAATTTTCTGGTGCTAGTTCTGATGATGCTATTTCCCATCTCAATAACTTTGTTGAACTTTGTGAGATGCAAAAAAGTATAAGGATGTAGATGGAGATATTATTAAGCTCAAGCTGTTTCCTTTCTCTTTGAGAGGGAAAGCTAAAGAATGGTTGCTATCCTTGCCTAGAAATAATATTGATTCTTGGACTAAGTGCAAAGATGCTTTTATTGGAAAATACTATCCTCCTGCTAAGATTATATCTATGAGAAGTGACATTATGAAATTTAAACAACTTGATAATGAACATGTTGCTCAAGCTTGGGAAAGAATGAAATCTTTGGTTAAGAATTGTCCCACTCATGGACTCACTGCTTGGATGATTATCCAGACTTTTTATGCAGGTTTGAACTTCTCCTCAAGAAACCTGTTGGATTCAGCTGCTGGAGGTACCTTCATGGGCCTCACTTTGGGTGCTGCAACAAAGCTCCTTGATAATATGATGGTTAACTACTCTGAATGGAACACTGAGAGAGCTCCACATGGTAAGAAGGTAAATTCTGTTGAGGAAACTTCCTCTTTGAGTGATAAGATTGATGTTATTATGGCTATGCTTGTTAATGGGAAAGCTCCTCTAGATCCTAATAGTGTTCCCTTAGCCTCTTTGGTTGCTCAAGAAGAGCAAGTTGATGTGAACTTCATTAGAAACAACAATTTCAACAATAATGCATATAGGAATAATTTTGGTGGTAACAACAATTATAGGCCTTATCCTCCTAATAATGGCAATTCCTATGGAAACTCCTACAACAATGCTAGAAGTGCCCCCTCTGAACTCGAAGTCATGCTCAAAGACTTTATTAGTAAACAAACTGCTTTCAACAAAACTGTAGAGGAAAAACTTTTAACTGTTGAGAAAAACATATTCTCTTTGTCTGAAGCACATTCCTCCTTGATTAATAAAATGGCTGCTAAACCTAAAACCATGGAAAATACCTTTGCTACTGCTCATGCCATACAAGTTACTATTGATGAAAATGTTAGATTGTTAGCCCAACTTCATGCTAAGTGGGAAAGGGAAGCTGAAATTGATAGAAACAATAGTGTGTGCACTATCACCAATAAACCACAAGTAGTCCCTATTCCTCATCCTACTATGCCTAAGACTATATATTGGCCTACTACTAGTGATGCTAAGTTTGATTTTGATATAGATGGTTGCAATATTTCTGAAGTGATTCTGTTTTTGCAAAATCTTGCTAAAAGTCCTGATGCTAGTGATATGCATGTTGCTTTCACTAAACATATTACAGATGATCTTGTGAAAATTAAGGAAGAGAATCTAAAACACAAAGCTTCTATTCCTAAGAAAGTAGAAGATAGTTGGGAACCCATTATTAATGTGCAAGTGAATGACTTTGATCTCAAAGCTTCATGTGATCTTGGTTCTAGTGTCTCTATTATGCCTAGGAAGATTTATGAAATGCTTGATTTGCCACCTTTGGAAGATTGTTATTTGGATGTCCCACTCAATGATAATGCTAAGAAGAAACTCATGGGGAGTATTAATAATGTTCTCATTATGGTTAAAAATGCTTATGTCCCTGTGGATTTCTATGTTTTGGATGTTGAATACAATGCTTCTTGTCCTATTACTTTGGGAAGACCTTTTCTTAGAACAGTTGGTGCCATCATTGATATGAAATAAGGCACCATTAAATATCATTTTCCATTCAAGAAAGGTATTGAACACTTCCCTATGAGGAGAGAGAAGTTGCTTTTTGCTCCTCCTTTGAAAGCAAGGTTTGATGTTAATGCTTCCTCATTTGAAAATACTTGATTCTTCTTGCTTCTTGTGCCTAACTTAAAGGCGTTAAAGAAAAGTACTTGTTGGGAGATAACCCAATTGTTTCCTTGAGTCTTGGAAGTTATTACTTCAGTAATGACCTCTCCTTATCCTTTTTGTTTTCTTTTTGTGCCAAGAATGACCTCTAATGAGAGGGAAGTCAGATTTGGGGAGTTGTTGTCCCGAAACAGATTTCTGTCCTCCACCAAAAAAATTCGTGAGCAGTCTATGTAACTCGGATTGAGCTGAAAATTTACGAATAAATCTCCCAGTATGTTATATAACTTTAGTTAGTTCAATACTTTTTTATTTGAGCAATAGAAGGTCTTCGAAAAAATCGGTTTCTACCTGCTGGTCTGTTTTGACAGATATCTGCCATTATTTGCATTTGCTTCTTATTGATTCCTTTTTGAGTTCTCTTTTGGGGAACTGAGCTTTTGGAAGGAGTTGCTACAGTAGCTTGTTTTTTTAGTGAAAAGTATTTCTATTCCAAAGCTTTGCCTAAGGTCTAATATATTTTGAATAAACTAATGTTGCTAATGAAGATTGTGTGAAGTTTTGTATGAAGGAAAAATTTCAGGTGTAGAGAGAGAATGATGTAATGAGATGAAGAATGGACAAAATATCAAGCTTGGGGATGCCACCCCGGTGTCACCCCAAGAAATATCCAAGAGGTACAAGCGTCAAAGCTTGGGTATGCCCAAAGCATCCCCTTCTTCATCAATAAAAAAGCTCAGGTCTGTCTAGACACTTCGTTTTTATTATTTCATGCACTATTGTGTTGTTCTTCGAGCGTCTTAGTTTTTGTTTGCTTTGCTTAGGTTATTTAGTTTGCCTGAATAAAGTAGTCTGGATCCCAGTTCTTGTTGTGTTGTTGCAAATAAGTTGCTTGGTGTTGGAAAGGAGTAGTAAGTTCTTGCTTGAAAGTGCAAGAGGAGCTTGCATTGACTATGATTTAGACTTTAGCATGCCATGCTAGGTGTTGTTTTGACCTTATGCTTAGTGATTATTGCTGTAGCATGTCTTGTTCCAAACAATTGGGATTGCTTAGTGTGCCTTTAAGAAATTATGCGTTGTTTTAGCATGCAAAAGCATAGTATTTTGGTATTCCCTTTTGATGCTTTGTTTGGGTTGACTTGGCACATGCTCACACCATGTTATGACTATGACAGGTCACCATAGCCTCTATGATCATCTAGTCCTTGACTTGTAGTACCACTCTATGCTTTGATTAGTAATGCTTTGTTGCTCTGCATGATTATGGCCATTATTGCTCTCTTAGTTGGTTGCTCCCAGTATTTTGCTAGCCTCCACTTGTATGAGTAAGTTCTAATCATGCTTCCAACTCCCAAGAAACCAAGTTATTCCAAAGTGTCCACTATAAACTCCTATGCATGGTGTGTTACACCATTCCAAGTATATTCTTGTTTTCAGCTATCTTCCAATTAAAAACTATTTTGTTATGTGAAAACTTAGTGATTAAAGCCCTCAAAAACTTGATGGCACACTTTATATTCTTTGATCCTAATAAAATTGAACCATTGTGCCGTCTACGTTGTATATGCTTGCACTTATACGTTGGAATTAGCAGAAACGTGCTGTCACGGGGAAAGTTTTCAACATTGTACTCAGTTGATATCATGCACTTTTGTCTATGGATGTCACCGGTGTGAAATAAAGAGGGAACTTGTGTAGGGTTCACAACATAGAAAAAAAAATTCCTACGATGGGAACTATGTACCAAGATCTATCTACTAGATACAAACAACGGGAGGATGTATATCCGTAGAGAACATACCTGTGGCATCCCGCAAAACCACTACTAGAAAATTGCGTTGTTTTGTGCATTGCATCATCATGACCGCATGCTCATGTCATCATGCCGCATTGCATTTGAGCATCGTCATCATCTTGCATTTGCTTGCATAAAACTATTTTTGAAAAGCCTGGTTTTGTTTTCTAAACGCCCCGTCTTTGTTCAAACGCAAAACCGGGTCTCTGGATTATTTTGTTTTGTCCGCTGTCGGATTGCAAAAGCGCTGGCTGAAATAAATAATTTAATTAATTATTTTGGTGGGGGCAGTCGAACGGGCCGAATCGACCCGAACGACCACCCCCAGTACAAACAATCGGCCCACCCATAATCCTAAAGTTACCCAGTCCTATCTACCCACACCCCCTCCACCTCACCCCGACCACTCCCCTCGTGCCACCTCACCTCTCTTCCCCCTCCCACCACTCAGATGCTGCCACTTGGCTCACCTCCTCTATCCCTCTCCCCTTCCTCTCTCCACCTGCCCTCACAAGCCACACACGCCACCTCCAGCCGACAGCCCCACCTGGCCCGCCCCTGCCCATATCCCCACACCACCTGACCCCATCCCGCGGGCCCACCCACGCCAACCACCTGTCCCGCTCGGCCCGTTCCCTCCTCTCTCCTCTTCCTCCCTCCTCGCTCCCCGCGACCGCCCCGCACGGCTCCCCGCCCAGCGCCGCCTCCGGCCTCCTTCCTCCGGCTTCCAACCGGCAACGCCGCCCCCTCGCTGGGCCGTGACCCCTCGTCGACCCGCCGCCGCTCACCTCCCCCAGCGCTCGCCGCCCCCCTCCTCTGCTCCGCCGCACCCCAGTCGTGGGCGCCTCGCCTCCCCCTAGCAGGCCCCGGCGTGGCGCCGCCCGCGGCCGCGACCCCGAGTGCGCCGACCCCGCCTCCTCCTCGGCCCTCTCACCTCCCCGACCTGTGCCGCTCTGCCGTTGGCCGCCTCCACCGGCGCGAGCTCCGCCGCCGGGTTGGACAACATCGCCGTCGCCGCCCCCTTCTAGCCCGTCCGCCGGCCGTCCCCGTCGCCTCGCCTCCATCCCCGGCGCCTCCTCCTCCCGCCGCGTGCTCCTCTCCTCCCGGGGTCGGCCCTGCTCCTCGAGCTCGCCCGCCACCGGCCTCTTCCCGTGCTCGCCAGCGATCCCCCGGCTCGCCGTCTCGCTGGAGCTGCGCATCAGCGCCCAGCCCGTCGTCGTCGGCCTCACCTATCTCGCGACCCCGCCTCGCCTCTCTGTTCCGGTTTTGTGAGTTTGGTGTAAAACGGGTTGCTGTGTTGCTTTTAGAGCTGTTGGACAAAGAGGACCGATTCGCCTGAGTTCCGCTTCTTAGCGTGTCGCCATCGACAAGACCGCCTCTCCACGCCGATGGCGAGAAGTCGGATGCCAAGTTCTACATCCAACGAGTTGACCGGTGAACGAGATGGGCACCCCAAGGTCTCCATCCCGGTGCGACAAGCACTTCGCCGCGGGACGCCAAGATCTTCGGAATCGTCAAGGCCGTCATAACCGAAGAGTGAGATGACCACCCCAAGGCGCACGACTCCGAACGATGCCACCATCGGGACCTCTGGGGTTAGTCGACGAACCGCTGCCGATCCAAGTCCGGCATTGAAACCCGAGTACTCCGACAGGGACACCAAGGCCTACGTCGCGGATCCGAAGGCCCCGATCTCGAGGATCCGCAGCCCCGAGCCATGATCTCCTTCCCGGAGGCCAAGGACATCAAGCACTGTACCCCGGACACCGAGACCCTGAACGACGAGTTCCCCCTCCCGGAAGCATTGACGCTCGTCCGACAAGATCTACATCTGTTGTCCGAGAACGACCCCGTCGAACCCTGGACCCCGAGACCCGACCCCGAACCCCGGAACCCAAGATCTGCCGAACCCAAATGTGTGCCCCTTTTCCGAGCCCTATTTTATAAATGTTATAATCCAACTTGTCGCATATTAATTGTTCATGCATGCATACTTGTCTGTGGTTTGGGGGCCTTTGGCCGATTCACCTAATAATTAAATATGGGGCCCATATGCGGGCAAATCTAGTCTTATATTGGCCTCATTTAAATTTGTGTAGCGAACCGGTGATATATTCTGCCGTGTTAAACAACCTTTAATTTGCGGGGTAGATAAATAACTTGAACCATATATTTAATTGTCGGGACCCCGTTTCCGCTTAATATGACCTAATTGCATCGCATCTTTGCCATGCCATACAGCATACATGCATCATGCCAATCTTCTGCCGTTGTATTAAATATTGCATCCGGTGTTTCTTCTAGTGTTTTGCTTCTTCGCGGATAAGGCCGTTGAGTTGATGCGAGTGTCGACCCGATCTTCGGTTGAACCTTCGACAATGTTTTCAGGTGAGCATCTCCCCCTTTCTACCTATCTCACGTTTATAGTATTTATTCCCTCCTGTTGATCTATTGCTATCTGTGTTGCGATGCTTTAGTTTCCGTACCCGTGATATACCGTGTAGCCCTATATTGCCTTGGACACATCCTAATACCTGTGTTTGGTAGATAGTTGGACTTGCGCGTCGTAGTCGCTTGCTCTAGTGCCGTTGCGTGTCGTCAATTGCCACAGTTGTTGGAGCCTTGCCGCATGTTGATGTTGGAGATGATCATAGTTTTACTTATCGTTCACTTTAATTCCTGTTTAACAACTAAAATTGAAGTAAGCAGAGGCATCGGTGGGTGATAGATAATATTTGGTTTCTGAACGCCCACTTGTGTCCCGTAGGACCCCGAGTACTTGATACCTGTTCCTTGATTTATCGCGCTATCCACATCCGGGAGGTATATGGGACCCCCCTGAGCCAGAGCTTGATTCAGTCTTATCTCTTGGGGCCACAAACTAGTTTGAGGTTTTATTTACTATCCTGTACTTATGCCATGCTACTGCTTTATTTACGATTGTGCGAGGAGCACACTGTACTGTTTAGGTAAGCGGAATGTTTTCGCGGTATCGACAAGCCTAGCCACACTTTCGGGTTCCCAGTCGTTTACAGCCATTGTCGCAAACCTTGAGTCCGTCTCGGAGTCAGCTGGCTTCGTTGCGGGTCTACTCAATGGGGTGGCCCCCTGAAATATTTCTGAATCCTGTGATTGCTTTGTCGTGAAGGCCTCGTTGGGTTTTGATTTGGTTTTTCCGAGGCTGATCGAGTGTGTGTTGCTATTGGTGCACCCCGGCCGGGTAAAACTTTCTGAAAGCCGTGTCCGCGGTTATGGACGACTTGGAGCACAGTATCTCGACCATAGACAAGCATAACTAAAGTTTATCGCTTTAAATTTGACCTTATAATGACTAGTAATCAGCTTCACTATAGTGGAATGGCTAAATAATACTGCCCACAATGGCTTGCTTGGAGTGTCGCTTGCGACCATTGTACCTGACTAGTAAATATTGCAACTACAACGGAATGGCTAAATAAAAGTACCAACAATTGTTGGGTTTTGGGATATCTCATGCTAATTGCATCTGACTAGTAAGTGTTGCAACTACAACGGAATGGTTAACTAAAAATGACCCAATGCTTATTTTATCAGGATGATTATCTATACCTGACTAGTAATTGATGCAACGATAACTGAATAAATAAAACTGCCAACTGTGTGAGTTCCTCGGTTGACTTCCTCGTTTGGTCTCGAGGGGGAAACATCAGGATGGGTTTGTTTGGTGTTAACTTCAGGTTGGTTCCGAGTAGGTCTTTCTTACCCCTCTCTGATAGCCGCCAGTTGTATCGAGTCTCTATAGGTTGTTTAGTGCATGCTGCCGCTGTCGCTTCAGTCCACCATACCTGTGTAGGCGAGGACCGCCGAATTCTAGTCTCGCCGTGTACTGGCCTCAGTACTGATGCTCCTCTTTTTCCTTTGCCCATTGTCGGCACCCCTTTTTGTCTAAGCAGGTTTTGAGATCGACGTCGTTAGCAGGGTTACCCTTCCGGCTTGGCCTGGGCAGGGTTATGGACGCCATTGGTTATTCTTCAGGGCTCTTAGCCCCATTTGCATCTTGTCCGTAGTCGGACGCTGTATCGTTTTACAGGTGATTTGGATCTTTGTACCGTATCTCTGTATTCTTGACTCATGGAGTCGCTGTTGTATATATATTTGTTCTGTGGGTCCCATCGAGGGCTGTTGTGTAATGTTATTACTTCGTTTTCCACCCGCACGAAAGTGCCTGGTGGGCACCTTTGAATCGTTTCTATGCGGGTTTGGCGGGTTTCGCTAAAACTTGCATAGGTCCGATTCTGAGGGTGTTACATAGTGGTATCAGAGCTCAGCAGTTGCGATACCCCACAAGTCCAGCCTATAGGATAACCTAGCTAACGGCCGAAGTAGAGTGTCAAAACTATTTTTGAAAAACGGTTGGATAGTTCTGATTAGGTCTGATTTTACTCCTTACCCCTCTGCTATTCTCCTCTTACCTCCACGTGTTTTGAATCCGCTCTCTTCTCTTTCTTCGAGTCCAGGACTTCTCGTGGTTGGGTTTTCCGTCGTATCTTTAGGGTTTCGCTTCCTCCTTTGATAACGGTGTTCTACCATCCGGTGTTCAAGTTGCCCGAGGAATCCGTCTGCTGTGGTACCATTCTTTCTTCCTTGTTTGTGCCTTCCGGTGTTTTCCGACGCGACGACATCATCTACGCCAGATCCGATGCAGAGTCTGCATCACTCCTTGTTTCCGAACCTCGCTTGTCGAGATCTTCAGTCTGATTCCGAGAATGGTTGCACCCTTTTCTACTGATTGTGCAGAGTAATAGTTTGGGTGCGTGATGGATTGGCCCCCATGCCGACTACCCCTTCTATTCGCTTTTGTACATTGAAGTGGATGAGAATGCATCGGTTCCCTCCTTCCATCGAAGTTAGAGGTGGCTTTATTCGTGGATACCTCTACCTTCGACCTTTTGTTCCCGGAGTGTTCTCTCGACGATCACGGACAACGACCTCTTGTTAGTGGTGTCGCGAAGATCTACACGAAGCGAGAAGATGCAGATCGCCGACCTTCCTTCCGGTACCATGAGGCGGATCTCGAGGGCAAGATCCATTGTTAGTGGTGTCGAATTGTGGCATCCCGCAAAACCACTACTAGAAAATCGCGTTGTTTTGTGCATTGCATCATCATGACCGCATGCTCATGTCATCATGCCGCATTGCATTTGAGCATCGTCATCATCTTGCATTTGCTTGCATAAAACTATTTTTGAAAAGCCTGGTTTTGTTTTCTAAACGCCCCGTCTTTGTTCAAACGCAAAACCGGGTCTCCGGATTATTTTGTTTTGTCCGCTGTCGGATTGCAAAAGCGCTGGCTGAAATAAATAATTTAATTAATTATTTTGGTGGGGGCAGTCGAACGGGCCGAATCGACCCGAACGACCACCCCCAGTACAAACAATCGGCCCACCCATAATCCTAAAGTTACCCAGTCCTATCTACCCACACCCCCTCCACCTCACCCCGACCACTCCCCTCGTGCCACCTCACCTCTCTTACCCCTCCCACCACTCAGATGCTGCCACTTGGCTCACCTCCTCTCTCCCTCTCCCCTTCCTCTCTCCACCTGCCCTCACAAGCCACACACGCCACCTCCAGCCGACAGCCCTACCTGGCCCGCCCCTGCCCAGATCCCCACACCACCTGACCCCATCCCGCGGGCCCACCCACGCCAACCACCTGTCCCGCTCGGCCCGTTCCCTCCTCTCTCCTCTTCCTCCCTCCTCGCTCCCCGCGACCGCCCCGCACGGCTCCCCGCCCAGCGCCGCCTCCGGCCTCCTTCCTCCGGCTTCCAACCGGCGATGCCGCCCCCTCGCTGGGCCGTGACCCCTCGTCGACCCGCCGCCGCTCACCTCCCCCAGCGCTCGCCGCCCCCCTCCTCTGCTCCACCGCACCCTAGTCGCGGGCGCCTCGCCTCCCCCTAGCAGGCCCGGCGCGGCGCCGCCCGCGGCCGCGACCCTGAGTGCGCCGACCCCGCCTCCTCCTCGGCCCTCTCGCCTCCCCGACCTGTGCCGCTCTGCCGTTGGCCGCCTCCACCGGCGCGAGCTCCGCCGCCGGGATGGACAACATCGCCGTTGCCGCCCCCTTCTAGCCCGTCCGCCGGCCGTCCCCGTCGCCTCGCCTCCGTCCCCGACGCCTCCTCCTCCCGCCGCGTGCTCCTCTCCTCCCGGGGTCGGCCCTGCTCCTCGAGCTCACCCGCCACCGGCCTCTTCCCGTGCTCGCCAGCGATCCCCCGGCTCGCCGTCTCGCTGGAGCTGCGCATCAGCGCCCAGCCCGTCGTCGTCGGCCTCACCTATCCCGCGACCCCGCCTCGCCTCTCTGTTCCGGTTTTGTGAGTTTGGTGTAAAACGGGTTGCTGTGTTGCTTTTAGAGCTGTTGGACAAAGAGGACCGATTCGCCCGAGTTCCGCTTCTTAGCGTGTCGCCATCGACAAGACCGCCTCTCCGCGCCGATGGCGAGAAGTCGGATGCCAAGTTCTACATCCAACGAGTTGACTGGTGAACGAGATGGGCACCCCAAGGTCTCCATCCCGGTGCGACAAGCACTTCGCCGCGAGACGCCAAGATCTTCGGAATCGTCAAGGCCGTCATAACCGAAGAGTGAGATGACCACCCCAAGGCGCACGACTCCGAACGATGCCACCATCGGGACCTCTGGGGTTAGTCGACGAACCGCTGCCGATCCAAGTCCGGCATTGAAACCCGAGTACTCCGACAGGGACACCAAGGCCTACGTCGCGGATCCGAAGGCCCCGATCTCGAGGATCCGCAGCCCCGAGCCATGATCTCCTTCCCGGAGGCCAAGGACATCAAGCACTGTACCCCGGACACCGAGACCCTGAACGACGAGTTCCCCCTCCCGGAAGCATTGACGCTCGTCCGACAAGATCTACTTCTGTTGTCCGAGAACGACCCCGTCGAACCCTGGACCCCGAGACCCGACCCCGAACCCCGGAACCCAAGATCTGCCGAACCCAAATGTGTGCCCCTTTTCCGAGCCCTATTTTATAAATGTTATAATCCAACTTGTCGCATATTAATTGTCCATGCATGCATACTTGTCTGTGGTTTGGGGGCCTTTTGCCGATTCACCTAATAATTAAATATGGGGCCCATATGCGGGCAAATCTAGTCTTATATTGGCCTCATTTAAATTTGTGTAGCGAACCGGTGATATATTCTGCCGTGTTAAACAACCTTTAATTTGCGGGGTAGATAAATAACTTGAACCATATATTTAATTGTCGGGACCCCGTTTCCGCTTAATATGACCTAATTGCATCGCATCTTTGCCATGCCATACAGCATACATGCATCATGCCGATCTTCTGCCGTTGTATTAAATATTGCATCCGGTGTTTCTTCTAGTGTTTTGCTTCTTCGTGGATAAGGCCGTTGAGTTGATGCGAGTGTCGACCCGATCTTCGGTTGAACCTTCGACAATGTTTTCAGGCGAGCATCTCCCCCTTTCTACCTATCTCACGTTTATAGTATTTATTCCCTCCTGTTGATCTATTGCTATCTGTGTTGCGATGCTTTAGTTTCCGTACCCGTGATATACCGTGTAGCCCTATATTGCCTTGGACACATCCTAATACCTGTGTTTGGTAGATAGTTGGACTTGCGCGTCGTAGTCGCTTGCTCTAGTGCCGTTGCGTGTCGTCAATTGCCACAGTTGTTGGAGCCTTGCCGCATGTTTATGTTGGAGATGATCATAGTTTTACTTATCGTTCACTTTAATTCCTGTTTAACAACTAAAATTGAAGTAAGCAGAGGCATCGGTGGGTGATAGATAATATTTGGTTTCCGAACGCCCACTTGTGTCCCGTAGGACCCCGAGTACTTGATACCTGTTCCTTGATTTATCGCGCTATCCACATCCGGGAGGTATATGGGACCCCCCTGAGCCAGAGCTTGATTCAGTCTTATTTCTTGGGGCCACAAACTAGTTTGAGGTTTTATTTACTATCCTGTACTTATGCCATGCTACTGCTTTATTTACGATTGTGCGAGGAGCACACTGTACTGTTTAGGTAAGCGGAATGTTTTCACGGTATCGACAAGCCCAGCCACACTTTTGGGTTCCCAGTTGTTTACAGCCATTGTCGCAAACCTTGAGTCCGTCTCGGAGTCAGCTGGCTTCGTTGCGGGTCTACTCAATGGGGTGTCCCCCTAAAATATTTCTGAATCCTGTGATTGCTTTGTCGTGAAGGCCTCGTTGGGTTTTGATTTGGTTTTTCCGAGGCTGATCGAGTGTGTGTTGCTATTGGTGCACCCCGGCCGGGTAAAACTTTCTGAAAGCCGTGTCCGCGGTTATGGACGACTTGGAGCACAGTATCTCGACCATAGACAAGCATAACTAAATTTTATCGCTTTAAATTTGACCTTATAATGACTAGTAATCAGCTTCACTATAATGGAATGGCTAAATAATACTGCCCACAATGGCTTGCTTGGAGTGTCGCTTGCGACCATTGTACCTGACTAGTAAATATTGCAACTACAACGGAATGGCTAAATAAAAGTACCAACAACTGTTGGGTTTTGGGATATCTCATGCTAATTGCATCTGACTAGTAAGTGTTGCAACTACAACGAAATGGTTAACTAAAAATGACCCACTGCTTATTTTATCAGGATGATTATCTATACCTGACTAGTAATTGATGCAACGATAACTGAATAAATAAAACTGCCAACTGTGTGAGTTCCTCGGTTGACTTCCTCGTTTGGTCTCGAGGGGGAAACATCAGGATGGGTTTGTTTGGTGTTAACTTCAGGTTGGTTCCGAGTAGGTCTTTCTTACCCCTCTCTGATAGCCGCCAGTTGTATCGAGTCTCTATAGGTTGTTTAGTGCATGCTGCCGCTGTCGCTTCAGTCCACCATACCTGTGTAGGCGAGGACCGCCGAATTCTAGTCTCGCCGTGTACTGGCCTCAGTACTGACGCTCCTCTTTTTCCTTTGCCCATTGTCGGCACCCCTTTTTGTCTAAGCAGGTTTTGAGATCGACGTCGTTAGCAGGGTTACCCTTCCGGCTTGGCCTGGGCAGGGTTATGGACGCCATTGGTTATTCTTCAGGGCTCTTAGCCCCATTTGCAACTTGTCCGTAGTCGGACGCTGTATCGTTTTACAGGTGATTTGGATCTTTGTACCGTATCTCTGTATTCTTGACTCATGGAGTCGCTGTTGTATATATATCTGTTCTGTGGGTCCCATCGAGGGCTGTTGTGTAATGTTATTACTTCGTTTTCCACCCGCACGAAAGTGCCTGGTGGGCACCTTTGAATCGTTTCTATGCGGGTTTGGCGGGTTTCGCTAAAACTTGCATAGGTCCGATTCTGAGGGTGTTACAATACCCTTGAAGACCGACAAAGCTTAAAGAGTTTGACTCGTGGTTGATGTAGACGATCTCTTGCCGATCTCAAGATCGAGAGGAAGTCCTAGCGCCGCAAATCAGCAGCGCATCCGTGCTCCCACACACGTTCGAGGCACCGAGCAACCTTCACCTCCTCGCTCCAGCGATGCAGCGAAAGCACAACTCTTTCTTGCTGAATAGCCACCGGGAACATGTATCTCGCTAGTCCGAGACCATGGGGGATAAATTCTAGAGGGGGAGAGAGATCCTTCACGAGGAGGTGTGTGTGAGAAGTGAGAGGAGGGGCTCCTTATATAGGGGAGGGGGCAGCCCAAGGGGGCATGGACGCCGTCCATGGAGGGTGCCCCCACCTCTCCCTCATTCATGTGGGTGGACACTCCACTCACAAAATGGCCCTTCAATTTTCTCCACTCAAAAATCCACTCAAATTCCCATTAAATATCCACCAAATTTAATGCAAACTCTCATTAAATAAAAATATTTTATTTTATTCAGAATTTTGTAAATTACTTTAATGACAAACATTCACAAATAACCCCATGCTAGAATTCTATTTCACATGCATAACCTTTTTATGCAATTTCACCAGAAAACCTGTTTCGGTATCTAGTGAAATAAATTCCTGCGCTTGTTATTCTTTCCGGCATGAAAATTTTGCTCCAATTGGATGTCGGTGTCTCTTAAGTGTGTCACCTACGGTTCGTGAATAATGCGGACATGATCGAGACCCCTCTCAGATCAATAATCAAAAGCGGGATCTGGAGACCCATACTGACTCCCACACATTCAACGATGACTTTCTTGTGATCGTCGGAACCTTTTACGCTAGTATCTTAATCCCTTTGTTTCACGATATATTACATGTCTGAGATTCGATCATCGGTATCTCCATACCTAGTTTGATCTCGTTACTGACATGCACTCTTTTCTCGTTCCCGTGATATAACATTATAGTGATCAAATCACTTGCTTGCAAGCTAACCAATGTGATATCACCGAGAGGGCCCAGAGCATATCTATCCGTCATCGGGATGAACAAATTCCACTCTCGATCCATGGGCCTCAACTTAACACTTTATTAGTTCTGAATCCATCTTTATAATCACCCTGTTACGGTGTGACGTTTGATGTTATCAAGAAACTCTGCGGTGTTAGTGATTGACATGATCTCATGGTCTAAGGATTAGGATCACTTCGTAAGTTGTTATAGCAATATAAACTCAATGACTTTGATCGTAATGCTATACTTCGGATGAATGTTCATCACACCATTACACTAATGTTGTGATCCCGTTATTAACAACATCCAATGTCCATGATGAGGAAACATTGATCATCTTGTTAATCAACGAGCTAGTTTATGAGAGAGGCATAACTAGGAACTTTCTGTTTGTTTATTAAACACACATGTATTAAAGTTTCCGTATTAATACAATTATATCATGCAAAATAAACATCTATCATATACTTGGAATACACATAATAAACACTTTATTATTGCCTTTCAGGGCATATTCCCTTCAGTCTCCCACTTGCACTAGAGATAATAATCTAGTTACATAGTGATAAATATAACACCCATTGAGTTCTGGTGTTGATCATGTTTTGCTCTAGGGAGAGTTTTAGTCAACGTATCTGCTACATTGAGATCCGTGTGTACTTTACAAATCTTTATATCTCCATCCTTGACATGCTGGCGGATGGAGTGAAACCGACGCTTAATATGCTTGGAATGCTTGTGAGACCTTGGCTCTTTGGCATTGGCAATGGCACCATTGTTGTCACAATAGATCACCATTGGGTCCAACGCGTTTGCAACCACTCCTAGTTCGGATATGAACTCCTTCATCCAAACTGCTTCCTAAGACGCTGCCGAAGCAGCAACATATTCGGCCTCCGTTGTTGATCCTGCCCCCATAGGTTGTTTGGAGCTCCTCCAACTAACCGCTCCGCCATTCATGAGAAATACGTATCCAGATTGAGACTTAGAGTCATCCGGATCGGTGTCAAAGCTAGCATCAACATAACACTTAGCGACGAGCTCTTCTTCACCTCCGTATACAAGAAACATATCCTTAGTTCTTCGTAAGTACTTAAGGATATTCTTGACTGCTATCTAGTGTTTCGAACCTGGATCCGATTGGTACCTACTATTCAAACAAATAGCATGTGCCACATCCGTTCTTGTAAATAGCATGGCGTACATTATAGAGCCTATGGCCGAAGCATAGGGGACTTTGTCCATTATCTCTCTTTCTTCCCCAAAGCCGGACTTTGAGTCTTACTCAATGTCTTGCCTTGTAACATAGGTAAGAACCCCTTCTTACTTCCGTCCATTTTAAACTTCTTTAAAATCTAATCAAGGTATGTACTTTGCGATAGCCCTATTAGGCACCTAGATCTATCTCTATAGATCTTTATGCCTAATATGTATGACGCTTCACCTAGTTCCTTCATTGAAAATTTGCTGTTTAGATAACTTTTAACACTGTTTAAAAGATCTATATCATTTCCGATCCATAATATGTCATCCACATATAATATCAAAAATTCCACATTGCTCCCACTCACTTTCTTGTAAATACAAGCTTCTCCATAAGTTTGGACAAATCCAAACTCTTTGATCACCTCATCAAAGCGGAGATTCCAACTTCGTGATGCTTGCTTCAATCCATAGATGGATCGCTGAAGCTTGCACACCTTGTTAGCATCCTTAGGATCGACAAAACCCTTTGGTTGTATCATATACAACTCTTCTTCAATATTACCATTGAGAAACACGGTTTTGACATCCATCTGCCATATCTCATAATCAAAATATGCAGCAATTGCTAACATAATCCTAACTGACTTTAGCATCGCTATGGGGGAGAATGTCTCTCGTAGTCAACTCCTTGAATTTGTCGAAACCCCTTTGCGACAAGTCGAGCTTTATAGAGGGTCACATTACCATCAGCATCAGTTTTCCTTTTGAAAATCCATTTCTTTTCCACGACCTTTCGGTCGTGAGGTAATTCCACCAAGTTCCAAACTTGATTTTTATACATGGATTCCATCTCGGATTTCATGGCTTCTAACAACTTGTTGGAATTCGGGCTCATCATCGCTTCTTCATATGTCGCAGGGTCATCATTTTCATCAACCATGAAATTCATGACAGGATTTCCGTACAGCTCGGGAGCTGCACGCGTCCTGCTATACCTACGAGGTTTGGTAGTATTCTCTTTTGGAGTTTCATGATCATTATCATTAGTTCCCTCTTCAACTGGTGGAGCCAACTCCGGAACGACTTCCGGCGCTGCGCTACTCGCCATACTTTGAAGAGAAGGTTCAATAACCTCTTCGAGTTTTACCTTTCTACTACTCACACCTTTCGCGAGAAACTCTTTCTCTAGAAAGGATCCATTCTTGGCAACAAAAACTTTTCCCTCGGATCTGTGATAGAAGGAATACCCAATAGTTTCCTTAGGGTATCCTATGAAGACGCATTTTTCCGCTTTGGGTTCGAGTTTATCCGGTTGAAGTTTCTTCACATAAACATCGCATCCCCAAACTCTAAGAAATGACAACTTAGGTTTGTTTCCAAACCACAATTCATACGGTGTCTTTTCAACGGATTTAGATGGTGCCCGATTTAAAGTGAATACAGCAGTTTCTAGTGCATAACCCCAAAATGACAATGGCAAGTCCGTCAGAGACATCATAGATCGAACCATATCTAATAAAGTACGATTACGACGTTCCGACACACCATTTCGCTATGGTGTTCCGACAGGTGTGAGTTGTGAAACAATTCCACACTCTTTCATGTGAGTGCTAAACTCGTAACTTAGATACTCACCTCCACGGTCGGACCGTAGAAATTTGATCTTTCTATTTGTCCACTTCATTATGAAATTCCTTGAACTTTTCAAAGGTTTCAGACTTGTGTTTCATCAAGTAGATATAACCGTATCTACTCAAATCATCCGTGAAAGTAACAAAATAACGATATCAACCTCGCGCCGACACACTCATTGGACCACATACATCAGAATGTATGATTTCCAATAAATCTGTTGCCCGTTCCATTGAACCGGAAAACGGCGTTCTAGTCATCTTTCCCATAAGGCATGGCTCACATGTATCAAATGATTCAAAATCAAGTGATTCCAAAAGTCGATCCGAATGGAGCTTCTTCATGCGTTTAACGCCAATATGACCTAGACGGCAGTGCCACATATATGCGGATATATCATCATTAAGTTTAATCCTTTTAGAATCAACATTATGAATATGTGTAACATTATCATCGAGATCTAATAGAAATAAACCATTCATCATCGGTGCATGACCATAAAAGATTTCATTCATATAAATAGAACAACCATTGTTCTCGGATTTAAATGAATAACCACTTCGCATCAAACACGATCCAGATACAATGTTCATGCTTAGTGCAGGCACCAGATAACAATTATTCAAGTTTATAACTAATCCCGATGGCAAATGGAGAGGTAGCGTTCCGACGGCGATCACATCAACGCTTGATCCGTTGTCGACATGCATCTTTACCTCACCCCTTGCTAGCGGGCGCTTGTTCCGCAGCCCCTGATTCGAGTTACAAATATTAGCAACTGAACCGGTATCAAATACCCAGGTGCTACTGCGAGCACTAGTCAAGTACACATCAATAACATGTATATCATATATACCTTGGTTTGCCTTGCCGGCTTCTTGTCTGCCAAATACTTGGGGCAGTTGCGCTTCCAGTGGCCAGTCCCCTTGCAATAGTAGCACTCGGTATCAGACTTAGGTCCAACTCGGGGTTTCTTTTCAGGCATGGAAACCGGCTTGCCGCCCTTACTTCCCTTCCATTTTATCTTCTTGTCTTTCTTGAAACCTGTGTTCCTATTGATCATCAACACTTGATGTTCCTTTTTGATCTCCACTTCTGTAGTTTTAAGCATTGACAGAAGATCAGGGAGAGACTTCTTCATGCCTTGCATATTATAGTTCATCACAAAGCTCTTATAGCTAGGTGCCAGAGACTGCAGAACACGATGGATGCCTAAGTCAATGGGAATCGATATTCTCAAGGACACAAGCTTATCGGCGTAACCCGACATCTTGAGTACATGCTCACTAACGGAGCTGTGCTCTTCCATCATGCAGCTAAAGAACTTTTCTGAAGCATTGTAGCTATCTACAGCAGCATGTGTGTCGAAAATCATTTTCAACTCACCCATTGTATCAAATGCATTTCCGTTTTCGAAACGCTTTCTAAGTTCCGGCTCTAGCCCATACAATATGCCGCAATGAACTAAGTTATGGTCCTCATGACGAGTCTGATAGTCATTCTTCTCCTAGTCAGGGGCATCCTCAAAAGGTGGGGGTCCTAGCAGCGCTTCTAGCACATATTGCTTTTGTGCAGCAGAGAGGAGAATCCTCAAATTCATGGCCCATTTGGTAAAGTTGCTACCGTTCGTTGCAAGTTTCTCTTTCTCCATGAACACATTGAAATTAAAAGCAGGTGATGCCATATACAACATAATTTGTAAAGTTTATTCTAAGTTTATGATAGATTGAGTTCAACTAATCCATATTACAAATGAACTCCCACTCAAAAACGACATCCCTCGTGCCATTTTGGCGAGTACATGAACCAAATCCACTACACCAAGTCCGATCATCACGTGAGTCAGTATAGCTTCAAAGGCGAGCATCAAATGGGCATCATATCTACTATATGACACATGCTTAACCTTTCGGTTCGTGTTCCGAGGCCATGTATGCACATGCTAGGCTCGCCAAGTAAGAACCTTAGTATTCGCGTGTGTAACCGTTTTACACCCGAAATATGGTCGTGGATCCAAGAACACCCGATCATCACGTGATGTCTTGGAGCGACGAAAACATAATTGGTGCATACTAAAGGAAGAACACATTCTTATCTTGATATTTAAATGAGGGATCATCTTATTATGCTAACAAAGCACTAAACAAGCAATATAAGATGCTATCTAACATCACATGTTTATTAGTGGAATGATATGGTTCCCGCATATGATCTCTATCATGTGCATCGTGGTATGATCACTATCATACCTTTATGTGTAAATCCAAGGTCTATGGAGTTTACACGCTATGTGTGTTGTAAGAGTATCATCTCATACTTCTATTTACAACATCACCATATCATAACACTAGCCCAGCAACAATCTAAACTAGACGCCTCTAATTTATCCATTGCAAGTTTTACGTGGCTTGGGGCTTTCGAGATAGAACCGTTCTTACCTACGAACATGAACCACAACAAGGATAACCAAATTGTTGACAACTCGTTGCAAAATAGATATTGACTATAGTAGGGGAGACAGACACCCGCTAGCCACTTATGCAAACTAGTTGCATGTCAAGCGTGGAACATGTCTCATGTGCGAGGACATGTAAAGTTTGTCCGGCCTACTTCATCCCACTATGCCACCAATATCCAAAATTACAACTAAGGAGCAACAACATGATCATCATCGCCCACATACTCATATGTGTACTACCCGTGTAAAGCATCTACGCATAGATCCGGCTCTGATACCACTGTAGGGTTCGCAGCATAGAAAACAAATTTTTTCCTATGATGGGAACTACGTACCAAGATCTATCTACTAGATACAAACAACGGGCGGATGTATATCCTTAGAGAACATACCCTTTAAGAACGAAAAAGCTTAATGAGTTCGACTCGTGGTTGATGTAGACGATCTCTTGCCGATCTCAAGATCGACAGGAAGTCCTAGCGCCGCAAATCAGCAGCGCATCCGTGCTCGCACACACGTTCGAGGCACCGAGCAACCTCCGCCTCCTTGCTCCAGCGATGTAGCGGAAGCACAACTCTTTCTTGTCGAATAGCCACCGGGAACATGTATCTCGCTAGTCCGAGACCATGGGGGATAAATTCTAGAGGGGGAGAGAGATCCTTCACGAGGAGGTGTGTGTGAGAAGTGAGAGGAGGAGCTCCTTATATAGGGGAGGGGGCCAGCCCAAGGGGCATGGCCGCCGGCCATGGAGGGTGCCCCCACCTCTCCCTCATTCATGTGGGTGGACACTCCACTCACAAAATGGCCCTTCAATTTTCTCCACTCAAAAATCCACTCAAATTCCCATTAAATTTCCACCAAATTTAATGCAAACTCTCATTAAATAAAACTCTTTTATTTTATTCAGAATTTTGTCAATTAGTTTAATGAAAAACATTCACAAATAACCCCTTGCTAGAATTCTATTTCACATGCATAACCTCTTTATGCAATTTCACCTGAAAACCTGTTTCGGTATCTAGTGAAATAAATTCCTGCGTTTGTTATTCTTTCCGGCATGAAAATTTTGCTCCAATTGGATGTCGGTGTCTCTTAAGTGTGTCACCCTATGGTTCGTGAATAATGCGGACATGATCGAGACCCCTCTTAGATCAATAATCAGAAGCGGGATCTGGAGACCCATACTGACTCCCACACATTCAACGATGACTTTCTTGTGATCGTCGGAACCTTTTACGCTAGTATCTTAATCCCTTTGTTTCACGATATATTACATGTCCGAGATTCGATCATCGGTATCTCCATACCTATTTTGATCTCGTTACTGACATGCACTCTTTTCTCGTTCACGTGATATAACATTCTAGTGATCAAATCACTTGCTTGCAAGCTAATCAATGTGATATCACCGAGAGGGCCCAGATTATATCTATCCGTCATCGGGATGAACAAATTCCACTCTCGATCCATGGGCCTCAACATACCACTTTATTAGTTCTGAATCCATCTTTATAATCACCCTGTTATGGTGTGACATTTGATGTTATCAAGAAACTCTTCCGGTGTTAGTGATTGACATGATCTCATGGTCTAAGGATTAGGATCACTTCGTAAGTTGTTATAGAAATATAAACTCAATGACTTTGATCTTAATGCTATACTTCGGATGAATGTTCATCACACCATTACACTAATGTTGTGATCCCATTATTAACAACATCCAATGTCCATGATCAGGAAACCTTGATCATCGTGTTAATCAACGAGCTAGTTTATGGGAGAGGCATAACTAGGAACTTTCTGTTTGTTTATTAAACACGCATGTATTAACGTTTCCGTATTAATACAATTATAGCATGCAAAATAAACATCTATCATATACTTGGAATACACATAATAAACACTTTATTATTGCCTCTCAGGGGATATTCCCTTCAACTTGTAAGTCCATGGAGTATGTATTTTGTGTTAGAGAAACGCCTGGGCCGGTAGTCTAAGCCATGCCTAATCATGGTGGAAACTTGCAGCATCACCATAGTGAGATATCTATGAAGCATCCTCAATAAAAAGCTATGCACATATTAAATAAAAAGATCGCTAAGATGCTCATTGTCTGCTTGCCTTGTCATTTTGGTTATGGGATAACTCATGTACCATGTGCAAGGGGTACCCCGTTGGCGGTTCTCTATGATACGCATGTACTTACAATGAAAAGAACTTACAGGTGACTGAAGTTGAGTAGCATGAGGTTTGGCCCTCGTATTCAAGGGACTTGAGATTGCCAACTTATACTTTGTCAAGCATATACTCCATAGTTTGTTCACTTTAACCTTAATCACTTCAATATGCTTATGATAGGGGTAATGAGGGCTGAAAGCTAACAAGTACCATAATTTTTGGAAGCTCTTTTTGAAACTTGAAATCCCTGCTTCCCTTTGTGAAGGGACTTTCTTCAACCATTATTGAGTCTCCACCTTCTACCTTTAGCCACCATTAAGAGAGCATAGTTGTCATTCTGTGTGCAGTGTCCCAACGCTTATTGATTGGTGCATATTGTGATATTACTTGTTCTTGTGCTATTTGTATCTAGTCACCGTTGTGAACTTTGAAGGTGTCCTATGCATCTATTTGCTACTCCATGAGGGACAATCTGAATGCCACTATGCTATGTTTTCTGTATGTGAAACAAACAAACATTTTTCAATGCATGTTATTCATGATCTTTGTTTGTAGCCTTTCATGTTGCATGCATACTTACTATGTCCTATTGTTTAGAGTTCTTTGTTCCCATATTTCAATGCTTGCAAATGGTTTGATCTTGGTTTTGACGGTGCATGTCACCTCAAAAATTATTATTTTATCACTTATCTACTCGAGGACGAGCAGGAGTTAAGCTTGGGGGTGCTTGATACGTCGGAAACGTATCTATAATTTTTGATGCTCCATGCTTTGTCTACACTTTGAGGTGTTTTTATATCTTTTCTGGAACTAACCTATTAACAAGTTGCCATAGTGCTAGTTGCCTGTTTTCTTCTGTTTTTGGTTCCAGAAAGGCAGAAAATCAATATTCTCGGAATTGGACGGGAAAAAAGCCAAAGTCAATATTTTACCGTGTGGGACACGAATCCAGAAGATGAGATGGAGAAGCAAACCAGGGCGGCCAAACCCCCTAGGCGCGACCAGGGGTCGGCCCGCGCCTGGGCAGGGTGTGGTCCCCCTGGTCGCCTCCCGCCTCGCCTCTTCACCTATAAGAAGCCCCCGATGCAGAAACCCTAAGTACCCGATCAAAACTCCACGAAACCATCTGTAGCCGCCACCACCGTCGTCCCTAGATCGGGGGATATGAAGTTCTTCCCGGCACCCTATCGGCGGGGAGATCATCCCAGAGGCCTTCTCTCCGGTATGATGCGTGAGTAGTTCCACCTTGGACTATGGGTCCATGTAGTAGCTAGATGGTTGTATCTCCTCCTTTGTTCTTCCATGTATAGATCTTGTGAGATCCGTTCATGATCAAGATCTAATCTATTTGTAATCATGCATGTTATGCTTGCGGGGATCCGATGGATATTGAGATTACTATGTCAGATTGATTAATGGTTTTGTCTTTATGATTCTATCATGTCTGTGTTGTTTGTGATCTTGCATGCTCTCCGTTGTTAGTAGCTATCTTGGCCGAGTAGTTGCTAGTGACTCCAAGAGGGGGTATTTATGCTCGATAGTGGGTTCATGCCTCTAGTTTCCAAGGAAAGTGACAGAAATCTCTTCGGTTGTAGATGTGCTGTTTCCACTAGGGAGAAAAGAACGGTCTCTAGTTCATAGAACAAGTTGATTGTTTACCTTACACACTTTGCTTAAAGAAGTTGTTTGTTGCTTGCAACTTAATACTGGAGGGGGTTCGGATGATAACCTGAAGGTGGACTTCTAGTCATAGATGCAGTTGGATGGCGGTCTATGTATATTGTTGTATTGCCCAATCAAATATCATAGGATCTTTTTGTCTGGTATTGCATTGTTATGCCTTGCTCAGTTCCTGTCAATTGTGCTGCTGTAATTTGTTTACCCTTCATGCCATGTTGTTTATCTAAGGAGAGCAACTCTAGTGAGGACCCCGGTCCAATCTTTACCATTGATACATCTTCCACTGTTACTTGTTTACTTGTTGAAAACCATTACCTTCCACACCATACGTTTAATCCTTTGTTACAGCAAACTTGTGAGGTTGACAACCTCACTGATTCGTTGGGGCAAAGTCTTGAGTTTGTGTTGTGCTGGTTTCCATGTTGCTTGCAACACCTTTGAGACATTTCCTTCTTCCTACTGGTTCTATAACCTCGGTTTCTTACTAAGGGAAAACTTGCTGATGTGCTCATCACACCTTCCTCTTGGAGTTTCCAACGAAGCGTCCCACGACAAGTGTTGGGCGTCATCATCTTTGTCCAGCTTATACTTTACCTATTTAAGGTCTCATGGAAGAACTTGAGGTATACCCACACAATTGTGGATCTCTGAAATGAATCTTGTAACATTATTTGTATTATTTACTATTTGGATTTTTGTCTTTGGTAAGACCGTTTTCACGAAGCGTCTCGAAATATGATCGCTTTAATTTCATACTCCTTTATGTCTTACTTAACTTAGGCCAAGTTTTATGCTCTTTATGACACACTAAGATGATATGGTGAACTAAATCAACCAAATACCAGCCGCAGACCATCCTAGGGTGTGTGAATTATCCTACAGTTTTTAACTTACTACTGGCATTCTCTCTGAATTGTTAGAGATTGAATACAATTTGGTTCCAAGACTACTTATTTGCACCTATTCATGACACTTCCATGAACCTGGTACAACTACTTCATCAACTCCTTAACAACATCACCTATTTTGAGTGAGCTTAAGTTCATCACTTCTTGTTGCTCCAAACAATTTCTACACCAATCTTCCTTTTTATTGATGACTAATAATGATCTAAACTTAATCCATACTTCCAATTGTGTTGATGCTCCTTATACTTGGCTTCACTCTTCATGTAAGTATTCATCTTGGTCTTTCGAACTCGTCATTCCCTTACACGAATTCCCTTTCCTATCTAGGTCTATAACATCAAGTAGTAACTGGATGTTGCAACATGCATTTGCATACCAAGTCAAACTTCATGCACAGATCTAGACAATCAAGAATATCCAAAAAAAACCAATAAATTAAAATGTGGTACATATAACACACAATATTCTAAGCCCGTAATATAGTAGTTGAGTATAATATCTCTAGAATTCAGGCTCAGTTGTGAAGTATAACACCTCCTCGTATAGGTTTACTTCATGATACTTAGCACTTAGGGTCATACTTTTCTTTGTTTCAATATCTACCCAAATTTCTCAATTGCAACAGGATAATTTTAAGTAAAGTGGTCTCAATTTGCTTTCCCCAACTACTTATTTCTCTTTTGGAATGACTAATTATATCCAAACTTTCATTATTCTAGCCTCAAATGATCTATTGAAAAGTCTAGAAATAATCTATTTACTACTTTAAACCAAAGATCATTAGAGATTTATTCATTTATGACTTCTATCATGGTTCTACTATGTTCTATTCTTACTCTACTACAAGATAATTTACTAATTACTTGTCATATTTACAACTACATCATGGTTCCGGAGCTAATCTCACCATGATCTTGTTATGTTTTACCTATTCATCATGATTTAAGAGCTAATCACACCATGATGAATTTACTTCTGATTGTTCTATCATTGATTCTTAACATGATTCCACTTTATCACGCAGAACTCTCAATTCAATCCCACATGATTACTTCCCATTACATATATACATGCTATAATGGTCTTTATTATGCTATCTTTTGTTTATCAACTAAAAATATTAGATTACTATCTTAATTGTATTCTATGGTTAGTCTACACCATTTATATTACTGCAATTGGTATACTAAACTTGATCCAAATCTACTGCAACCAATTGGCTTACCTAAAGTATCTTGGTGGGTTATATATCCTTCGGAAGACACTTAATATCATTTCACTGAGAGACGATGGATAACTGTAGAGGGAGTTTCCCAACCTTTATACAACATAAGGTGGAGTCCCCTGTGTTTACAATGCTAGTCCCTGGATCAATAGCTAGCATCCACAGTTTAGATGTAATATCAAGAAACAGAGGTCATAATATAACTTTATAACCAGGAAGAACATAATTTTATTACATCATACATAGCTCATTTATCTATTACATTACATTGCAGCGGAATAACTATAGTCATGGGTCCTTCATCTTCAAAGTGCCACAGGCAGATGTTGGTTGTAGACTTTGTAATCCTAATCAATCAATCTTCACTAAAATCAATCAAACCTGCAACATACAAGTTACAGCCACAAAGGGTCAATACATTTGAATTGTATTGGCAAGTGATACTATGATAATATAGTGGAGTCTATCTTCTATATGCATTTGGCTAAGTGGAGTTGAGGCTTGCATTGCTCAAAATAGATTTCTCCTTAACATTTTGAAAATACTAGGTTTTTGTTTTGACAAAATCTTTTTCCAAAGCTTCTCTCAATCAAAGATTGAAGATTTCTAACAACCCTTGTTCAAACCACAAGTTTTAACTTAGAAATTTGAATGATGATATTCTTGATTGCTTCCATGTCTTGATGCTCAAATTGTCCTTTACCAGGGACATGGCTAAGTACTTAGATTTTACACTCTGCCGAGGTGGTGCACTTTCCCCACAAGACTTGGTTTCGCAAGACAAGATCTTTCAGGAGCCTTCCCTTAGACCAAAATGGACGCGCTCCAACCTATCAAACACTACCACCAACTGTCCATATGGCTAAGTTCTTGCAACCTATATGATCATGGCAGAGCCCATATTGCCAAGTGGTTGCACTTGAAGCTGCTCAACATTTGACATCTCAAATCTCTTTGTTCCTGGGTGGCCATCCACAAGTGAGATACACAAGGTTCACCAGTCCCCTGGCCTTGTGTAACCACTCAACCAAAAACAACCAAGCAATTACCATTCCACCCAGGTGATTCATTAACTTAGTTGTTTTATTAAACAAAAACACAAGTCCTCAGACTTAGTATATTTTTCCATAGTGTGAATATATATTCCACCCATGTTTTCTATTAGCTAGGCTAAGCTTGATAGTAGTAGTAATCTTAACTTAGGAAAATCCTACTAAGGATTCATCTACTAGGTTTTCCTATAGCAAGGTTTATACTTAGCAAAATCACTAATGCATAGTGAAAGTAATGGGACAAAAAGTATGAAGCATCACTTGCCTTTTTTGTAAAGTATGGGTTCACTCCTTGTCCTTGTAACAATCACACTCTTCAAGTCACTACAAATCAATCAAGCAAGGTACAAACTCAAACTACCAATCAAGCAAAACAACACATAAAAATGACAAAGTCAAAGTAATGCATGCAAGCATGCCAAACTTTGTTTTGTTTCGAAAAGTGGTTTATAATGGGCTATAAACATTTGAAAACACCTAATGGTCATTTTGTAAAGTGGCAAAGTCATTTGCAAAAGGTTTCACCTCAAAAACCATTTTCAAAACAAGGTATCATTTTATGTGGTGTAGAAATATTTTTACTAGGGCATTAATCTCCAAGGTTCACCAAATATGTTTTCAAACCATAAAACTTGGTGTTTGGGGTCAGAGAGTTTAAAACAAATCATTTTCCAAAGGTTTTCCTTCAAAATCATTTTTAATAACTAAACCACATTTCTATTGGACTAGAAATGGTTTTAAATCAAATAATCATCATTTTGTTTCACCAAATTCATTTTTGAATCCACAAAGTGTTTCCTAATGTTAGTAGGTTCAAATCACACCATTTGCCAAAGATTTTATCCCCAAATTCATTTTTGAATAATTTTCACACCCTTAACAAGCATACAAATGTTTCTGCAAAAACCAACAAGCTAACAGATATTATTTGCTAAACTAAAGGCATGGTTGGCTAGGGTTTGTTCCACTGATTCCAATGATACCAAATTTGCAATTTTTGGATGTGTGGTTTAAAAGTTGTGCAATTTACAAAATTGGAATCCTAATAGATCAATTCAGTCTTTTAAATCATCTACAGGCCATGTGTCTGTCTCTGATAGGGCGGTACCGATTCGTGTGGATCAAGCGATATAGACCACAGGATTAAAAGGGGCATGTGCGGCTCACATCATCGCATACCCTTTCGCTTACGTTCTATCCTAAACGTCAGATCCAAATCTAACGGTCCTAACTACTCTGACTAATAATCAGCGGCGCTGGCGGCAGCGCTCAGGCGAGGTCGTCGCCGGTGAAATAGGAAGCGAGGGAGGAGGGGAATGTGCTCACCAGATTCGCAGGGCTGTGGTGATGCTCAAGGTACTGTTGGCTTGACAAAGGGCGCTCAGGGGCAGTCGTAATTCCTCGCCGGAGTTGCTCCTGGCATCAGGCGGCTCTGGTTGTGCTCGGGGACGGTGCTGTGGTTCACCCCAAGACAAGACGAAGACGCGGTTAGACGCGCAGGGTTGAGACGAGTGAGGGAGCGTGAACGAGGAAGCGCGTGGCGGTCTGGTTTACCTGGGAGTTGTCGTCGCAGTTGAAGACGGACGGCAGTGCTCAGAGCTCGGTCGGAGTCGACGCTCAGGGACGCCCGCGGTCAAACGAGGGGCATGGACAGATGCGTCAGGAGGTGGGGAAGGTGTGAGCTAGGTCGAGGAGGCACGGGGTGGCAGGACACGACCGGAATTGGTCGGAGACGGTGGTCGGAGACAGAGCTGCTTGGGGAGAAATTGGGGCGGCCTGGGGGCGTGCTTGGGGGAGGAGGCAGAGGGGAAATGGAGAGGAGGCCAAGGCGTTTAAGCGTGTGTGGTCAGGGGCGTTGATCACGCGGCATTGAAGCGAATTGACGAGGCGAATTCAATCGGCAGTAAACAACCAGGGCGACGAGGTCGTGTTTGAAGACGATGAATAGGAGGGGGTGGGGTCGGCTGGTCAGCGAGTGAGCGAGAGGGAAGGAGGGTCCACTTGTCATCGTCTGTATGGGTGCGTGATCGAGTGCAAAACGTTTCGCTGAGGGAAAAGAAATTTGGGCTGGTTGCTGGGCTTATTGGGCTGGCCGGCTGGGCTGGTCTGTCTTCATTTTTTTTCTTCCTGGATGTTTTTCTTTTTCTAATTCAAATTTCTGTTTTGTATTTCAATCAAATATTCAAACATTCAAACAATTCAAACTATTCACCACACTAGTAAAGAGTTTTTGGTTCTGTTTATCAACATAAACCAAATCCCAAAATAAAATAATATTTTATTCTTTTTAGGATCCATTCATTAATTAAATAAAATGGACCTTTAGTTATTTAATTAAATAGGGTTTGATTTATTTAATAAAAACTCCAATTGAAATCCAAATATTTTCAAAACCAAATCAGTAGGTTTTATTTGGAAATAAAGAATACTTGGAAACTTGTTTAAAATAAAATAACCTTTTATTTTAGGGTCCATTAATAATTAAATAAAATGGGCCTTAGTTATTAAATCAAATAGGATTTGTTTTATTAAAAACTTTATTTGAAATCTAAATAAAACCAAAAATACTACAGTAGAAAGTATTTGAGAATATAAAATACTTGGAAAACTTATTTAAAATAAATAAATAAGTTTTAGTGTTTTATTTAAAATGGGAAAAACCTTTACTTTAATAAAATTTGGATATTAAATCCTTATTAATTTGATTCAATAAACCTTTACTATTTTTATCAAAACAAAATGTTTAATTCAAAATATTGGCCAAGGTTTAATTTGGCTATATAAAATAATCTTTATTTATAATCCACTTTTCTTCTTAAAACAAACTCTTTTATTAAAAGATCCAAAATAGTTATTCCCAAACTATTTTATTTTCCTTTATTAAATGTTTATCTTTATAAATCCCTTTAGGATTTATTTGACTCAAATTGGTTTGAGGTTCCATTTGAATTCAAAAAGTTTCTTCTGGCCCTGAAAATCAAACAAAGTTTTATTTTATTCATTTATTTTTCACATTACAAGATTTGGAAAATCTTGGGATGTGACAATAACTACTCCTAAGAAAGATGATTTAAGCATCTGGTGACAAAGTTATCCTCAAGTGGATACTCATCACAAGTCATAAGAACATTTGGTTTTGATAAGATGGCTTCCTATAGTCACTATCCAACCTACAAATCTTCCGAAAGGGTTTTAATCCTAAGGTCAAAGCATATGCTCTGATACCAGCTGCGGTGACCCAGAATACCAATGCATGTTGTAGTACACTATAGTCATTGACATAACACCAATGAAACACCGTTCACTAGTATTACATCCCTCAGAGTGGTACAACAGAAACATAGAAGGTCCATGACATGACTATAGGTTACAGCTTGACTCTTTAAAAAAGATCTAGAGAACACTCTAGGTTATAGAGATAGAAATAAAATTCTTACAAAGAAGAATCATAGACAACAACTTTTTAACTTATCATGCTAATAAACTAATATCTGAACTATTGGGCTTGCATGTCTGCTATTGCAATACTCTACAAAAGTAGGTTCTATGTATAGAGAGTATATTCCTATCTAATCAGCAACTTCGCCTTCAATTTAGTTAATGTATATGTTGAGTTCCTTGACTACATTGAAGGGCTTGAGCTTTTGATGATGATTCCTTGAGCATAAGTTGATGTATATGTTGTCCATATTGTCTTCAGAATATATCAAGGGTTAATAAGATACATTGAGTATGAGCATACTCAGCAAGTTCACTAAAAGGAGTGTTTGATGCACTATATCTACAGCCACAGACCATAGGTCGTAGGCAATGCAGGTTTTCATAAACATTTCTTTAAAGGTTGCTTTTATTCTGAAAAGCTATGTCCGTCAGCCTTCACATGTTTACTAGAACTTTCGTGGAGTTCCTTTCCTGCCGCGTTCGTAGATCCTTCCCGGAACAGGGAGTAACAACTTACAGTTCTTACACTCTGGAGAGGTGCATTACTTTACCCATGAGAGACCATAGCTTTGTTGCACAACCAAGTCATGAGCTTGTCCACACTTCCTTGGTATGGGGTGCAGTCTAAGATCCAAGCCAATCACTGCCCTCTCCGTGACCCCGCATGTCGGCATGATCCTCCGGGGCTTACTACACCTCCGTTAAGCCCCCTCCCGGGTAAGATATAACCATGATGAGTTCCCGAAGACTCTATGAGCTGGTGATGCCCTGGCAAGTTCCATATAGATCTGACTATACCACTGACAGCCACTCATAGATAATCTATACACCAAAATTGTGGGGCCTAAGGGTGCCCACCCATATGCTGGATCCTCGCAAGGAAACACAGTGTCACGTTAAGGTCGTCTTGCCATACATACGGAAGGAAAAGTATACAGCTGACTTCTCCGTCCCATTCCAAATATCATGGTTAACGCGTGATATACGACGCAAGAATCACTGGCGACATTGGTTGTTAAGTCCTAGATAATATCTTCCTTTACCACCGGAACTTTCCTAGTAGGTTATTACCACTTGGTAAATAACCCATAATCATATTATTATGAAAATATTGTTTTCTGACCTTTTTGAAATACAGGTGATGAAAACACTATATTTGCAAAATACTTTACAGAAAATAATCAAAGGACATGAGCAAGTGTGAACTTGCCTTTTTGTTATTGCAAGATTATGCACTCATGGTCTTCGAGACAATAGAAGATCCAATATCTGAAATCAGCATCATTGGTCCGGTAAGGACTAATGTTTAAAGAAGCAATATGCAGTTATGCATAAGTAATGCCATGCATGTTTTAAAACTCCTGAAGTGAAATCCCAATAGTCTAAGTGAGTTTAATTTAGGTGCTTTCTTTAAGAGTTAGTTTATCATCAACCTTTACTTTACAAGCAAACGTATTTATTAGGAACTTAAGTGTTAACAATCCCAAATATACAAGGAATGTATAAAGTAGTGTGATTATGATTAATTGTCATCTGGTGACTATGATAATAGTCCTTGGGTTGAGTTGTTAATAGTTGAAGGAACTATTATAGAGTTGTTGTTTGAAGTGGAAAAGAATAACATTTGAAGAAAATATTTCTTTTCTAAGGTTTAAATAATCTTTATTGTTAATTGAATGTGATCAATGTCTTGTGGTGTTTGATCGATTAGATTGGACTTGAGATGCTTTATATCTTAATTGAAATAGACCAAAGTTAACTATAAAAACATAAGTAGTCTATTAGACATGATGTTTATCAGCTTTGAGACTAAAGTTAACTTTAAAAGGGTAAATAAACTTAAGGTGTAATATGTTTTAATTATTCCCAAGTTTTAAATTTATGATAAGTATGACTAAGGTGTGGAAGTATTCACTTTATACTTAAGTGAATGATTAGATTAAATTTATTTTGCTATTATGAAGATAATATGCAACTATTCAATGGAAGTATAACTTGGATGATATTATTAATGTGTTAGATTTAAATTCATGTTAAATATTATTTGGATATTAAGATCATTCCCCCTTACTATCAGTGAATGATGTATGAAGTTATCTTAAAGGTTGTGGTTTTGAATTTTTATTTAGGTTTCAAAATGGTATTATAAAGTTCATAATTTATATTTAAGTTTTATTATAAGTTTTAGTTATGCTTTAGAACTTTCATAATTCGGTTTAAGGTTTTAATTTTTCTAAAGAAATATAATTATTTCTTACTAACGAATTTTTTTAAAGAATTTTCAAATAAGTATGTTATAAGGATTTATAACTTTAAAATATTTAAAACTTTTCTAATAATATTTTTGATATGTTTCTAGTGTAATATTTTTATTCAAGATCTTAAAAATGATATTTTATTTATTTTTAAGTATTATTCTTATGTTTATTAAATTCCATAAAGGATTATATGTCTTTGAATACTTACTTTAAATTTGATTTATAAGAAATTAACTTATTATTTTTTATAAGTAGATTTATTTTTATACACAAAATTGATTTTTATTCATTTTTATTCATTTTTTTATTATTTTATTAAATGTTATTTAGGATTGTAATAACTTTAATATTTAATTCTATCTTATTTAACTCAAACCATCAGTTTCATATTTTTACTAGGTAGAGATTATTTTTTTGAACATTCTGATATATCATATATATTTTTAAGATTTTTATATATTTTTCTTCAGTTTACAGATACATAAGAGCATTTTTGGAATTTCCTTAATTGGTTTAATTCAATTCTCACCCTTTTACACACTAGGCCTGGTTCTTGGGCCAGCCCAGCCCAATACCCAGTCTAGCCCGTATGGTTGGGCTAGACCACATGGCTCGGTCAAGCCCGTCCCTCACCCCTTTCATCCTCCCCTCGATCGCATCCCCCTCTTTCCCAGGTGACCCACTCGCGCCAGCGTCGCCGTTCTTTGATTCCGACCGAGTCCGGCTTTATCCGGCAGCGCCGGCCGTTGCTGTTAGCTAGCGCTGGCTCGCCCGAGTCTCTTTCATCGGTTCCCCGCCGCCTCGACGCCACCCTACTCTACATGACCCCCTGCCCATGGCTAACCCAAGCCATGCGGCTTGGGTTTGTAGGCACGGCACCAGCGCCCCAGCGACTACTCGTTGCACGAGACCTCCTCCTCCACGAGCTCCTGTTTCCCCACCCTCATCTACCTCAACCCCATCGCTAGAGGGATATCATCTTGGGCTACAACCCTGACGCCTTTCGATGCGCCGCCGAGCTGCCTCACTATGGTGGTGATGTAGTGGTGGTGTTGTGTAGGGTTCCCAGCCTTTAATAAGGTAGAGATCCCTGTGTTTACAATGCTAGTCCCTGGATCAATAGCTAGCATCCATAGTTAAGATGTAATATCAAGAAACAAAGGTCATAATACAACTTTATAACCAGGAATAAAATAAATCATTACATCTTACATAGCTCATTTGGCTATCTCATTACATTGCAGCAGAAATAACTATAGCATGGAGTCCTTCATCTTCAAAGTGCCACAGGCAGTCATGTTGGTTGTAGACTTGTAATCCTATTCAATAAACCTCACTAACCTCAAACAAACCTGCAACATAATAAGTTGCAGCCACAAGGGTCAATACATTTGAATTGTATTGGCAAGTTTCACTACTATGTAGAAATAAGTGGATCCTATCTTTTACATGCATATTTGGCTAAGTAGGGTTTAGGCTCTTTTGCAGAAAGCAATATAGTTTTATCCTATCTTTTCAAAATATTTTTGACCTTTTGTCAAAATCTTTCTGAACTTCTTGGAAAACTCCAAGTGCTTCAAATCCCTTGTTGTCACCATCAAGTTTTACTTTGAGAAATTGGAATGTCGAGATCTTCCATAGCTTCAGGCCTTAGTTGCTCAGTATTGTCCATAACCGGGGACACGGCTAAGTACTTAGAATTTGATCTTCTGCAGAAGTTGTACACTTTACCCACTGTTGCCTACCAAAACCCACCGGCAAGCAGCGACGGGCAACACGGAGAGCCGGGAGGCTCCCAGGACTGCTGGTGGGCCCTGGTCCCTCGGGCAACGGCCCGCAAAACTCCGGCACGCGCCCTGGCTGGTTCGAGGGCGTGCCACCTGACCTATACCTGGTCAGGAAGGTGAAGGATTGCTTCGATTGGTTTCCTGCATGGTAAACAAGTATACGTAAAATTCGAGCCGTGACCGGCTCCCAGGTTTCCCTGTGAATCGGCTCCTAGAGCCGATTAACCCATGGTTCTGCATTAGATCTATGATAACATGGGGTTTTGCTTCATCGTTACAAGTTAAATCGATCTACGATAGTTTAATGTTTTCACTACATAATTGGAACATCCTACACGTAATTGAGCCTGGTAAACACAAAAGATAATAGAAAACCAACTCTAGAGAAGGCCTAAAAACCAACGTAACGTTAATTCCCGGAACAACTCCTCTTGGATTGGTAAACCGTATCTTCCATACTACTGGATCGTTCAACCCGTTTGCAAGGCCTGATCATGTAGATATCAAACTAAACCTTGGAGAGCAAGGCACAACTATAACAGATCAAATCGACTTAAATAAAGATCAAGCAAAGTGCCACCCTTACACCCGGGAAAAGGTGCAAAGGCGGCGAGATAACTAGAGGCAGCATATCTAAACGATCATAGCAAAAAAGTACCGATGCTAGCCTAAACAAATCTATGATAATAGTGTTACTCGCCATCAACAAGGCTTCAGTACGAGTAACACCAAACAATCGCATAAGTAGATACTGCCTAGATCGCAAGATGCGATCTAGGCAGCATGGCACTTACCCGAGAAAAACCCTAGAAACAAGGGGTGGCGATGCGCCGAGATTGTGTTTGTTGTGAACGTGATTGTCCTCCTTTTCTCAATAACCTTAGGTACATATTTATAGTCCGGAGACTTTCTACCTTTGGAATAACTCTACAATTCTATCTCTTACCTAAATCGAAACGGAACCTATTACAATATAAGATACACGGGCAATTTAGCCCAAATCAACGCACGAGGCCGATTCAACAACACGTTGCATATATGAATCTTCTAAGCCCATCTTGATTGCGGCCCAACTCCTCCTTTGGCCAAAATATGGCGATAACACATGCCCCCCTGGTTTTGGCAATAATAATTCCAAAACCACTCCGTTTTTTCCTTGTATCGGGTTACGCGTCGTCAGAATGCGTTGCAGAACAGAATCGTCACGCCACCCCTTCATCATGATGCCCTGTCTTCTCAACTTCTCCGCAGTGCATGATTTGACAATTTCGGCAGCACATTCTGGGAAACCGCTATAGCATTGAACCACTTCATACTATTCCCCTTATTTATATTCATCTTAGCAGTTTGCAGCCCCATCTTCCTCCAGCAGCCAAGAAACCCTTCTTCCTCCGCCGAAAAAACCCTCTTTCTCCGCCATGGCCTCCTCTGCTTCATCTGGCCTGTCCTCCCAAGCCTCCAACTCAATGAGCGACCGGGAACCGACGCCAGAGCACCCGCCGACGGCGGCGTACAATGCCCTCGCCCCACAATGGTGGGACAAGAGGGATTGGGATTTCGCCACCTGGTCCGAGGACGACGAGTCCTTGACCGATGGCGAGGAGGGCCTGCAGTTCCTTGCCGATGGGGAACTGGAGGCGGACAGCACCGACGACACCATGTCCTGGGACGGCGTCGACTCCTCCGACGAGGAGGAGGAAGCGGAGGAGGATAACTCCTCCGACGAGTACCAGCCGGTGAAGTACTTCCACGCCGGGTCCAGCGAGGACACCGAAGACGACGACGAGGACGAGGAGACCCCCGCTGGCATCTGGATCAGCAGCAGCGAAGACGACGCCGGCAGCAGCGCTGATGACAGCGAACAAGACGGCGGCGAAGACAGCGGCGACGACCTCGGCCTCTAGATTAGGAATCAGTAGTAGTAGTAGATTCCCTTTTGTAAGCAACCAGCTCCTTTTGTAAGCAATCAGCTTTTGAATGAACTAAGATTGCCTTTCCAACTCTAAGATTGCTTTTCCGACCCAATTTCGCCGATAGTCACATAGGTCGATGTTCCAAAAGCCGATAGCAACGCATCGGCTTTTACTCTGCTGCGCTCACACAATCAACCAAGTCACGACCCAAAGAGCCGATGGTACAACATCGGCTTTCCCAAAAATGTTGACAAGGTCAAGTTCGGTCGCATACTTAGACAAATCTGAGCGGCCACTTTCCAGTTTCAAACGGTAACCTGCGACCCTCTTCAAAAAGGGCGACCCAGATCTCCAATTGCTCATCGACCAAATCGAGCTCAAAGCGACAAGACCCCTCGATCCCCAATTGCACAGATCCATCTCCGCCAGCAAACCAGATGGCGGAATCGTCCAACACCAACCCAGAGGTCTCCGGTCTGAAGGTATGTCTACTCCTCGCAGTCTGAACGCGATGCTAGAATTAATGGAGAACACCTGAGTTAATGCCTTATTCCACCATTAAATTTGTAGGTTTTAGACATCCTACTGCCGCATCCTTCTCTTCCAAATTCTCTCTGCCTTGGCCCTCGTACAGCATCTAGTCCTGCCCATCTGATTTCTTGCGAAACAAACCGGATTCCCTTCGTAAGCCAAGATCTAGATTTAAACTCTTGGGCCGACTGCTTGCGAGCCTAGCCTAATCCCCCTGAACATTGGGTCACTTGGTTCAGCAGGGTAGCTAGAGCTTACCAATCCCAATGGGAAACCACGGGAATAGCCGATGCCTTGCATTTGTCATTGTCTCCTCTTGAGAAACATGAGAATCTTCTCAAAACCATCGGCTACTTCTGGTCTGACGCTCTGAATTGCTTCATGTTCGGTCATGGCCCTATGTCACCAACCTTGTTAGACGTGGTGATGATTACTGGTCTAGATGTTACATCACCCAGTCCTTCTGCTTTTAAACTGACCAAAGTCCCCTACAAACTGTCTTCCAAAACAGAATGCACGAACTGGGGCGCATATATTCAGAGCCATATGAAAACTAGGGGTCCTGTCACCGAGAAAGAACACACGGCTTTCCTCAACCTCTGGCTAGAACATTTCATATTCTGTGGCCCTTCCCTTGCTCCAACCAAAAATTACCTCTCCCTGGCCTATGAACTCGCTAAAGGCACACAACTTGGCATCGGAAAATTGTTCCTTGGAGAGGTCTACCGATATCTCCAGTTGATGTCTGTCAAGCTGTTCTCTGGCATAGCAGTCAAAACAGGTGGTCCTTGGTGGTTCATCCAGCTATGGGCTCAGCTGTATTTTCAAAACCACGTCCCAAACTTCCCCCTTTTGGCGAGCTGCACCTTTCCAGATGTTAAAGGGAGGCAGATCCGATGCACTAGCTATGGCCAAGCTTTGTATAGACTGCCAGGTAGAAAACTATCCCCTCAGGAAGCTTCCAAGTGGTTCAGTATTTTCTTCCAAGGCCTGGATAATCCTACCTTCTTCCCTTACATGGAAGAATCGGAACATTTTGAGAATCCCATCTCCTTCAGGCTAGACAGCTTTGCCGATGACACCAGCACCCGGCAACTCTTCTCCATCGTGATCCATCCCTGTTTCCTTCCAGTTGGCATGAGCACATCCAATAGAATCATCAAGCCTGGGTATGAATTCTACCAGCCGGTCATAGTGGCTCGGCAATTTGGCCTTGGACAAGTACCTCCCCATCTCTTTCTCCATCACCTGACAGAGAGCAGAGCCGACCTGCCTGATCCTCTCACCAGTCAAAGGTGTTACTCCTTCTTTGATGCTCTGACCATCCCAATTCCCAACGACCTCACCTTCGCCTCATCCACCGATGGCTTCGAAGATTGGTGGTCGATGTGGAAGACTCACGCCTTCAGGAGAGCTCTGGGACCATTGCTGAAACAGCTCGACGCTGACTATGACATCCCCGTGGGACAGGTACCACTACTTGTAAATTTTCTTGATGCAGCTTGCAAATAACTCCTTTACTAACCCACTCTTTCTCTTTGCAGCAACAAGATGGCCCTGAACCTACGCACAGTGATGGCTCCCCCTTTGAGTTCTTTCCACCAGCTCCTGTGGTCCTCTTCTGCAAAAACTCGCCACCTCTGAAAAAGGTCATGATGCAGAAACAGCCGATCACACCACAATCGGCTTCTAAGAAACTAGTAACTTCACAATCAGCTGCTCCTTGAGTTCCAACTAAGACAAGAACGATGGTGAGGAATGTAGCTGCCAGGAAGACCTTGAGACGCCGGAGCCCTTCTCCAGAAAGCTCGCATGTAAGCTGATCCATGTCTTGGTCGATCCTTCTCGTTCTTTCATCCTTGCAGACATGCTCGTGTTTAATAGCTTTCCTCCCCTTGCAGGCTTCTGTCGAAGACACCTCCCACGAGGACACACAACCTGATCAAGGAGAATCGAGCCCAACAGACTCTGAGAGGACTGCCACACCAAACCAGCCAGATGCGCCATCATCGGCTCCCAGGAAAAGGCCCGTTCCTGAACCTGCTGCCCCCCCGAGCATCAGTCGAGGCGGGGCCAACCGTGGGTCCCAAGAGAGCTCGCAAAGGACCGCAAACCTCTTCGTCAAGCCAGGAGGTTTTGAAAATCATCACCCTTCATGCTCTTACCACTTAATTCCTTCTCATCTGCCGATTCATCATCACTTACATCGGCTAAACACCTTCAATGCAGACGGCTGACGTCTCTAGTGGGAAGGCTGGGGCAGTGCCGATGCCCCTAACCGAGCCGGATTCTGCAATCCCCGAAGGTGCAGACGAAATGGCTGCCCCTTTGGCCAAGCCTCCAGCAGCTACACACAAGTCGATTGCCTCGTCATCCGCAATCCCCTCGATCTTAGGAGAGGTATGTTAGATTCTTTCGGCTAATCCTTCCATGTTGGACACATACTGACGTACTTTCAGGGTTGTCAGAGTTGTGATATTTCAGGCTTGCTGACGTTCGACCCTGAATCCATCGAACCAGCTCCCTCTGTCGCCACCGATGAACCACAAGCCAGGGCTGGTCTACCTCAATTCCAGCGTCTTAGAGCCTTGCTGTCTTCCCCGATCGAAGAGCTTATCGAGGGTTCTGAGGAGGTGAAGGGCGTTCTCGCTGAAATAAAAGACCAACTCCCATTAGCATTGCAGGTGAAGCTTTGGCCCGTTGTAACTCTGTCTTTCTACGGGTCAAGGGTGAAGCTAGCTCGTGAAAGGATCAACCTGCGTCGCGCCCAACTTCCGCTGAAGGCCAATATCGCAGACAGATGTCAGCAGCTCAACGAGAAGAAGGCATCTCTGGATGCCAAAACTGACACCTCTGCCAGTACCGCCGAGCTCGCCTCCTTAAAAAAGGAGTTGGAAGATCTTGAAGAAAAGGTCCGGGCGACTAAACAGCTCATTCGTGACAAGGAAGCATCCATCGCCCGCTCCCACGACGAAGCAGAAGGCCTCAGAGGTCAACTGAAGACTGATCTGGCAGAGATACGTGCCCTGAACAAGCAGCTAGTGACGGGCAAGGACGAAGATGACGAAGCCGAGATCGCCGAGGTGGACCGTGTCCGTGCTGACGCCCTTCACGCCTTCGATGCATTTCTTCAGTAGCTCGTTTATGCAAACTGGCACCTGCTTGTAACAGTCTGAACCTCTAAAGTCGATGGCTGTGCATCGGCTGTATCTTTTTATTGGCCGATTTCATGTATCGGCCCCCATATCTCACTGTCCATCATCTCACATGCTTTGGGAAACATCAATTTTTATATATATTTTTTTTATTGGCCGATCTCATGCATCGGCCCCCATATCTCACTGTCCATCATCCCACATGCTTGGGAAACATTTCTTGAGATGCTGACCGTTGACAGCCACTGGGAATTTCACGCCATCCAGCTCCTCCAGCATGTACGCGTTCCCCCTCAAAACTTGATCGACCCTGTATGGCCCGTGCCAATTCGGAGACCATTTACCATATGCTGCATCCTTAGTTCCCAATGGCAATACAGCTTCCCATACCAAATCGCCAACGTGGAACTCCTTCGGTCTCACCTTCTTGTTATATGCACGAGCTACCTTGGCCTTGTTTTCTTTGATTTTCTCAAGCGACCATAGCCTAAGCTCAGTCAGATCCTCAACACTGTCACTCATCAGGGCCGCATATTCTTCAGTCGTTAGGTCGTTCTGAAAAGTGACACGTCTCGATCCAGCCGTAATTTCCCAGGGCAATACGGCTTCTTGTCCATAGACTAGATGGTATGGCGAGGTTTTTATCGCTCCATGACATGACATGCGGTAAGCCCATAAAGCCTCTGACAAAACCTCGTGCCAACGCCTAGGGTGCTCATCGATTTTCCTCTTGATCAGCTTGATAAGGCTCTGGTTGGACGCTTCAGCTTGCCCATTTGCTTGAGCATAGTACGGAGACGATCGGATCAGTTTAATTCCCGTGTCCTCACAGAACTCTCTAAACTCGTAAGAAGTGAAGACCGAACCTCCATCGGTCGTAATCGTTTGGGGGATCCCGAATCTATGAATTACGTGTTCCTTCACAAAATCGATAACATCCTTTGAGCTCACGGACTTCATAGGGACGGCTTCAACCCATTTAGTGAAATAATCCGTAATGGCCAAAATCCACATGTGGCCTTTGCTTGATGGAGGATTGATCTTGCCAATCATATCCATGCCCCAACCTCGGAATGGCCAAGGCTTGATGATGGGGTTCATTGCTGACGCGGGTACCATCTGAATTTTACCAAATCTCTGACATGCTTGACACCCTTTGTAGTACTTAAAACAGTCCTCCAGCATGGTAGGCCAATAAAACTCTGATCGCCTGATCAACCACTTCATCTTGTGAGCCGATTGGTGAGTTCCACAGGCGCCTTCGTGTACCTCGTGTAGGAGCCGATTGGCCTCGGCTGTCCCCAGACATTTGAGCAATAACCCTTCCAGAGTCCTGTAAAACATGTCGTCCCCAATGAGCACATACTTCATGGCCTTGTACCTTATCCGTTTAGGTGCCCCCCGAGCCGAATCCTTCAAGTAATTGAAGATATCGCCTCTCCAGTCGTCGGCGTCCAGGAACTGTACCTGAACATCAGCTCCCTCTGCTACGTCCTTGTAGCCTGAAGCCATTTGTGCAAGATCATTCGCCTCGGTATTCTGCGACCGCGGGATCCAGGTGAAGTTCATGTACCGGAACTGTGCCATCATCTCACGGCATTGCAGCCATAATGGGAAGAGCGACTCGCTCACACACTTGTATTCCTCCGTGAGCTGAGAAATCACCAACTTGGAGTCTCCAAAAATTTCCACTGCTTCTGCTCCAGCTTCGATTAGCAACTCCATTCCCTTGCGTATCGCCTCATACTCAGCGACGTTGTTGGTGCGAGGGGCAGACAACCTGATGGAGAAGGATAATGTTGCCCCCCGGGGCGACACGAGTAGCACGCCGATGCCGCACCCATCATCACAAACCGATCCATCGAAAAACATAGCCCACGCTCTTATAGATAGTGCTGCTTTATTAGTGTTGATCCTTTCAGCGATAAGGTCGGCCAAAGCCTGTCCCTTAACTGCTTTCGCGGGTTGATACCGGATGTCAAACTCTGATAATGCAAACATCCATTTGCCCAGTCGGCCTTTCAACATAGGAGCCGATAGCATGTGCTTTATGACATCTGATTTGCATATGATGACAATCTCTGCTGATAGCAAAATGTGGCGCAGCTTGGTGCAGGTGAAAAACAGGCAGAGGCACAGCTTGTCGATCTCCGGATACCTTGTCTCTGCGTCGAGCATCCTTCTGCTGATGTAAAATACAACTCGCTCTAGCCCATCATAAACTTGCACCACCACTGAGGCGATGGACGTGTCAGCTACTGATAAGTAAATGTAGAATGGCCTATCCAGCTGGGGCGGAACCAATACTGGCGGCTTCGTCATATATTCTTTGATCTCGTCGAAGGCTCGTTGTTGTTCTGCCCCCCAGCTGAACTCCTCATCAGATTTAATCTTTACAAGTCCCATGAACGGCTCTATCCTTCCTGACAGATTGGAGATGAATCTTCTGACGAAGTTGATCTTGCCGATGAGGGACTGCAGTTCTTTCTTCGTGGTAGGTGGCTTCATCGTTCGCACTGCCTCCTGACTTTTCAGGACGATCTCAATTCCTCGTTCATGGACCAAGAAGCCCAAGAACTGACCGGCCGTCACGCCGAAGGCGCACTTCTTTGGATTCATCCGTAGCCCGAATCTTCTTGTTCGGTCCAGGACGTGTCGCAGGTCATCCAAGTGTCCTTGTACTGAAGTTGACTTGACCACCACGTCATCGATAAATTTCCACCAGCTTGCCGATCAGATCATGGAAGATGTAATTCATGGCTCTTTGGTATGTGGCGCCGGCGTTCTTCAGTCCAAACGTCATGACTACATATTCAAACAACCCCACCGAACCTGGGACTCTGAATGCAGTCTTGTGTATATCTTCCGGAGCCATAAAAATTTGGTTGTAACCGGCATTGCCATCCATGAAGCTCAAGATTTTATGACCAGCAGCTGCGTTGATTAACGTCTCTGCTACTGGCATCGGATATTCATCCTTCGGAGTAGCTCTATTGAGATCCCGAAAATCTATGGCAACACGCCAGCGGCCATCCATTTTCTCTACAGGCACGATGCTAGAAATCCACTCAGCATACCTGCATGGCCTGATTAGATCGGCTGCCAACATTTTCTCGATCTCCTTCTTGACTTCTTTCAAAATTTCGGCCTTCATCTGTCGTGCTCGCTGCTGGAATGGCCGAAATCCTTTTTTAAGTGGGAGTCGATGCTCGATGATACTCCTGTCTAGCCCAGGCATCTCTGTATAATCCCAGGCAAAGCAATCTGGATATTCTCTCAACAAAGCTATCATCGGACCCCGCAGATTCGGATCCAACTTCTTGCTGATAAATGTTGGTCTTGGCTTATCCCCAGGACCGATGTCAATCTCCTCTAGCTCATCAGCGGATGTAAACCCATACCCTAGCTTTCCATCACCTGCTAAATCGATGCTAAACACGGGGCAAACAGTTGGTGAGGATAACAAAGATAGTTTGGGCCGATTGCCGGAATCGGCCCCTTTTTTTATTGCATTAGTCAAGGAAGGTTTACAACTTATCTGTTCTCCACAATAGCAGGGCACCTCCCTGCTACGACTGCATGACCTGTTTGTCGTAAGATTGCTGCTTTTTATTTTTTGTGGCCGATCGCAGGGATCGGCCTTACCACGTACGCTCGTGGACTTTGCTACTCTGTCAGGCTAGTGGATAAGACCAGCCTCACCCCGTTTTTTGTAGCTTCAATGCGCTCACAGCCGTCTAGAGTGATTCCAGAGATCGGCTCTTGGTCTTCTGCTTCCCAGATGTTCATGCCAGCTATGGAGATCTCGATAGAATCATCTGCATGAATGACCTCCACTTCATCTCCATCCCACTGTATTAGGCACTGGTGCATCGTGGATGGAATGCAGCAGTTGGCATGAATCCAGTCTCTCCCTAGCAAGACAGCGTAGGTGCTTTTGCTATCCACGACGAAGAATGACGTAGGGATGGTTTTTCTGCCCACGGTCAGATCCACGTTCAGCACGCCCTGCGTTTCTGAAGTTTGGCCGTTGAAGTCGCTTAACGTGACGTTGGTTTTGATCAGATCTGCAGTGGAGCGTCCCAAACGCCGTAGCATGGAGTATGGCATTATATTGACTGCCGCTCCGGTGTCAACCAGCATCTTGCGGACAGGCTGCCCATTGATATAACCTCGCAGGTACAGGGCTTTCAGATGTTTGTAGCCTTTCTCTTGTGGCTTTTCAAAGATAACCGGTCGTGGGCCGCAGTCCAACTGTGCCACTGGTAGTTCTTTGGCTCTTGGAGCGCAGAACTCTGACGGAAGTGTAAACACCATGTTTGTGCCAGCCGATGTCTTCGCATCGGCTTTTACCGGTTTAGGGCGCCACTCTTTCCTTTTCGGGCGATCTTCCGTCTCCAAGGTCTGCCGAATTTTAACGGCCAAATCGGGCCGTGCTTTCTTTAAAGCATAGAGATACTGCGCTTCGGCTTCCTCCAAGTTACGCAGCCGCTGCACTCTACGCTTTTGGGTGTGTCTGAGTCCGTCGGGACACCACCTTGGACGGTGATATCTGTCCTTTCCTTCGTCATCCATTGGCTCCTCGAGATCTTTTGCTCGAGCGGACTCCCTGTATCGGCTCTGAGGTGGGAGAGGCCCTAGGCGCTTGAAGACTGACACTGGCCCTGTGTCCTCCTTCTGCTGGCCACATTCTGGGCAGTTGTCGATTGTAGGCAATCGGCTCATTCCTGCGTCCCAGCAATACTTGAAGAAAGGGCAGTCCCAATGTTTGTCCACGCCTTCCTTTTCTTTTGGCGGTCCCCTAGCGAGGTGCTCATATCCTTCATCGTTTCCGTCGCGCCGGCGACGTCGGTCATACTAACGCTCATACTTGTTAAGGAGATGCGTGGAATGTGGCTTCTGGTATCGCACGCTCCTCACCTGTTCCTTGGTCACATACCGCCTGGCATTGTAGCTGGGCCGGTCGCGTGGACCAGCCTCCTCTCTTACTTTGCCCTTAGAGCGACCGTCTTCCTCCTCATATGCGCCACGGTGGTACACAGGTCCTGCCATATTAACATCGAACGAGAAATCCAACTGACGCCTTGTGGACTGGCTGTGTTCTACCATGTTAACGCCGGGAAATGGGTTTGTGTCTACTTTCATGGCGAACTGTCCAAGGATCAGACGGCCCTGCTCTATCGCCGTTTGGATCTGGCGACGTAGCTCTTTGCAGTCATTGGTGGTGTGGGTGAACGAGTGATGCCACTTGCAGTATGGTCTTCCGTTCATCTCTTGAGCCGTAGGGATTTTGTGGCCTTCGGGTAACTTCAGCTGCTTTTCTTTCAGCAGTAAATCGAATATCTGCTCAGCTTTGCTCACATCGAAGTCAAACCCTTTTGCAGGTCCTTGCTGCTTTACCCATTTGCAGGATACAGGATCTGCCCCCCGAGCCCATTCAGCCACGGCCACCTCCTGGTCTTGTGTAGGATCTTCTTCTTCTGCATCGACCAGGCTTATCGGGCGTTTGAACTTGTCTTGGTACAACTCAGGGTGGCGCTGTTCATACATTGTCAGTTTCTGGGCCATGTGCGCCAATGAATTGTACTCTACTTGGAAAGCCAGATCCTTGATAGGTGCTGAGAGACCCAACACTGCTAGTTCGACCGTTTCTTTCTCAGTTAAACGAGCCGAATAACATCGGTTCTTGACAGTCCTGAAGCGCTGGATGTACTCGGCTACCGTTTCTCCCCGCTTTTGCCGCACCTGTGCCAGGTCTGCAATGCCAGCCTCGGTAGCCTCTGAATGATACTGAATGTGGAACTGTTCTTCCAGTTGCTTCCAGGTCTGGATCGAATCAGGTGGCAGCGAGGTATACCACCCAAAAGCTGGTCCTGTCAGAGATTGCGCAAAGAACCTCACGCGCAACTGATCCGATGCCGAAATCATGCCTAACTGTGCTAGGTATCGGCTCACGTGCTCGATCGAGCTCGACCCTTCTGACCCGCTAAACCTTGAGAACTCAGGGAGCCGATACTTGGGTGGCAGCGGAATCAGGTCAAACTCGTTGGGGTACGGCTTTGAATAGCCGATTGTCCTTCTCTTCGGCACGAAGCCGAACTGGTCTCTCAAGACGGTACGGATTTGCTCCACCGTTTGGGCTGCAGGGGCTAGATTCTCATGACTCGTTCCAGTGGCATACTTGGCCAGCCATGCCTGTTTATCAGCGTCCATCCCAGAGATTCCTGTTACAGACACACCTGCTCCCGAGGCCCCTGCTCCAGAAACTCCTGCCCCAGCGATCCCTGCGGTTGCAATCTGGTTCGTGCGCGTCAAGCTGTTGCAGTCTGGCACGTAGGTGCACACATATCCATGTGGGATTTCTTTAGGTGGTTCACACAGGAATTGGCAATCGCCAGGGTCACCTCCGATCTTGTAGACGACGTACGCCGGTGCCCTTGGTGGTTCCGGAGCTGCAAGCGTGAATGGCAGTTGTGGCCTGGTCTGGAGCGGTCTTTCTCCCTGGTGAGTCCCTAGAGTAGGACCCGACGGAGAGTACTGATGTTTCATGATCTCTTGGACTACGCGAACCGCGACACGCTCGAAAGCGTTCACTAGGCTCTCAGAATGGCGGTGGAGAGAATGAGCCACCATGTAATTGACTTCCTGTCGCAGAGCTCTGGTGCGTTCTTCTGAAGGAACAGATAGATCCACCTCGTCAAGAGCACCCTCGGGCGAGAACCCTTTCCACCTGATGCCATGCTTACGAGTCCTCTCAAAAGAGCCGATGAGATCGGCTTCGAAGAGAGCTTTGACGTCATCATACTTCGCCTTGTGCTCCTCAGGCAGCTCATCGTACGTGACTGGTCTGTTCTCCATCGCAACGTCGGATGTTGATGTAGACGTTGTTGAATGTCCCACCGGGCGTGCCAGAATGTGTTGCCTACCAAAACCCACCGGCGAGCAGCGACGGGCAACACGGAGAGCCGGGAGGCTCCCAGGACTGCTGGTGGGCCCTGGTCCCTCGGGCAACGGCCCGCAAAACTCCGGCACGCGCCCTAGCTGGTTCGAGGGCGTGCCACCTGACCTATACCTGGTCAGGAAGGTGAAGGATTGCTTCGATTGGTTTCCTGCATGGTAAACAAGTATACGTAAAATTCGAGCCGTGACCGGCTCCCAGGTTTCCCTGTGAATCGGCTGCTAGAGCCGATTAACCCATGGTTCTGCATTAGATCTATGATAACATGGGGTTTTGCTTCATCGTTACAAGTTAAATCGATCTACGATAGTTTAATGTTTTCACTACATAATTGGAACATCCTACACGTAATTGAGCCTGGTAAACACAAAAGATAATAGAAAACCAACTCTAGAGAAGGCCTAAAAACCAACGTAACGTTAATTCCCGGAACAACTCCTCTTGGATTGGTAAACCGTATCTTCCATACTACTGGATCGTTCAACCCGTTTGCAAGGCCTGATCATGTAGATATCAAACTAAACCTTGGAGAGCAAGGCACAACTATAACAGATCAAATCGACTTAAATAAAGATCAAGCAAAGTGCCACCCTTACACCCGGGAAAAGGTGCAAAGGCGGCGAGATAACTAGAGGCAGCATATCTAAATGATCATAGCAAAAAAGTACCGATGCTAGCCTAAACAAATCTATGATAATAGTGTTACTCGCCATCAACAAGGCTTCAGTACGAGTAACACCAAACAATCGCATAAGTAGATACTGCCTAGATCGCAAGATGCGATCTAGGCAGCATGGCACTTACCCGAGAAAAACCCTAGAAACAAGGGGTGGCGATGCGCCGAGATTGTGTTTGTTGTGAACGTGATTGTCCTCCTTTTCTCAATAACCTTAGGTACATATTTATAGTCCGGAGACTTTCTACCTTTGGAATAACTCTACAATTCTATCTCTTACCTAAATCGAAACGGAACCTATTACAATATAAGATACACGGGCAATTTAGCCCAAATCAACGCACGAGGCCGATTCAACAACACGTTGCATATACGTATCTTCTAAGCCCATCTTGATTGCGGCCCAACTCCTCCTTTGGCCAAAATATGGCGATAACACCCACATGACACAATCTCATATAGATGCCACCAGTGGCCGCTGGATAAGTACTCACCAAGATGGAGTACTGGCAGATTGAGAATGTGACAAAGTCTTTCCATAGGACTCCTCCCAATACACAATGCTATCTTGTCATCCAGGAACCAATGTAGGGTTTCAAGTTCCCTTACACAATTCTAGTTAACCTGAAGATGCCAATGCATGGGTCTTCTACTATGTAGTTGACTAAGCTAGAGCTCATTTAGCATGTGGCTGTACATGGAAGCCACTGTACAAGAAACATGTTCAATCTCTAAGTCCCTAGGTGGTTTTCTTCTAGTGCACATACAAAAAGAGATGGCCATATAAACATGGTTCCTTTTTTTGCCACCTTGTCCAACCTTGAGTATCCTTGTCCACCCAGGTGGTTCATTGAGTACTTGTTTTATTATATAAAAAATATATCTTTTCAACACTTCATATAATCATAACATGTATCCCATCCCAATATATAGCAGGGCTAAGCATACTACAACTACAATGTTTCCACTAAGGGAGATATAAGGGTATCCTATTAGGATTTAGCATAGCAAAAAATATAGTAGTCCTTATCATGCATGTTACAAAAATCCACTAAGTGTAATGAAAATAGTAGGACTTGGATGATAGTGTCACTTGCCTTTTTAGTAGAGAATGTTGGTTCACTTCTTGATCTTGCAAATATCACACTCTTCTAATTCCACTACAATTCAATCAAGCAAACATAGATTCAACTAGCATTCCAACCAAAATTCAAACAATTTATCACACATAAAATAATAGAAACAAGGTCATGCATGCAAGCATGCAAAAGATAGTTTTATTTGCAAAAGTGGTTTCTACTAGGCTCTAAACATTGTAATGTTCAAAGTGGTCATTTACTAAAGTGGTAAAACCATTTGCAAAAGGTTTTATCTATAAACCATTTTTAAATCAAATCAACATTTTATGTGGTTGAAAATGCTTTTAGCAAAGCAATATTCTTTAAACAATTCACCAAATATATTTTAATTCTCAAAACTTGGTGTTTAGGGTCAGAAGGTTTGAATCAAATCATTTCCCAAAGGTTTTACTCAAAAATCATTTCTAAACAAAATCAATATTTTTATTTGACTAGAAGTGAGTTAATTCAAATATTTATTCCTAAACTTCAAAAAATACATTTTTAAATCCATAAGTTGGTTCCTATGGTCAGTAGGTTCACAACAAACCATTTTGCAAAGATTTCACATTAAAATTATATCTAGAACAATTTTTATATTCATAATAAGCCTACACATGTTTCTGAAAATTCAACCTATTTTCCAGAAGCAAATCATTAAAAAAATTGCATGGTTGTAAAGTACTTGTTCTACTGATTCCATTGATATAAAATTTGCAAAATGTGGACGTGTAGAACTAAAGTTATGAATTTTACAAGTTTGTATAACAATCAGATTCAAATTTCTGTTTTAAACTAAACCATGTCCACGTGGCTCGTTCTTATTGGCCGGTACCGCTTCGGGTGGATCAAGCTCTCTGGACCGCAGGATCTAACTTAAAACGCACGGCGCTGATCAACTCATACCCCTTCAGTTAAGATCTAATCACAGCCAGACGATCGTGATCTAACGGACTAGGTTGCTTGGTCAAGGATTGGCGGCGCTGCGCGGCGGCGAGCGGCGGTGCACGCTCAGACGGTGGCGTCACGGTGATTCCAGGAAGCAAGGAAAATAGAGAAGTGGCTCACCGTGTTCGCGTGGTCGAGGTGACGCTCGAGGTGGCGTTGGCTTGGCGAGGGGCGCTCGGAGCTGCTGGCAATTCCTCGCCGGAGTCGGTGGCGGCGTCGGGCACGCTCAGGTGTCATCAGGGATGGGGCTGCAGGTCGCGCCGAGGCAAAGTAGGGGCACAGTTAGACGCGGGCTGATCTGGGGATGATGTGAGCATCAACAGGAGGTTGTAGGGGTTCCAATCTTTAATAAGATAGAGCCCCCTGTGTTTACAATGCTAGTCCCTGGATCAATAGATAGCATCCACAGTTAAGATGTAATATCTAGAAACAAAGATCATAATATAACTTTATAACCAGGAATAACATAATTTTATTACATCAAACATAGCTCATTTGGCCATTACATTACATTGCAGCGGAATAACTATAATCATGGGTCCTTCATCTTCAAAGTGCCATAGCCAGATGTTGGTTGTAGACTTTGTAATCCTAATCAATCAATCTTCACTAAAAACAATCAAACCTGCAACATTACAAGTTACAGCCACAAGGGTCAATACATTGGAATTGTATTGGCAAGTTTCACTAATAAGTATAGTATAAGTGGATCCTATCATTACATGCAAATTTGGCTAGGTAGAGTTTTAGGCTCATTTGCATAAAGCAATAATTTATCCTATCTTTTCAAAATGGTTTTTGGTCCTTTGTCAAATCTCTTTTTCCAAGTTCCTTGAACTCCTTGGTAGAAACTCAAGTGTCCAAGTCCTTGTCAAAATCTCTTGAGCCACTTGGTAACCCCAAGTGCAACAAGTTTTATAAAATCTCATGAGTTCCTTGGTAACCCCAAGTACATCATGCTTTAAGCAAAATCTCTTGAGCACCTTGGTAACCCCAAGTGCATCAAGCTTAACAAAATCTCTTTGAATTCCTTGGTACCCCCAAGTGCATCAAGTTTTTATTTTAGAAGTTGGAATGTCGAGATCTCCCATGGTTCAAACTTTAGTTGCTCAGTATTGTCCATAACCGGGGACACGGCTAAGTACTTAGATTTTATTAACTTCTGCAGAAGGAGTACACTTTACCCACATGTCACAATCCCATCCTTTTGCCACTAGTGGCCTACTGGATTAGTGCTCACCAAGATGGAGTACTGGCAGATTGAGAATGTGACGAAGTCTTTCCAAAGGGTCCTTCCATACACCATTGCTAGCTTGCCTTCAGCACCCATGAAGCATTCCAGATCCCCATGTCCAGTTAACTGAAGACAGTGCATGGGTCTTCCCAATGTAGTTGACTAAGCCAGAGCCATAATAGCATGTGGTTGCACACGAAAGCCACAATTGGAGAAACATGTTCAATCTCTAAGTTTCCTGGGTGGTTCCCTTTGGAGCACAACACAAAGAGATTGCCATTGACATGGTTTCTTTTGTTGCCACCTTCTCCAATACTCAAAGTATCCTTGGCCACCCAGGTGGTTCATTGAGTCCTTGTTTTATTATATAAAACACAAGTCTTTTTTTTTTAAATTTCATAAAATCTCAACATGTATCTCTTTTTCAAAATATAGCATGGCTAAGCATGTATCAACTACCATATTTTCACTAAGGAGTGTATAGGGAATCCTATTAGGATTTAGCATAGCATAAGTATAAATCATTTTCATGCATGTTTCAAAATCCACTAAGTATAATGAAAATAGTAGGAGTTTTGTATGATAGTGTAACTTGCCTTTTTGGAAGGGAATGGTGGTTCACTCCTTGATCTTGCTAGTCTCACACTTTTCTTACTTCACTACAATCAATCAAGCAAGCATAGTATCAAGTAGCATTCCAAACCAATAATCAAACAACATTTCACACACATAAACAATGGGATCTAAGATCTAAGTCATGCATGTAAGCATGTAAGAGATGGTTCTAATTGCAAAGGTGGTCTCCACTAGGATTATAAACTTTGTATAGTCCAAAGTGGTCATTTACCAAAATGGCAAAGTCATTTGCAAAAAGGGTTTTGTCCATAAACCATTTTTAAATCCCTTCATTATTTTTATGTGGTGGTAAACATTTTTTTATCAAAGCAAAACTTTATGTTTTTCACCAAATGAGTTGCCATTGAAAAACTTGGTGTTTTGGGTCAGTAGGTTTGGTCCAAAACATTTCCTCAAAGTTTTCTTTCCATAAACATTTCCATAATAAAATCAATAATTTTATTTGGCTAGAAATTGTCTAAGTCAAATAATCCAACCTAAATTTTACCAAAATCATTTTTAACACCAAGGGTTCGTTCCTAGGGTCAATGAGTTTACAGAAAACCATTTTGCAAAGGTTTTAACCCTAAAATCATTTTTAAACAATTTTTCTAATCTAAATAAGCACACAAATGATTATGCAAGAACAAGCAAATTAACAGATACTATTTACTGAACCAAGGGCATGGTTGGCTAAGGCTTGCTCTCCTGAATCCAACGACATAAAATTTGTAATTTTTGGACGTGTGGATCCAAAGTTACAAGGGTTTGAATTTCACAACTAAATCAGATTTCAAACTTCTGTTGTTTAATCAAACTGGCCACGCGTCGCTTTCTAAATGGACGATACCGGTTCGGCCGGATCGGCTCTATGATGCGTTGGATCTAATTAGATCACACGGTCCTTATCGCGTACCCCTTCGGTGCTAAGTGATCTAATCGTGAGCGCAGGATCTCGATCCTACGGTGCTGGTCTGCTTGACCATATGCGAGCGGCGCCGGCGGTGGCTAGCGGCGGCGCACGGCCAGGTGGTGGCGCTACGGTGGTTCTAGGAAGCGAGGAAGACAGAGGGGGTGCTCACCGTGTTCACGAGGACGAGGTGGTGCTCGGCGTGTGATCGACGTGGCAAGGGGCGCACGGGGTCAGGTGGAATCTCTCGCTGGAGTTGGGAACGGCGTCGGACGACTCTGTCCGTGGTCGAAGACGAGGCTACTGGTCATGAAAAGACAAACAGAGGTCAGGGTTAGTTGCGCAAGACCAAGGCGAGTGAGGGAGCGTGAACGAGGAGGCTCGGGGCGGTCAGCGTTTACCAGGGGAGGTCGTCGGAGAGGTTGCAGACGCAGCGCCGTTCGGAAGCTTGTTGTAGCCGACATTCTGGGGCGTCTGCGGTCGAATGGGTGGTACGGGGAGGAGTGTCTGGGAGTGGGGAAGTTGCTAGGGTGCTCAGGGAGGCAAGTGGTGGTGAAATTTGGCCGGAATCGTCACTGAGGTGTCGTCGGAACAGTGGATGGTCTCTGGCAAAATTCAGCAGCCTGAGGGCGAGTCGAGGTGTGGTGACAAAGGGAAAGGAGGAGAATACGCAGGCGTTTTATCGAGCATGGTCAAGGCGAGTAATGGTGGCTGCATTATGGCGAATTAAGGCCGCGGAATCTTTGCAGGAAACGACGACGAGCGGGGGGAGAAGAGGTCGCGCGGGGTGTGGACGATGAACAGGGAGGTGGGGTCTACCTGGCAGTGGAAAAATAAATGAGGGGGAGGTCCACCAGTCATTCTCTCTGCGGGTCAGATACCGAGTGCGAATCGTTTTTCCTCGGGGAGGAATAGCTGGGCTGTTTCTGCGCTTTTAGTGGGCTGCTGGGTTGGGTCAGATCCAATTCCATTTTTTTTATTCTGTAACCTTTTCTTTTTCTATTTCTGATTTCTGTTTTGAAATTCCAAACAAACAAATCACACTCAATCAATTCAAACAATCCACAAACTTTGCAACTATGAATTTGGTTCTGTTCAGTAACATAAACCAAAATCCAAAATAAAATAATTTTTTTATTCTTTTTAGGATCCATTCTTTATTTAAATAAAATGGATCTTTAGTTAATAAAATAGGGTTTGATTTAATTAATAAAATCTCCATTTGAAATCCAAATATTTTCAAAACCAAATCAGTAGGTTTTATTTGGAAATAAAGAATACTTGGAAACTTGTTTAAAACAAAATAATTTTTTATTTTTATTTTTTTTAGGGTCCATTATTAATTAAATACAATAGACCTTCATTATTAAATCAAATAAGATTTGTTTTATTAATATATTTATTTTGAAATCTAAAATAAAGCCAGAACACTTCAGTAGGTTTTGTTTGAGAATATCAAATATTTGGAAATCTTATTTTAAAATAATTTAATAAGTTTTTGATGTTTTATTTAAAAATGGTAAAACCTTTTATTTAAATAAAATTGGATATTAAATCCTTATTAATTTATTTAAATAATCCTTTGCTATTTTTATTCAAAGAAAAATGTTTTAATTCCAAAGATTGGCCAAGGTTTAATTTGGCTTTATAAAATAATCTTTCTTTATGAATCCACCTTTTCTTTTGAAAACCAAATCTTTTATTAAAAGATCCAAAATAGTAATTCCAAAATATTTTAATTTCCTTTTATTAAATGTTTAACTCTTTAATTCCCTTTGGGATTTTATTTAATTCAAATTGGTTTGAAGTTTCCAATTAAATTCAAAAAAGTTTCTTCTGGCCCTGAAAATCAAACAAAGTTTTATTTTATTCATTTATTTTCACATTGCAAGATTTGGAAAATCTTGGGATGTGACAGGCTACCACCCTTAAAATAAATCTCGTCCCGAGATTTGGGGAGGCTAGGGTTACAAGCAGGTTCAAAACAACTAGGGTACTACCACCCTTAAAATTTTTCAAACAAAAATTACATATTGGCCTTCTTGGGATCCTGGAAAACTTCTCTAAGCAAACTTTTGCACTATGTCCTTGGTTTCCATTCTTGACTCATGGGCCAAGGTTGAGTTTCTCCATAGGCTTGTTCAACTTGTTCTTCCTCTTTTCTGGACAGTTGCTTGCATAATGTCCTGGATTCTTGCAGTTGAAACAATGGATGTCCTTGAGTTCTTTACGTGGCTCTTGTGAACAAGTTGCTACATAGTGGCCTATCTCTTTGCAGTTGTTGCACCACACTTGGACAATATCTTTATTCTTCTTGTTCTCTAGGCATTCACTGGAGTAGTGTCCCATTTCCTTACATTTACGACATTGTACAAGGCTCATGTCCTGCTTTTGTTTCTTGGGTTTCTTTAGTCCTTTGAATTGGGTTGTCTTGTTTGGAGGTATAAGTGGTCCTTTTCCTTTGCCATCCACATTTTTGGCATACTTGGATCCTTCTTGTTTCCTTTGTTCAACAATGGCATAGATGGGGCATTGGATAGGAACATGATCGTTTCCTTCACAAAGGTAACAAGTAGCTTGAGAGGTGGGACATTGTCCAACGGGATGATTTTCTTCACAGTTAGGGCATTGACCTTCATGCTCCTTGGAAGTATGATCCTTGTCTCCACAAATAATGCAAGCTGGTGCTCCATCTAGAACAATATTTCTGTCATCCTTGTTGTCAAAGACTCTTTTGGGATAGCTTTCTTCCATGTTGATCATTTGATTAGTCACCTTAAGCATCAATTGGGATTGTTCCTCCAAAAACTTTTGCAGTGCTGGATCTTTATCACTATTGTTGGCTATGAATTGAGCTGTCAGTTGGTTTAACTGGTTCTGGGTTGCTATGAGCTCTTTCATGATGTCCTCTTGGTTGGTGTTGGTGTCATCAACCTTGATGTTGGAGTCTCTTGGAGTAGTCCTCTGTTTGGGTTGAAGGGAGATTAGAATAGGCAAGATATTTCTAAGGAAATATTTCTACTCACACACATCACAATACAAACAATGTGCATGCAATAAAACAAATTTTCACTCAAACAACAAAGTTCAAGCATATACTTAGGCAACAAAATATTTTGTTCACACCTCATAAGTTGGTGGTTTTGTCTTAACTAATATATGGTGGTCCATCTATATGGTTCACTTGTGGTCTTCCTTCTTTCTTGGTTTCTTCTTCTTACTTGGGATCATGGTTTCCTTGAGAAAAACTCTTGGTTACAATACTTCAAAGTTGTTGATGGCTCCTTCTTATTTTTCATTCCCTCAGTCTCTAAATTTTGAGTAAGATTTCCTTGTCTCATTTGCAGTCCTTAGTGGTATCCAAGTTGGAAGTCCTTGGTGAATATGCGGAAGATGTTGAAGTCATTAGAGTTGAAGAAGTTGAAGTCATTAGAGTTGAAGAAGTCCCTTACACATGGTGTAGTCTTGGGCCATGGGTAGGTTTTTCCATCAAGTTGAAATAGAAGAGAAGTAGAGTTGAAACCAAAATGGTTGAGGAAAGAGTTTACAAGTGTTTTGTAAATAAGTTTTTGGAACAAAACAACTCCTATTTTTCTAAGGGTTTTTGTCCAATCCTAGGTTTACAAATCCTACAGGCAACACAATGCTCTGATACCATCTGTAGGGGTTCCAATCTTTAATAAGATAGAGCCCCCTGTGTTTACAATGCTAGTCCCTGGATCAATAGCTAGCATCCACAGTTAAGATGTAATATCCAGAAACAAAGATCATAATATAACTTTATAACCAGGAATAACATAATTTTATTACATCAAACATAGCTCATTTGGCCATTACATTACATTGCAGCGGAATAACAATAATCATGGGTCCTTCATCTTCAAAGTGCCACAGGCAGATGTTGGTTGTAGACTTTGTAATCCTAATCAATCAATCTTCACTAAAAAAAATCAAACCTGCAACATTACAAGTTACAGCCACAAGGGTCAATACATTGGAATTGTATTGGCAAGTTTCACTAATAAGTATAGTATAAGTGGATCCTATCATTACATGCAAATTTGGCTAGGTAGAGTTTTAGGCTCATTTGCATAAAGCAATAATTTATCCTCTCTTTTCAAAATGGTTTTTGGTCCTTTGTCAAATCTCTTTTTCCAAGTTCCTTGAACTCCTTGGTAGAAACTCAAGTGTCCAAGTCCTTGTCAAAATCTCTTGAGCCACTTGGTAACCCCAAGTGCAACAAGTTTTATAAAATCTCATGAGTTCCTTGGTAACCCCAAGTACATCATGCTTTAAGCAAAATCTCTTGAGCACCTTGGTAACCCCAAGTGCATCAAGCTTAACAAAATCTCTTTGAATTCCTTGGTACCCCCAAGTGCATCAAGTTTTTATTTTAGAAGTTGGAATGTCGAGATCTCCCTTGGTTCAAACTTTAGTTGCTCAGTATTGTCCATAACCGGGGACACGACTAAGTACTTAGATTTTATTAACTTCTGCAGAAGGAGTACACTTTACCCACATGTCACAATCCCATCCTTTTTCCACCAGTGGCCTACTGGATTAGTGCTCACCAAGATGGAGTACTGGCAGATTGAGAATGTGACGAAGTCTTTCCAAAGGGTCCTCCCATACACCATTGCTAGCTTGCCTTCAGCACCCATGAAGCATTCCAGATCCCCATGTCCTGTTAACTGAAGACAGTGCATGGGTCTTCCCAATGTAGTTGACTAAGCCAGAGCCATAATAGCATGTGGTTGCACATGAAAGCCACAATTGGAGAAACATGTTCAATCTCTAAGTTTCCTGGGTGGTTCCCTTTGGAGCACAACACAAAGAGATTGCCATTGACATGGTTTCTTTTGTTGCCACCTTCTCCAATACTCAAAGTATCCTTGGCCACCCAGGTGGTTCATTGAGTCCTTGTTTTATTATATAAAACACAAGTCTATTTTTTTCAATTTCATAAAATCTCAACATGTATCTCTTTTCAAAATATAGCATGGCTAAGCATGTATCAACTACCATATTTTTACTAAGGAGTGTATAGGGAATCCTATTAGGATTTAGCATAGCATAAGTATAAATCATTTTCATGCATGTTTCAAAATACACTAAGTATAATGAAAATAGTAGGACTTTTGTATGATAGTGTAACTTGCCTTTTTGGAAGGGAATGGTGGTTCACTCCTTGATATTGCTAGTCTCACACTTTTCTTACTTCACTACAATCAATCAAGCAAGCATAGTATCAAGTAGCATTCCAAACCAATAATCAAACAACATTTCACACACATAAACAATGGGATCTAAGATCTAAGTCATGCATGTAAGCATGTAAGAGATGGTTCTAATTGCAAAGGTGGTCTCCACTAGGCTTCTAAACTTTGTATAGTCCAAAGTGGTCATTTACCAAAATGGCAAAGTCATTTGCAAAAAGGGTTTTGTCCATAAACCATTTTTAAATCCCTTCATTATTTTTATGTGGTGGTAAACATTTTTTTTATCAAAGCAAAACTTTATGTTTTTCACCAAATGAGTTGCCATTGCAAAACTTGGTGTTTTGGGTCAGTAGGTTTGGTCCAAAACATTTCCTCAAAGTTTTCTTTCCATAAACATTTCCATAATAAAATCAATAATTTTATTTGGCTAGAAATTGTCTAAGTCAAATAATCCAACCTAAATTTTACCAAAATCATTTTTAACACCAAGGGTTGGTTCCTAGGGTCAATGAGTTTACAGCAAACCATTTTGCAAAGGTTTTAACCCTAAAATCATTTTTAAACAATTTTTCTAATCTAAATAAGCACACAAATGATTCTCCAAAAACAAGCAAATTAACAGATACGATTTACTAAACCAAGGGCATGGTTGGCTAGGGCTTGCTCTCCTGAATCCAACGACATAAAATTTGTAATTTTTGGACGTGTGGATCCAAAGTTACAAGGGTTTGAATTTCACAACTAAATCAGATTTCAAACTTCTGTTTTTTAATCAAACTGGCCACGCGTCGCTTTCTAATTGGACGATACCGGTTCGGCCAGATCGGCTCTGTGACGCGTTGGATCTAATTAGATCGCACGGTCCTTATCGTGTACCCCTTCGGTGCTAAGTGATCTAATAGTGAGCGCCGGATCTCGATCCTACGGTGCTGGTCTGCTTGACCATATGCGAGCGGCGCCGGCGGTGGCTAGCGGCGGCGCACGGCCAGGTGGTGGCGCTACGGTGGTTCTAGGAAGCGAGGAAGACAGAGGGGGTGCTCCCCGTGTTCACGAGGACGAGGTGGTGCTCGGCGTGTGATCGACGTGGCAAGGGGCGCACGGGGTCAGGTGGAATCTCTCGCTGGAGTTGGGAACGGCGTCGGACGGCTCTGTCCGTGGTCAAAGACGAGGCTACTGGTCATGAAAAGACAAAAAGAGGTCAGGGTTAGTTGCGCAAGACCGAGGCGAGTGAGGGAGCGTGAACGAGGAGGCTCGGGGCGGTCAGCGTTTACCAGGGGAGGTCGTCGGAGAGGTTGCAGACGCGGCGGCATTCGGAAGCTTGTTGTAGCCGACGCTCTGGGGCGCCTGCGGTCGAATGGGTGGTACGGGGAGGAGTGTCTGGGAGTGGGGAAGTGGCTAGGGTGCTCAGGGAGGCAAGTGGTGGTGAAATTTGGCCGGAATCGTCACCGAGGTGTCGTCGGAACAGAGGATGGTCTCTGGCAAAATTCAGCAGCCTGAGGGCGAGTCGAGGTGTGGTGACAGAGGGGAAAGGAGGAGAATACGCAGGCATTTTATCGAGCATGGTCAAGGCGAGTAATGGTGGCTGCATTATGGCGAATTAAGGCTGCGGAATCTCTGCAGGAAACGGCGACGAGGGGGGGAGAAGAGGTCGCGCGGGGTGTGGACGATGAACAGGGAGGTGGGGTCTACCTGGTAGTGGAAAAAGAAATGAGGGGAAGGTCCACCAGTCATTCTCTTTGCGGGTCAGATACTGAGTGCGAATCGTTTTTCCTCGGGGAGGAATAGCTGGGCTGTTTCTGGGCTTTTAGTGGGCTGCTGGGTTGGGTTAGATCCAATTCCATTTTTTTTATTCTGTAACCTTTTATTTTTCTATTTCTGATTTCTGTTTTGAAATTCCAAACAAACAAATCACACTCAATCAATTCAAACAATCAACAAACTTTGCAACTATGAATTTGGTTCTGTTCAGTAACATAAACCAAAATCCAAAATAAAATAATTTTTTTATTCTTTTTAGGATCCATTCTTTATTTAAATAAAATGGATCTTTAGTTAATAAAATAGGGTTTGATTTAATTAATAAAATCTCCATTTGAAATCCAAATATTTTCAAAACCAAATCAGTAGGTTTTATTTGGAAATAAAGAATACTTGGAAACTTGTTTAAAACAAAATAATTTTTTATTTTTATTTTTTTTAGGGTCCATAATTAATTAAATACAATAGACCTTCATTATTAAATCAAATAGGATTTGTTTTATTAAAATATTTATTTTGAAATCTAAAATAAAGCCAGAACACTTCAGTAGGTTTTGTTTGAGAATATCAAATATTTGGAAAGCTTATTTTAAAATAATTTAATAAGTTTTTGATGTTTTATTTAAAAATGGTAAAACCTTTTATTTAAATAAAATTGGATATTAAATCCTTATTAATTTATTTAATCCTTTGCTATTTTTATTCAAAGCAAAATGTTTTAATTCCAAATATTGGCCAAGGTTTAATTTGGCTTTATAAAATAATCTTTATTTATGAATCCACCTTTTATTTTGAAAACCAAATCTTTTATTAAAAGATCCAAAATAGTAATTCCAAAATATTTTAATTTCCTTTTATTAAATGTTTAACTCTTTAATTCCCTTTGGGATTTTATTTAATTCAAATTGGTTTGAAGTTTCCAATTAAATTCAAAAAAGTTTCTTCTGGCCCTGAAAATCAAACAAAGTTTTATTTTATTCATTTATTTTCACATTGGAAGATTTGGAAAATCTTGGGATGTGACAGGCTACCACCCTTAAAATATATCTCGTCCCGAGATTTGGGGAGGCTAGGGTTACAAGCAGGTTCAAAACAACTAGGGTACTACCACCCTTAAAATTTTTCAAACAAAAATTACATATTGGCCTTCTTGGGATCCTGGAAAACTTCTCTAAGCAAACTTTTGCACTATGTCCTTGGTTTCCATTCTTGACTCATGGGCCAAGGTTGAGTTTCTCCATAGGCTTGTTCAACTTGTTCTTCATCTTTTCTGGACAGTTGCTTGCATAATGTCCTGGATTCTTGCAGTTGAAACAATGGATGTCCTTGAGTTCTTTACGTGGCTCTTGTGGACAAGTTGCTACATAGTGGCCTAACTCTTTGCAGTTGTTGCACCACACTTGGCCAATCTCTTTATTCTTCTTGTTCTCTAGGCATTCACTGGAGTAGTGTCCCATTTCCTTACATTTACGACATTGTACAAGGCTCATGTCCTGCTTTTGTTTCTTGGGTTTCTTTAGTCCTTTGAATTGGGTTGTCTTGTTTGGAGGTATAAGTGGTCCTTTTCCTTTGCCATCCACATTTTTGGCATACTTGGATCCTTCTTGTTTCCTTTGTTCAACAATGGCATAGATGGGGCATTGGATAGGAACATGATCGTTTCCTTCACAAAGGTAACAAGTAGCTTGAGAGGTGGGACATTGTCCAACGGGATGATTTTCTTCACAGTTAGGGCATTGACCTTCATGCTCCTTGGAAGTATGATCCTTGTCTCCACAAATAATGCAAGCTGGGGCTCCATCTAGAACAATATTTCTGTCATCCTTGTTGTCAAAGACTCTTTTGGGATAGCTTTCTTCCATGTTGATCATTTGATTAGTCACCTTAAGCATTAGTTGGGATTGTTCCTCCAAAAACTTTTGCAGTGCTGGATCTTTATCACTATTGTTGGCTATGAATTGAGCTGTCAGTTGGTTTAACTGGTTCTGCGTTGCTATGAGCTCTTTCATGCTGTCCTCTTGGTTGGTGTTGGTGTCATCAACCTTGATGTTGGAGTCTCTTGGAGTAGTCGTCTGTTTGGGTTGAAGGGAGATTAGAATAGGCAAGATATTTCTAAGGAAATATTTCTAATCACACACATCACAATACAAACAATGTGCATGCAATCAAACAAATTTTCACTCAAACAACAAAGTTCAAGCATATACTTAGGCAACAAAATATTTTGTTCACACCTCATAAGTTGGTGGTTTTGTCTTAACTAATATATGGTGGTCCATCTATATGGTTCACTTGTGGTCTTCCTTCTTACTTGGGATCATGGTTTCCTTGAGAAAAACTCTTGGTTACAATACTTCAAAGTTTTTGATGGCTCCTTCTTATTTTGCATTCCCTCAGTCTCTAAATTTTGAGTAAGATTTCCTTGTCTCATTTGTAGTCCTTAGTGGAATCCAAGTTGGAAGTCCTTGGTGAATATGCTGAAGATGTTGAAGTCATTAGAGTTGAAGAAGTTGAAGTCATTAGAGTTGAAGAAGTTGAAGAAGTCCCTTACACATGGTGTAGTCTTGGGCCATGGGTAGGTTTTTCCATCAAGTTGAAATAGAAGAGTAGTAGAGTTGAAACCAAAATGGTTGAGGAAAGAGTTTACAAGTGTTTTGTAAATAAGTTTTTGGAACAAAACAACTCCTATTTTTCTAAGGGTTTTTGTCCAATCCTAGGTTTACAAATCCTACAGGCAACACAATGCTCTGATACCATCTGTAGGGGTTCAAATCTTTAATAAGATAGAGCCCCCTGTGTTTACAATGCTAGTCCCTGGATCAATAGCTAGCATCCACAGTTAAGATGTAATATCCAGAAACAAAGATCATAATATAACTTTATAACCAGGAATAACATAATTTTATTACATCAAACATAGCTCATTTGGCCATTACATTACATTGCAGCGGAATAACTATAATCATGGGTCCTTCATCTTCAAAGTGCCACAGGCTGATGTTGGTTGTAGACTTTGTAATCCTAATCAATCAATCTTCACTAAAAACAATCAAACCTGCAACATTACAAGTTACAGCCACAAGGGTCAATACATTGGAATTGTATTGGCAAGTTTCACTAATAAGTATAGTATAAGTGGATCCTATCATTACATGCAAATTTGGCTAGGTAGAGTTTTAGGCTCATTTGCATAAAGCAATAATTTATCCTATCTTTTCAAAATGGTTTTTGGTCCTTTGCCAAATCTCTTTTTCCAAGTTCCTTGAACTCCTTGGTAGAAACTCAAGTGTCCAAGTCCTTGTCAAAATCTCTTGAGCCACTTGGTAACCCCAAGTGCAACAAGTTTTATAAAATATCATGAGTTCCTTGGTAACCCCAAGTACATCATGCTTTAAGCAAAATCTCTTGAGCACCTTGGTAACCCCAAGTGCATCAAGCTTAACAAAATCTCTTTGAATTCCTTGGTACCCCCAAGTGCATCAAGTTTTTATTTTAGAAGTTGGAATGTCGAGATCTCCCATGGTTCAAACTTTAGTTGCTCAGTATTGTCCATAACCGGGGACACGGCTAAGTACTTAGATTTTATTAACTTCTGCAGAAGGAGTACACTTTACCCACATGTCACAATCCAATCCTTTTTCCACTAGTGGCGTACTGGATTAGTGCTCACCAAGATGGAGTACTGGCAGATTGAGAATGTGACGAAGTCTTTCCAAAGGGTCCTCCCATACACCATTGCTAGCTTGCCTTCAGCACCCATGAAGCATTCCAGATCCCCATGTCCAGTTAACTGAAGACAGTGCATGGGTCTTCCCAATGTAGTTGACTAAGCCAGAGCCATAATAGCATGTGGTTGCACACGAAAGCCACAATTGGAGAAACATGTTCAATCTCTAAGTTTCCTGGGTGGTTCCCTTTGGAGCACAACACAAAGAGATTTCCATTGACATGGTTTCTTTTGTTGCCACCTTCTCCAATACTCAAAGTATCCTTGGCCACCCAGGTGGTTCATTGAGTCATTGTTTTATTATATAAAACACAAGTCTTTTTTTTTCAATTTCATAAAATCTCAACATGTATCTATTTTTCAAAATATAGCATGGCTAAGCATGTATCAACTACCATATTTTCACTAAGGAGTGTATAGGGAATCCTATTAGGATTTAGCATAGCATAAGTATAATTCATTTTCATGCATGTTTCAAAATCCACTAAGTATAATGAAAATAGTAGGACTTTTGTATGATAGTGTAACTTGCCTTTTTGGAAGGGAATGGTGGTTCACTCCTTGATATTGCTAGTCTCACACTTTTCTTACTTCACTACAATCAATCAAGCAAGCATAGTATCAAGTAGCATTCCAAACCAATAATCAAACAACATTTCACACACATAAACAATGGGATCTAAGATCTAAGTCATGCATGTAAGCATGTAAGAGATGGTTCTAATTGCAAAGGTGGTCTCCAATAGGCTTCTAAACTTTGTATAGTCCAAAGTGGTCATTTACCAAAATGGCAAAGTCATTTGCAAAAAGGGTTTTGTCCATAAACCATTTTTAAATCCCTTCATTATTTTTATGTGGTGGTAAACATTTTTTTATCAAAGCAAAACTTTATGTTTTTCACCAAATGAGTTGCCATTGCAAAACTTGGTGTTTTGGGTCAGTAGGTTTGGTCCAAAACATTTCCTCAAAGTTTTCTTTCCATAAACATTTCCATAATAAAATCAATAATTTTATTTGGCTAGAAATTGTCTAAGTCAAATAATCCAACCTAAATTTTACCAAAATCATTTTTAACACCAAGGGTTGGTTCCTAGGGTCAATGAGTTTACAACAAACCATTTTTCAAAGGTTTTTACCCTAAAATCATTTTTAAACAATTTTTCTAATCTAAATAAGCACACAAATGATTCTCCAAAAACAAGCAAATTACCAGATACTATTTACTAAACCAAGGGCATGGTTGGCTAGGGCTTGCTCTCCTGAATACAACGACATAAAATTTGTAATTTTTGGACGTGTGGATCCAAAGTTACAAGGGTTTGAATTTCACAACTAAATCAGATTTCAAACTTCTGTTTTTTAATCAAACTGGCCACGCGTCGCTTTCTAATTGGACGATACCGGTTCGGCCGGATCGGCTCTGTGACGCGTTGGATCTAATTAGATCGCACGGTCCTTATCGCGTACCCCTTCGGTGCTAAGTGATCTAATAGTGAGCGCCGGATCTCGATCCTACGGTGCTGGTTTGCTTGACCATATGCGAGCGGCGCCGGCGGTGGCTAGCGGCGGCGCACGGCCAGGTGGTGGCACTACAGTGGTTCTAGGAAGCGAGGAAGACAGAGGGGGTGCTCACCGTGTTCACGAGGACGAGGTGGTGCTCGGCGTGTGATCGACGTGGCAAGGGGCGCACGGGGTCAGGTGGAATCTCTCACCGGAGTTGGGAACAGCGTCGGACGGCTCTGTCCGTGGTCGAAGACGAGGCTACTGGTCATGAAAAGACAAACAGAGGTCAGGGTTAGTTGCGCAAGACCGAGGCGAGTGAGGGAGCATGAACGAGGAGGCTCGGGGCGGTCAGCGTTTACCAGGGGAGGTCGTCGGAGAGGTTGCAGACGCGGCGGCGTTCGGAAGCTTGTTGTAGCCGACGCTCTGGGGCGCCTGCGGTCGAATGGGTGGTACGGGGAGGAGTGTCTGGGAGTGGGGAAGTGGCTAGGGTGCTCAGGGAGGCAAGTGGTGGTGAAATTTGGCCGGAATCGTCACCGAGGTGTCGTCGAAACAGAGGATGGTCTCTGGCAAAATTCAGCATCCTGAGGGCGAGTCGAGGTGTGGTGACAGAGGGGAAAGGAGGAGAATATGCAGGCGTTTTATCGAGCATGGTCAAGGCGAGTAATGGTGGCTGCATTATGGCGAATTAAGGCCGCGGAATCTCTGCAGGAAACGGCGACGACGGGGGGGGAGAAGAGGTCGCGCGGGGTGTGAACGATGAACAGGGAGGTGGGGTCTACCTGGTAGTGGAAAAAGAAATGAGAGGGAGGTCCACCAGTCATTCTCTCTGCGGGTCAGATACTGAGTGCGAATCGTTTTTCCTCGGGGAGGAATAGCTGGGCTGTTTCTGGGCTTTTAGTGGGCTGCTGGGTTGGGTCAGATCCAATTCCATTTATTTTATTCTGTAACCTTTTCTTTTTCTATTTCTGATTTCTGTTTTGAAATTCCAAACAAACAAATCACACTCAATCAATTCAAACAATCAACAAACTTTGCAACTATGAATTTGGTTCTGTTAAGTAACATAAACCAAAATCCAAAATAAAATAATTTTTTTATTCTTTTTAGGATCCATTCTTTATTTAAATAAAATCGATCTTTAGTTAATAAAATAGGGTTCGATTTAATTAATAAAATCTCCATTTGAAATCCAAATATTTTCAAAACCAAATCAGTAGGTTTTATTTGGAAATAAAGAATACTTGGAAACTTGTTTAAAACAAAATAATTTTTTATTTTTATTTTTTTAGGGTCCATTATTAATTAAATACAATAGACCTTCATTATTAAATCAAATAGGATTTGTTTTATTAAAATATTTATTTTGAAATCTAAAATAAAGCCAGAACACTTCAGTAGGTTTGGTTGAGAATATCAAATATTTGGAAATCTTATTTTAAAATAATTTAATAAGTTTTTGATGTTTTATTTAAAAATGGTAAAAACTTTTATTTAAATAAAATTGGATATTAAATCCTTATTAATTTATTTAAATAATCCTTTGCTATTTTTATTCAAAGCAAAATGTTTTAATTCCAAATATTGGCCAAGGTTTTTAAATTTGGCTTTATAAAATAATCTTTATTTATGAATCCACCTTTTCTTTTGAAAACCAAATCTTTTATTAAAAGATCCAAAATAGTAATTCCAAAATATTTTAATTTCCTTTTATTAAATGTTTAACTCTTTAATTCCCTTTGGGATTTTATTTAATTCAAATTGGTTTGAAGTTTCCAATTAAATTCAAAAAAGTTTCTTCTGGCCCTGAAAATCAAACAAAGTTTTATTTTATTCATTTATTTTCACATTGGAAGATTTGGAAAATCTTGGGATGTGACAGGCTACCACCCTTAAAATAAATCTCGTCCCGAGATTTGGGGAGGCTAGGGTTACAAGCAGGTTCAAAACAACTAGGGTACTACCACCCTTAAAATTTTTCAAACAAAAATTACATATTGGCCTTCTTGGGATCCTGGAAAACTTCTCTAAGCAAACTTTTGCACTGTGTCCTTGGTTTCCATTCTTGACTCATGGGCCAAGGTTGAGTTTCTCCATAGGCTTGTTCAACTTGTTCTTCATCTTTTCTGGACAGTTGCTTGCATAATGTCCTGGATTCTTGCAGTTGAAACAATGGATGTCCTTGAGTTCTTTACGTGGCTCTTGTGGACAAGTTGCTACATAGTGGCCTAACTCTTTGCAGTTGTTGCACCACACTTGGCCAATCTCTTTATTCTTCTTGTTCTCTAGGCATTCACTGGAGTAGTGTCCCATTTCCTTACATTTACGACATTGTACAAGGCTCATGTCCTGCTTTTGTTTCTTGGGTTTCTTTAGTCCTTTGAATTGGGTTGTCTTGTTTGGAGGTATAAGTGGTCCTTTTCCTTTGCCATCCACATTTTTGGCATACTTGGATCCTTCTTGTTTCCTTTGTTCAACAATGGCATAGATGGGGCATTGGATAGGAACATGATCGTTTCCTTCACAAAGGTAACAAGTAGCTTGAGAGGTGGGACATTGTCCAACGGGATGATTTTCTTCACAGTTAGGGCATTGACCTTCATGCTCCTTGGAAGTATGATCCTTGTCTCCACAAATAATGCAAGCTGGTGCTCCATCTAGAACAATATTTCTGCCATCCTTGTTGTCAAAGACTCTTTTGGGATAGCTTTCTTCCATGTTGATCATTTGATTAGTCACCTTAAGCATCAGTTGGGATTGTTCCTCCAAAAACTTTTGCAGTGCTGGATCTTTATCACTATTGTTGGCTATGAATTGAGCTGTCAGTTGGTTTAACTGGTTCTGCGTTGCTATGAGCTCTTTCATGTTGTCCTCTTGGTTGGTGTTGGTGTCATCAACCTTGATGTTGGAGTCTCTTGGAGTAGTCGTCTGTTTGGGTTGAAGGGAGATTAGAATAGGCAAGATATTTCTAAGGAAATATTTCTAATCACACACATCACAATACAAACAATGTGCATGCAATCAAACAAATTTTCACTCAAACAACAAAGTTCAAGCATATACTTAGGCAACAAAATATTTTGTTCACACCTCATAAGTTGGTGGTTTTGTCTTAACTAATATATGGTGGTCCATCTATATGGTTCACTTGTGGTCTTCCTTCTTTCTTGGTTTCTTCTTCTTACTTGGGATCATGGTTTCCTTGAGAAAAACTCTTGGTTACAATACTTCAAAGTTGTTGATGGCTCCTTCTTATTTTGCATTCCCTCAGTCTCTAAATTTTGAGTAAGATTTCCTTGTCTCATTTGTAGTCCTTAGTGGTATCCAAGTTGGAAGTCCTTGGTGAATATGCTGAAGATGTTGAAGTCATTAGAGTTGAAGAAGTTGAAGTCATTAGAGTTGAAGAAGTTGAAGAAGTCCCTTACACATGGTGTAGTCTTGGGCCATGGGTAGGTTTTTCCATCAAGTTGAAATAGAAGAGAAGTAGAGTTGAAACCAAAATGGTTGAGGAAAGAGTTTACAAGTGTTTTGTAAATAAGTTTTTGGAACAAAACAACTCCTATTTTTCTAAGGGTTTTTGTCCAATCCTAGGTTTACAAATCCTACAGGCAACAAAATGCTCTGATACCATCTGTAGGGGTTCCAATCTTTAATAAGATAGAGCCCCCTGTGTTTACAATGCTAGTCCCTGGATCAATAGCTAGCATCCACAGTTAAGATGTAATATCCAGAAACAAAGATCATAATATAACTTTATAACCAGGAATAACATAATTTTATTACATCAAACATAGCTCATTTGGCCATTACATTACATTGCAGCGGAATAACTATAATCATGGGTCCTTCATCTTCAAAGTGCCACAGGCAGATGTTGGTTGTAGACTTTGTAATCCTAATCAATCAATCTTCACTAAAAACAATCAATCCTGCAACATTACAAGTTACAGCCACAAGGGTCAATACATTGGAATTGTATTGGCAAGTTTCACTAATAAGTATAGTATAAGTGGATCCTATCATTACATGCAAATTTGGCTAGGTAGAGTTTTAGGCTCATTTGCATAAAGCAATAATTTATCCTATATTTTCAAAATGGTTTTTGGTCCTTTGTCAAATCTCTTTTTCCAAGTTCCTTGAACTCCTTGGTAGAAACTCAAGTGTCCAAGTCCTTGTCAGAATCTCTTGAGCCACTTGGTAACCCCAAGTGCAACAAGTTTTATAAAATCTCATGAGTTCCTTGGTAACCCCAAGTACATCATGCTTTAAGCAAAATCTCTTGAGCACCTTGGTAACCCCAAGTGCATCAAGCTTAACAAAATCTCTTTGAATTCCTTGGTACCCCCAAGTGCATCAAGTTTTTATTTTAGAAGTTGGAATGTCGAGATCTCCCATGGTTCAAACTTTAGTTGCTCAGTATTGTCCATAACCGGGGACACGGCTAAGTACTGAGATTTTATTAACTTCTGCAGAAGGAGTACACTTTACCCACATGTCACAATCCCATCCTTTTTCCACCAGTGGCCTACTGGATTAGTTCTCACCAAGATGGAGTACTGGCAGATTGAGAATGTGACGAAGTCTTTCCAAAGGGTCCTCCCATACACCATTGCTAGCTTGCCTTCAGCACCCATGAAGCATTCTAGATCCCCATGTCCAGTTAACTGAAGACAATGCATGGGTCTTCCCAATGTAGTTGACTAAGCCAGAGCCATAATAGCATGTGGTTGCACACGAAAGCCACAATTGGAGAAACATGTTCAATCTCTAAGTTTCCTGGGTGGTTCCCTTTGGAGCACAACACAAAGAGATTGCCATTGACATGGTTTCTTTTGTTGCCACCTTCTCCAATACTCAAAGTATCCTTGGCCACCCAGGTGGTTCATGGAGTCCTTGTTTTATTATATAAAACACAAGTCTTTTTTTTTCAATTTCATAAAATCTCAACATGTATCTCTTTTTCAAAATATAGCATGGCTAAGCATGTATCAACTACCATATTTTCACTAAGGAGTGTATAGGGAATCCTATTAGGATTTAGCATAGCATAAGTATAAATTATTTTCATGCATGTTTCAAAATCCACTAAGTATAATGAAAATAGTAGGACTTTTGTATGATAGTGTAACTTGCCTTTTTGGAAGGGAATGGTGGTTCACTCCTTGATATTGCTAGTCTCACACTTTTCTTACTTCACTACAATCAATCAAGCAAGCATAGTATCAAGTAGCATTCCAAACCAATAATCAAACAACATTTCACACACATAAACAATGGGATCTAAGATCTAAGTCATGCATGTAAGCATGTAAGAGATGGTTCTAATTGCAAAGGTGGTCTCCACTAGGCTTCTAAACTTTGTATAGTCCAAAGTGGTCATTTACCAAAATGGCAAAGTCATTTGCAAAAAAGGTTTTGTCCATAAACCATTTTTAAATCCCTTCATTATTTTTATGTGGTGGTAAACATTTTTTTATCAAAGCAAAACTTTATGTTTTTCACCAAATGAGTTGCCATTGCAAAACTTGGTGTTTTGGGTCAGTAGGTTTGGTCCAAAACATTTCCTCAAAGTTTTCTTTCCATAAACATTTCCATAATAAAATCAATAATTTTATTTGGCTAGAAATTGTCTAAGTCAAATAATCCAACCTAAATTTTACCAAAATCATTTTTAACACCAAGGGTTGGTTCCTAGGGTCAATGAGTTTACAGCAAACCATTTTGCAAAGGTTTTAACCCTAAAATCATTTTTAAACAATTTTTCTAATCTAAATAATTACACAAATGATTCTCCAAAAACAAGCAAATTAACAGATACGATTTACTAAACCAAGGGCATGGTTGGCTAGGTCTTGCTCTCCTGAATCCAACGACATAAAATTTGTAATTTTTGGACATGTGGATCCAAAGTTACAAGGGTTTGAATTTCACAACTAAATCAGATTTCAAACTTCTGTTTTTTAATCAAACTGGCCACGCGGCGCTTTCTAATTGGACGATACCGGTTCGGCCAGATCGGCTCTGTGACACTTTGGATCTAATTAGATCGCACGGTCCTTATCGCGTACCCCTTCGGTGCTAAGTGATCTAATCGTGAGCGCCGGATCTCGATCCTACGGTGCTGGTCTGCTTGACCATATGCGAGCGGCGCCGGCGGTGGCTAGCAGCGGCGCACGGTCAGGTGGTGGCTCTACGGTGGTTCTAGGAAGCGAGGAAGACAGAGGGGGTGCTCACCGTGTTCACGAGGACGAGGTGGTGCTCGGCGTGTGATCGACGTGGCAAGGGGCGCACGGGGTCAGGTGGAATCTCTCGCCGGAGTTGGGAACGGCGTCAGACGGCTCTGTCCATGGTCGAAGACGAGGCTACTGGTCATGAAAAGACAAACAGAGGTCAGGGTTAGTTGCGCAAGACCGAGGCGAGTGAGGGAGCGTGAACGAGGAGGCTCGGGGCGGTCAGCGTTTACCAGGGGAGGTCGTCGGAGAGGTTGCAGACGCGGCGCCGTTCGGAAGCTTGTTGTAGCCGACATTCTGGGGCGCCTGCGGTCGAATGGGTGGTACGGGGAGGAGTGTCTGGGAGTGGGGAAGTTGCTAGGGTGCTCAGGGAGGCAAGTGGTGGTGAAATTTGGCCAGAATCGTCACTGAGGTGTCGTCGGAACAGAGGATGGTCTCTGGCAAAATTCAGCAGCCTGAGGGCGAGTCGAGGTGTGGTGACAAAGGGAAAGGAGGAGAATACGCAGGCGTTTTATCGAGCATGGTCAAGGCGAGTAATGGTGGCTGCATTATGGCGAATTAAGGCCGCGGAATCTTTGCAGGAAACGGCGACGAGCGGGGGGAGAAGAGGTCGCGCGGGGTGTGGACGATGAACAGGGAGGTGGGGTCTACCTGGCAGTGGAAAAAGAAATGAGGGGGAGGTCCACCAGTCATTCTCTCTGCGGGTCAGATACCGAGTGTGAATCGTTTTTCCTCGGGGAGGAATAGCTGGGCTGTTTCTGCGCTTTTAGTGGGCTGCTGGGTTGGGTCAGATCCAATTCCATTTTTTTATTCTGTAACCTTTTCTTTTTCTATTTCTGATTTCTGTTTTGAAATTCCAAACAAACAAATCACACTCAATCAATTCAAACAATCAACAAACTTTACAACTATGAATTTGGTTCTGTTTAGTAACATAAACCAAAATCCAAAATAAAATAATTTTTTTATTCTTTTTAGGATCCATTCTTTATTTAAATAAAATGGATCTTTAGTTAATAAAATAGGGTTTGATTTAATTAATAAAATCTCCATTTGAAATCCAAATATTTTCAAAACCAAATTAGTAGGTTTTATTTGGAAATAAAGAATACTTGGAAACTTGTTTAAAACAAAATAAATTTTTATTTTTTATTTTTTTAGGGTCCATTATTAATTAAATACAATAGACCTTCATTATTAAATCAAATAGGATTTGTTTTATTAAAATATTTACTTTGAAATATAAAATAAAGCCAGAACACTTTAGTAGGTTTTGTTTGAGAATATCAAATATTTGGAAAGCTTATTTTAAAATAATTTAATAAGTTTTTGATGTTTTATTTAAAAATGGTAAAACCTTTTATTTAAATAAAATTGGATATTAAATCCTTATTAATTTATTTAAATAATCCTTTGCTATTTTTATTCAAAGCAAAATGTTTTAATTCCAAAGATTGGCCAAGGTTTAATTTGGCTTTATAAAATAATTTTTATTTATGAATCCACCTTTTCTTTTGAAAATCAAATATTTTATTAAAAGATCCAAAATAGTAATTCCAAAATATTTTAACTTCCTTTTATTAAATGTTTAACTCTTTAATTCCCTTTGGGATTTTATTTAATTCAAATTGGTTTGAAGTTTCCAATTAAATTCAAAAAAGTTTCTTCTGGCCCTGAAAATCAAACAAAGTTTTATTTTATTCATTTATTTTCACATTACAAGATTTGGAAAATCTTGGGATGTGACAGAGGTGCTAGGGCGATCGAGGCTTACTAGGAAACTTCGTCGGAGACGAGACAGATGGCGGCGGTGCTCAGGTGAGGACGAAGACGACGCTACGAGGCACGCACGGGCGAACGAGTGGCACATGGAGATGCGCCAGGAGGTGGGGAGCAAGCTCGCGTGCAGAGGGAGGCGAGGGGCGGCGGGGTGTGGCCGAAATTACTCTAGGACGTCGTCAGAGACAGTGGGATGCGATCTCGAATTAGAGCAGCCTAGGGGTAGTGGGGAGGCGATGTTTTGGGGGAAAGGTAGAGGAGAGAGGGGCGCTTATGTGTGCGTGATCACAGCGAGGTTTTACTCAGCCAATTACGCGTATTGACGCCGGCAATAACTCGGCAGCAACGGCAGGGCGACGTGGTCACGAGATTGAAGACGACTGCGTGGCAGTGGGGTCCGTCTGGCAGTGAGGGAGAGAGAGAGGGAGATGGGCCACCTGTCTATGACTCTGCGGGTGCGAGATTGAGTGAAAGAAAACGTTTCGCTGGGGGGAATAGTTGGGCTGCGAGTGGGCTTGCTGGGCCTTCTTAGTGGGTTGAGCCTTTTTCACCTTTTTTTATACAGAATGCTTTTCCTTTTTCTATTTGGATTTCTGTTTTGATTTTCAAAAAACTAATTCAAACACCAATTCAAATCAAACCACCACAAAACTTTGTATTTATTTTAATTCTGTTTAACAACACAATCCAAAGTCCAAGACTAAATAATTTTTATTCTTTTTAGAATCTATTTAATAATTAAATAAATAGATCTTATTCTTTAATTCAAATAGGATTTAATTTATTTAAAAACTCTATTTGAAATCTAAATAATATCAAAACCATTTCAGTAGGTTTTATTTGAAAATATAAAACACTTGGAAATCTTATTTAAAATAAAATAACAAGTTTTAGTGTTTATTTAAAATGGAAAAGCCTTTACTTTAATAAAATTGGATAATAATAAATCCTCATTATTTTGTTTAAATAAACCTTTACTCTTTTTATCAAATAGAAATATTTTATTTCAAAAGCTTGGCCAAGATTTAATTTGGCTCTACAAAATAATCCTTATTTATAATTCTACATTTGCTTCTGAAAACCAAATCTTTTTATTAAAAGATCCAAAAATAGTGATTCCAATTATTAAAACTTTCTTTATTTATTGTTTATCTTTTTAAATCCCTTTAGGATTTATTTGATCAAAATAGGTTTGGATGTTTCCAATTGGAATCAAAAAGTTTCTTCTCACCCTAAAAATCAACAATTGTTTATTTTGTTTATTTATTTTTCACATTTCAAAATTTGGAAAAATTTGGGATATTCAAATCCACTACTATGGTGTTTTTTCCTGGAAGTGTATATTCCAATACAGCTTGATTTATTGTTCCAATTAGCTGGTTGTGCTAAACCCATGAATAAAATAAATTTGGCAAACTAGACTGATGGTTTAGTGATCAATTTGGCCCTCTCTTAGGAAGGTCTACATCTCTTAACATGAGTCCTAATAAAATATGGTTAGGAAAATGATTTGGCTATTGTATTTGTTACATGTGCCTTACTTTATAACTATCAATCATCCTTGAGACCAGGTGGAGTATTTTGATTTACCTCTGCAATCTGGACAGTGTCCAATGGTCTAGAAATGATTCATGGGTTCATGGTCTAGGAAAATGATAGATCTGCTCTGGCTAAAACAACTAGGTGGTTAACTGGTGTGACAACTTTCCTTAATGGCTTCTATGATTGAGACTGCCATTGTGGTACCTCCATGTTGCAGTGTGCATAGTGGTAGATCTTGCTTGCATGATCTGCTACTATGGGTGTTACTAATGGTTAGATTTGTCCCTGGCCAGTGATGCAAAGACAGAGGCTTATGCATGTGCTTCATATACTGGGGGACAAATAACAGTAATGAACTTGTGGTGGATTTTTACATGATTTCTAAGATTGAAATGATGCCTAGATTGGTTACTAGGAGGATGATTTGAGAAAATTTGATAATTCTGATGATTCTTGTAATCAAGTGATGTCATTTAAATATGCAAGCTTTTTTGTGCTTGGATGTACTGCTTAGCATTAGATGGATCTATTTTATGATGAATCTAGTTAGAAATTAATTGTTGGCTTTTCTTTCTTGTGGCAAATGATTTGGAAAACTTGATTAACTATATAGCCTATAATGGATAAATTGTTGTTGTGGTGCCTCACAAGAGTGTGCGCAGTAGTAAGCTATCACTCTATGTCTGGCTGTTTAGTTCTCTCATTTTTCTAGTGATATTCATCTAATCTTGATTATTTGCACTAAAAAATATGATGCCAGGACCCCCCTTTGCCAATGATGCACACATGCTGAGGCCCTAATGTAAAGAAGAACAAATGCTATTATTTGGATTTTTATTACTCTATGATGATTTTGGCAAAGCAACTCTTTGCCATGCTGAGAGTACCACTCCATCCACTCGATGAAAATCAAGTTGAAGGGTGGTTGAATAGAGTTTGATTTATAGCACCCCATATTCCCCTTAATTCTATTGGTGCAAAACAACAAAGTTATATGATGCATGAATTGGGTTATGTAAGGCCCCACCAATATAAAGGTAAAGGTCCCTGTGATTGAAATGCTAGTCTCTAGATCAAATGCTAGCAGCCATAGTTTAAGATGAAGTACACAGAAACAAAGGTCATTATTACATCGTCATTCCAGAGATAACATAGTCTTTTACAACTCCTTAGCCATAGGCTAGTACAAGAGTTTAACTTAACAATATAAATAAAAGTCTTCATCTTCATGTGCCACAGGCAAGCATGTTGAGTGTAGACTCATAACCCTAATCCTCATCAGAGTAACCTGCAACATCACAAGTTATAGCCATAGTGGGTGAATACATTGGAATAGTATTGGCAAGTGATATCTTAGTAGAATAATAGTATCTAGCTTCTACATGAATTTGGCTAAGTGTAGCTTAGGCTTGCTTTGCTCAAAATAGGTTTTACCTATCAATTGAAAACACTAAGTTTTTTTGGCAAAAACTCCCAAGGAACCACCAATAGACATTGGTGAACCTTTACCCTTGTTCAACAAGAAGTTTTTAACTTAGAAATTGGTATGAGGAGATTCTTGATAGCATCCATGTCTTGATGCTCAAATTGTACATTTCCGGGGACATGGCTAAGTACTTAGATTCTTCCTTCTGTAGAGGTGGTGCACTTTCCCCCACAAGAATCGACATGCATCAAGACAAGACCTTTCAGAAGCCTTCCCTTAGACCAGAATGGACGCGCTCCAAACCTATCATCCCTACCACCAACTGTTCATTTGGCTAAGTTATTGCAACCTATATGATCCAGGCAGAGCCCATAATGCCATGTGGCTGCACTAGAAGCTTCTTAACATATGGCATCTCAAGTCCCTTTGTTCCTAGGTGGCTTTCCACAAGTGTGATACATAAGGTAGACCATAGATATGGGCCTTGTGTAACCACTCAACATAACCCAAACAACCATTCCACCCAGGTGTTTCATTCACTTAGTTGTTTTATTAAGCAAAAACATAAGTCAAATACTTAGCAATATTTTTCCATAGCATGTATATAATCCACCCTTGGTTGCTACTAGCTAGGCTAAGCATGGCAATAGCAAGTATCTTAACTTAGAGAAAATTCTAACAATTCTACAACTACTAGGATTTCCCAAGCATAGCATATAGATACTTAGAAAAAATTATCATGCAAGCCCTATACAAAATATCACTAATGCATAGTCAAAATATTGGGACAAAATTATGAAGCACCACTTGCCTTGGTAGTTGGGGGAGTAACAACAATCCTCACAGTCACAATCACCACTAGCACAAAAATCTACACATAAAATGATAGCACCAAATTCATATTTCAAATAATCAAGCAAAAATATATGAATGCATGCAAATGCCATGTGATGATTTTTCTAAACCAAACAAGACAATTAAAACAATACAGAAAAATAAACTAAACAATTATACACCAAATAAACTTAATTTGGCTTTCAAAACATTTTCCAAAAAAAATTCATACACAAAATAGGCCTACAAATGTCTCTGCATAAAATAATATTTTAATAGAGGCAAAATACAAAACTAAGCCCATAGATGTGTAGGATTTATTTTTGTGAATCCAATGGTTTATTATTTGTATTTTTTTGATAAACAGAACAAAAATTATTGAATTTACAAGTTTGAATAACTAATAGATTCAAAAACAGATTTAAATTAAAATCCCAGACGCGTGGGCGTGTCTGATAGGCCCGTACCGGTTCGGCAGGACCGATACACGAGGGCTGCACGATCTAAATGAAATCGCACGGACCATATCTACTCGTACCCCTTCGTTAAGTGATCTAATCATACGCGCTAGATCTAGATCCAACGGCTGCTGAGCACGCGACCATGGATGGGTGGCGCAAATGGATGCTGGAGGCGGCGGCGCTACTGGAGATGGTGCTCCGGCGATTCCAGAGAGGCCTAGGGGCAGTGGCGATGCTTACTTGCGTTGTAATGCTACGAGGATGCTGAAGGTGTTGCTGGCGTGGATAGGGGCGAGCTGCTGCGGCCGTGGGAGCTCGTCGGAGTTGCTAACAGCGACGGGTTCGTGCTGACAGCGCAAGCCAAGAACATCAGCGCGTACACAAAGACTAGGCGAACACTATAGGGTTAGAGGGAAATCAAGGGGTGCTCCGAGATTACCGTGATTGCTCGACGAAGTTGAGCGGTGGCTCGGTTGTTTGCGGGAGTGAACGGGGACGGCGACCTCGGTCACGAGCAGACACACAAATGGCATCATAAGGTGCACAAGGACATGCTGGTCACGCTCGTTTGAAGCAGAGGCAAAGGGGCAGTCAGTACTCACCGTAATCGATCGCCGGAGGTCGTCGGACAGCGGCGGTGTGGTGCGAACTACTGGCAGCCTGGTGGCGGAGCGAGTGTGCAGAGTGGGGGGAAATGACCGTGGTGGCAAGGTGATTAAGTAGCCAGGAGGGGCGAGGGAATTACGCGGTGCATCAATGCTAATTACGCGAGAAATCAAATGCGGCATTTCTGGAGGAAACGGCGGTGGCGACGGAGTCTGCGCGCGCGGGGGTGGGGAAGAAGAAGCTGACCTGGCTTGGGCCCAGTGGCAGCGTCAGCGGGTGAGAGAGAGAGGATAGGGAGTCCCGGGTGGGCTGGCTATTGGGCTGGTTCTGTTGCTGGGCCGAAAGGCTGGCGCAGGCCCTTTTCTTTTTCTTTATTCCTTTTCTATTTCTGTTTTGATTTTGTGAAATCAAATTCAAATGGTTTTCAAATGAGTTTGAATTCAAATTTTTTTTGGGTTTTTGAAGTGAAAATTTTGTACTCAAATGAGTGTAAAACCTTACTGTTTAGTCCAAGGCACTTTGACATAAATAAAAATAAAATAAATCCATGCCTTAATATGATTACAGATAATAGGCATAAAGTGGTTTTATATTTGAATTTTGTTATGAGAATTTTTGTGTAAGCTTTGTATTCATATTTGAAATATTTCTGATCATAACAAGTTATCCTCATACTTTGAGAGTAAAATAGAACCATTACCTTTCTAGTATATAATAATAGGCTTAAGAATGGTTTCTCATTTTGAAATCTAGTTTGAAAATAACCAAATGTTTATGAATGCATGAATGATATGCAAAATTTTCAAATTATGATTTTTGGGATGTTACAAATCTAACCCCCTTAAGGTGAATCTCGCCCTAGAGATTCGGATTGGCTAGCAAATAGGTGAGGGTGGTCTTTTTGAAGATCATCTTATCTTTCCCATTTGCTTCTTCCTCGGAATGATGGTTCCACTGAACTTTGCAGAATTTGATAGTCTTTGTCCGAGTAACTCTTTCTGCAGTCTCAAGAATCTTGATAGGTTTTTCCTCATAAGTGAGATCACTTTCCAATTGGACCTCTTCAAAAGGTATAGTATCCTTCAAAGAAGTCTCTTCCATCTCCGGATGGCATTTCTTTAGCTGACTTACGTGAAACACATTGTGAACGGCAGACAATGATTCAGGGAATTCAATCTCATATGGTACTTCTCCTTTATGGCTCAGAATCTTGAATGGTCCAACATATCTTGGTACCAATTTTCCGTTGACTCCAAACCTCTTTACTCCACGAAGTGGTGATACTCTAAGATAAGCTCTATCACCCACCTCATAGGTGACTTCTCTATTCTTTGGATCTGCGTAGCTCTTTTGTCGGGACCGTGCTATCTTCAATCTGTCCTTTACAAACTTGGCTTTCTCTTTAGCTTCCTTGATTAGTTCTGGACCGAACAAGTTTCTTTCTCCAACACCATTCCATAGCAATGGTGTAGTACACTTTCTCATAGAGAAATTCAAATAGTGCCATCTCAATACTGGCTTGATAACTGTTGTTGTAAGAGAATCCTGCGTAAGGAAGACTTTCATCCCAATTAGCACCATAATCTAGGGCACATTCTCTCAACATATCCTCTAAAATCTAGTTGTTCCTTTCTATCTGTCCATTAGTCTGGGGATGAAAAGCAGTGCTGAATTCCAATCTCGTTCCTAATGACTCATGCAGTTGTCTCCAAAAATGGGAAGTAAGTTGAGTTCCCCTATCAGACACAATACTCTTAGGTACTCCATGCAGACACACAATCCATATTCTCTAGACTTTCTTTACGAAAATGAACAATCTCGTCAGAAAATTAAGAATGTTCTTTCCTGATAGTTGGATACTCACACCGATGGCATTGTTTACTAAAAATAAGATCCACCCATATATCTTCAAAAAGAGAATTAGTAATTCAAGAGCAATCTATTGCGCTTACTGGTAGCTCAAATTTGACCTAATTTAGTTAAATTGTCAAGATGCAAAATTTTAGCAAGAAGTTGAAACTGGTGTCAAAACTCTCGGTGGTGGTTTGTGATATATTAAATTCCTCCTTCCCCCGACGGTTACCTCAAAAAAATCGCAAAACTTTCAAACCAAACCTACAATTTTCTTGTAGTTTATATTCGACCTAATTTTGATAAGTTCGCATTAGGGCATTCAAGTGGGCATAGTTAGCTAGGACAAAGTTTGAAAAATCATAAAATTAAACATAGGAATCATAAGTGAAACATGTTGGTCCACTTAATATGTTTGGAAGCTTGTCTTCTCGCATTCAGATCCATATTCTTCGGACTTTCTTTACGAAAAAGAACAATCTCGTCATTACTCGAGAAATTAAGAATGTTCTTTCCTGATAGTTGGAAATTCAAACCAAAGTCATTGTTTACTAAAAAGATGCACCCATCTATGTCTAAAATGATATTTAATTTGGGAGCAATCTATCACGCTTACTCGCAACTCAAGTTTGACCTAATTTCAATAAATTTTCAAGATGCAAAATCTGAGAATAAATTGAACCCGTTTTCAAAACTCTTAGTGGTGGTTTGTGATATACTAAATGTATCTCCGATGGTTACCTCCAAAAAAATCACATAAATTTCAAAGCAACCTACAATTTTGCTGCAGTTCAAATTTGACCTAGTTTTAATAAATCGGCATAAAGTCATTCAAGTTGGTAGAGTTAGCAAGGATGAAGTTTGAAAACTCATGAAGCATGGGAATAATAAGTAGTACAACATGTCGGTCCAAAATATATGTATGAAAGCTTCGCTTGTGGTATATTCAGATCCAATATTCTTTGGACCTTCTTTACAGAAAGGAACAACCTCGTCATCACTCGAAAAATTGAGAATTTTCTTTCCTGGTAGTTGTAAACTCACACCGACGACATTGTTTACTAAAATAAAATGCACCCATCTACCTTCAAAAATACAATTAATTCAAGAGAAATCTATCATGCTTAATCGTACCTAAAGTTTAACCTAATTTCGTTAAGTTGTCAAGATGAAAAATCTTAGAAAGAAGTTGAACCTGTTTTTAAAACTCTCAACGATGGTTCGTGATTTACTAAATGACCCCACCCCCCGATGGTTACCTCAAAAATCATAAAACTTTCAAAGCAACCTACAATTTTCCTTTAGTTCAATATTTACCTAATTTTGATAAATCAGCATAAAGTCATTCAAGTGGGAAGATTTAGCTAGGATGAAGTTTGAAAATCATAAAGCATGGGAATCATAAGTACAACAAGTCGGTCCACTATAAATATTTGAAATGTCTGCTTGTGGCATTCAGATCCATATTCTTCATACTTTCTTTACGGAAAGGAACAATCTCGTCATCACTCAGAAAATTAAGAATGTTCTTTCCTGATAGTTGGATACTCACAATAGAATCTTCTAGATGCTAAGAATGGAAAAGGAGATCGAACGGTTAACAATTTTTGGATTTTCCACTCTTGATCCAATGGTAAATGTTCAAAGTTATCCGTACAATATAATATAGTGGTATGGTATCGTAAGAGATAAGACAAGATAAAGATAAGATAAGATAAGAATTACTACAGTGAATTGCTGATCTTTTGAATAACCTTCCCTCCCGATGTTTGGGAAGCAAGTGAAAATTTCGAAACCGAAACAGTTTGATTTTTTGCCACCGAGGACCAAAGTGCTTTCCTTCCTATGTAATACTCCTCCTACTCCACAATCCACACCAACGCGGTTTCCGAACACGCCAGAGAACATAGAGCCGCCCTCTCAAAAATAAAAAGAAAAAAGAAACAGAGCCGCCATACCAAGGCACACGTGCATAACACCACGCTGTGGATGAGGGAGAAATCAGTCGGGACGTTACACGAGGAGAGAGGGGTGGATATATGAGAGGCAGCGAAGGAGAGAGAAAACACATTTTTTGCGTGCATAGATACTGAAATTTACTACTAGTAGAGTGTACACTGTAACTGTAAGGCGGCAGGAGTACCTCCCGTCAGGAACCCATCATAACTTTGCACTTCACTGCTTCCCTCTTCCCCTTCCTATGTTTTATTCTCTTTGCACGTACAACACATGGACAAAGGTGAGCATATGTCAAAGCAAAGAAATACTACTATGAGTAAGGCGTCCACTATGTTTTCCATAAGAAAAAAAGCAGTCGTGATGGACTTCCATACATATACAAACATAGTGGAAGCTATCCACAAGCTAAAACCCTTGTGGGTCACCCTTAAGCTCATGGGTATTCCATAAGCATCAAAATATTGATATCTAGTGCATATAGCAATAGAAAACAAATTTTAATCACAAGACTACGAGAGTGTAGCTCTTACATGTGGATCCTATCTTATGGATAAGTTTGACTAGACACATTGTGGTGTCATCAACTAGCGTGGTATTAGCAAGTGGGTCCCATCTTAACGATGGGTTTGTCCATATACATAGGTGATTCCCTAATCTCTACCGTGTAGACAGTGTCTATACGAGAGGAATTTGTGGGACCTACAAGACTACAGATGCTAACTTTTGTGTAGTAGTTTTACAGCTTGGTCATACACTGCTAAGTGGGGCCCATTATTTGCTTTTTCGTTTAGACACATGTGCCTTTTACTCCCCTCGCAACCGCGCTAGACTCGATTTTTTTTTGCAAAATTCCACCTATCTATTAATAATGATAAACGACCATGTAAAGAGACCCAAAAGTAATTTGCCCTTACACGCCGTATCGTTATTCTATTTTCCCATCTATTTTGATCTATATTCTTTACATTGAAGAACAATTTGACCTATTTCCGTTAAATCTTCAGTTAACACGACATTTAAGTGTACCAAGTTAGCTAGTAATTTTGAAAAAATCCATCTAAAAAATTGGGAATTGTAAAAAAGCAAGGTCCACTTTGTATGAAAATTGGGGTGGTTCCTTTTTCTTTTAACTAACGCGGGCCCCATGGGAGCAGTGAGCTTCAGTTAACACGGTTGGAGGAAGTACAAGTTGCATCAAGGGCCTTATAGAAAATGAAAATGACATCCAAGTCCATTACTCGGGAAATTGAGAATGTTCTTTCCTGATAGTTATAAACTCACACCGACTATGTTGTTTACTAGAAGAAGATGTACCCATCTACCTCCGAAATGACATATAATTCGAGAACAATCTATCTCGCTTACTCGCAGCTCAAGTTTGACCTAATTTCGTTAAATTGTCATGATGCAAAATCATAGCAAGAAGTTGAACATATTTTTAAAACTCTTAGTGGTGGTTCGTGATATATTAAATGACCCTCCGATGATTACCTCTAAAAAATCACAAAACTTTCGAAGCGACCTACAATTTTCCTGTAGTTCAAATTTGACCTACTTTCGATAAATCGGCATAAAGTCATTCCAGGTCACAGAGTTATCAAGGACGAACTTTGAAGACTCATGAAGCATGGGAATCATAAGTAGTACAACATGTCGGTCCAATATATATGTATGAAAGCTTCGCTTATGGAAAATTCAGATCCAATATTCTCCGGACTTTCTTTATAGAAAGGAACAATCTCGTCATCGCTCGGAAAATTGAGAGTGTTCTTTCCTAATAATTGGAAACTCGGACCGACGACATTGTTTACTAAAATAAGATGCACCCATCTACCTTCGAAAAGAAAATTAATTCGACAGCAATATATCATGCTTACTCGCACCTCATGTTTGACCTAATTTCGTTAAGTTGTCAAGATGAAAAATCTTAGAAAGAAGTGGAAACGGTTTTCAAACTCTCGGATGTGGTTCATGATATAATAAATGAACCCCGATGGTTACCTCGAAAAAATCGCAAAACTTTCAAATCAACCTACAATTTTCCTTTTGTTCAAGATTGACCTAATTTTGATAAGTCGGCATAAAGTCATTCAAGTAGGCAGAGTTAGCTAGGCCAAAGTTTGAAAAATCATAAAACATCGGAATCATAAGTATAAATGTCTGTCCCCTATAAATATTTGAAAGGTTTCTTGTGGCATTCAGATCCATATTCTTCAGACTTCCTTTACAGAAAGGAACAATCTCGTCACCACTTAGAAAATTAAGAATGTTCTTTCCGGATAGTTGGATACTCACACTAATGGCATTGTTTACTAAAAAGAAGATGCACCCATCTACCTTCGAAAAGACAATTAGCAATTCAAGAGAAATCTCGTGGTGGTTACCTAATTTCGTTAAATTGTCAAGATGCAAAATTTCAACAAGAAGTTGAACCTGGTGTCAAAACTCTTGGTGGTGGTTTGTGATATATTAAATGCCCCCCTGATGGTTACCTCGAAAAATCGCAAAACTTCCAAAACAAGCCTACAATTTTCTTGTAGTTCACATTTGACATAATTTCGATAAGTCGGCATAAAGTCATTCAAGTGGGCAGAGTTAGCTAGGATGAAGTTTGAAAACTTATAGAATTAAACATAGGAATCATAAGTGAAACATGTTGGTCCACTTAATATGTCTGGAAGCTTGTCTTATGGCATTCAGATCCATATTCTTTGGACTTCCTTTACGAAAAAGAACAATCTTGTCATTACTCGAGAAATTGAGGACGTTCTTTCCTGATAGTTGGAAACTCACACCAAAGGCATTTTTACTACAAGAATATGCACCCATATACGTCTGAAAATTCATTTAATTCGAGAGAAATATATCTCGCCTACTTGTAGCTCAAGTTTGACCTAATTTTGTTAAATTGGCAAGAAGTTGGTGAACTGTGTTAAGTTAGCTAGGACTTGAAAATGGAATTATATAAGAAACCGTGGTCCACTTTGTGTGATAATTGGGAGGGTTTCATTTTCTTCTAACTATGGTAGGCCCCGTAGGAGCGAGGCGCTTGAGTTAACACGGTCGATGGAAGTACAAGGTACATCGAGGACCTCATAAAAATGAAAATTACATACAAGTCCATGAATTTAGCACAAGGTCCCTGGAATTAAGCAATGAAGTGTGTTTTGGGGTTTAAGCATACTAGTGTTCATTCATTCTGCTAAAGTCTATCAATACAATCTTCTAGATGCTAAGAATGGAAAAGAAGATCGAACGGTTAGCAATGTTTGGATTTGCCACTCTTGATCCAACGGTCAATGTTCAAAGTTATCCGTACACTATACTAGAGTGGTATGGTATCGTAAGAGATAAGATAAGATAAAAATAAGATAATAAGTACTACTGCAAATTGCCGATCTTTTGAATAACTTCCCTCCTGATGTTCGAGAAGCAAGTGAAAATTTCAAAACGAGAAAAGTTTGAATTTTTTGCTAGAGAACTAATAATAAACACAAGAGCGGTAAAGATAAAGTAGTAAAGATAAGGAACAAGATAACTAGAGCGGGGACACAGAGATGTAATTCCCGTAGTTCACTTCCAAGGAAGCTACGTCTACGTTGGAGAGGTGTCGAGGCTACACAAGGTCACCTGAGCGCCACAAAGGCCTCACCTTCTTCTCCGGTGAGCACCCCCACAAAGGAGGCCTCACAATACACTAACCTGTGACCTTGAAGGCGCCAACCGAAACCTTTATAACAAGATTGAGGAGGTAGCTCCACAACTCAATTGGAGGCCCTCAACGACACCACGGAACTTCACAACGCATGCCCTTAGCTCAGAGGATGTCCTACACCGTCTAGGGTTCCAAGAAACCCAAGAGTAACAAGATCCACAAAGGATAGGTGGGGGGAATCAAATCTTCTTTCGTGGAAGTGTAGATCTAGGTCACCTCTCCCACCCCTCAAAATATCAAGAGGTTTTAGTGGCTAGGGAGAGAGATCTAGTTAGGTGAAGCTCTGGTATTAATGGAGGAGAGAGAAAATTGAAGAGTTAGGTAGGAGGAAGAAGAAGGGTGCCTTAAATAGGCCCCCTTCAAACTGAACTGTTGGACTGTTTGCGACACGACCGGAAATTCCGGTGGGGACGGAAGTTCCGCTCAGCATGGCTTCAATGGCTTGAAGACAATTGATGCATGCTCCAAAGCTTGACCAGAAGTTCTGGTTAGATGTGGCGCCCCGCAAAAACCACTACTAGAAAATCGCGTTGTTTTTGTGCATTGCATCATCATGACCGCATGCTCATGTCATCATGCCACATTGCATTTGAGCATCGTCATCATCATGCATGGTTTTTGTCTAAACTATTTTCGAAACGCCTAGTTTTGTTTTCTAAATACTCCCGTCTTTATTCAAATTAAAACTCGGGTCTCCGGAATATTTTGTTTTGTCTGCCAACGGTTTTCAAAAGCCCCGTTTTGAATAATAAAATATTTTAAATTATTTTTGGGAGGCAGCCAGCCAGGCCCGAAAGCCTAGCCGGCCACCTCCAAATTAAAACCCTACCCTGTCTATCCCCAAACCCCTTTACTACCAAATACTCTACCCACTCTAGTCCTATCCAGCCTTCCACCTCACCCCGGCCAATCACCACCCGCCACCTCACCACTCCCTTCCCCCATCCAATCCCAGCCCGCCACCTCTACCGCCTGGCCCCACCACCTGGTCCAACCCCCCGACCCCACCCTGCTCCCTTCCTCTCGTTCCCAATCCCGAGCGACTCTCTCTCTCACCTACCGCACCATCCCTGACCCCGCGCCTCGGTCTCTCTCTCTCCGCATCGCTCGCTCGACCCGCCCGTGCACGGAACCGCCCGCGACCCCCCTCCTCTCGCTAACCACCCAATCCCCAGCGCCACCTCATGCCTCCCTCCTTCCCCTGGCGCCACCCCAAGCTCGCCCGCCAGCGACCGCCTCCGCGGCCGCGCGCTCGGCCGCCCTCTGCTCGGGCCTCCTTTTTGCCTCGCCGCCAGGAGCCGTCCCGCTCCGTTTCCGTCGCCCTTCTCGCTCCGTCCTACTGCGCCGCCTCCCTCTGGCGGCGCGGCAACCGCACCCTTCGGCTGCGACCCCTCCCGGCCGCCTTTGTGACCTCCTCCTCTGACCCGCGGCCTCCCTCTTCCCTCGCCGTGTCGCTGCGGCAGGCTCAGTCCCCGAGGCCGGCACACCCTCTGCGGCCACCCATCCCCGACCTTCCTCTGCGCTTTGCCAGCCATCGCCTCCCCACCCCTTTGCAAGCCGCGCCTCCGGCCGCCTGTCTACACCGCCACCCGCTCAGGCCGCCCGCCGCGAGTCCGTCGACATGCATCAGTAGGGCCCGGGGCCAGCGCCCCTTGTCGCACTATGCGCATCGCTGTGAGGTCCAGAGGGCGGCCTTCTCTGTTTTCGGACGCCACAGGACCAGGTGGCAGCTGTTTCCATGGCTCCTGTTGGTCTCCAGTGTTCAACTGCCCGTTAACCGTTTGGCAAAATTCCTACAGGAGTGTTGATCTCTGGATATTTTATTTGTTGTCCCGATGATGTTCGCTGCCAAACCATACCCTCTAAGGACCGAGGACGATGCACAAAGATGAGTTTGGTGATGCATGTAGAGAAGCCCGAAGAACCTACCGACCTGGTGACACTCGTCGGATTGCGGACAAGGTCGTTGACTTGGACCACCAAGATCGCCCTCCTGGAACGCCATGACCGTCTACATGGAATCCGAAGGCCGCTGCCACGAAGACCGATCCCGGCGACACCGAACCCGGACCCCCTCGAAATCCAAGTTCGCCGAACCCCAATGTGTGACCTTTTACGAGCCCCAATTTTATAAATTGCTATGTATATATTTGTTGCATATAATCGTTCATACTCGCATACATATTGTGGGTATTTGGGGGTATTTTGACGGTTCACCTAAATTAAATATGGGCTCCATATGCGGACAAATTTAGTCTAATATTGGCCCCATTTAAGTTTGTGTAGCAAACCGATACTATGTTTTGCCTTGATAAGACAACATTTAAATTGCGGGGTACCTAAACAACATGAACCTATTAATTATTTGTCGGGACCCCGGTTCCGCTTAATATGATCTAATTGCATTGCACCTTTGCCATGTCATACATCATACATGCATCATGCCCGATCTTCTGCCGTTGTATTAAATAGTGCACCCGGTGTTTCCTTTAGTGTTTTGGTTCTTCGCGGATAAGGCCGTTGAGTTGATGCGAGTGTCGACCCGATCTTCGGATGAACCCTTGGCAATGTTTTCAGGCGAGCACCTCCCCCTTTCTACCTATCATACTTTTATAGTATTTATTCCCCCCTATTGATCTATTGCTATCTGTGTTGCGATGGTCTAGTTTTCGTACCCGTAATATCCCTTGCAGCCTTATATTGCCTTGGACACATCCTATTACCTGTTGTTTGGTAGATAGTTGGACCTGCGCGTCGTAGTCGCTTGCTCAAGTGCTGTTGCGTGTCGTCAAGTACCACAGTTGTTGGAGTATTGCCGTGTGTTTAATGTTGGAGATGATCATGGCTTTAATTACTGTTTAATAACTAAAATTGAAGTAGGTAAATGCAGAGGCACCGGTGGGTAATAGACAATATTTGGATTTTAACCGCTCACTGGTGTCCCGTAGGACCCCGAGTTCTTGACACCTGTTCCGAGATCGAGCGCGCTAACCACAGGTGGGGTGTATGGGCACCCCCATCGATTAGTACCTGATTTCAAAGTATTGTACCGGGGGCCACAATTAGTTTGGGGCTTTATTACTATCATGTACTTATGCCATGCTTTACTGCTTAATTTAAATTGTGCGAAGTACTGCACCTGTACTGTTTAGGTAAGCGGAGTGTTTTCGCGGTATCGACAAGCCCAGTCTCATTTTCGGGTTCCCAGTCGTTTACAGCCATTGACGCAAACCCTGAGTCCGTCTCGGAGACCGGCCGACTTCGTTGCGGGTAGCTTAGTGGGGTGGCCCCCATGTACTTGCTTTGGGTCTGGGAAACGTCATGACTTAGGCCCCGCCGACATAACGATGGGTGTATGTTAACTGATCTGGCAAAAAGGGTCGAAGTGCGTGTGAATACTTTGGTGCACCCCTGCAGGGTTAAAACTTTTCGAAAAGCCGTGTCCGCGGTTATGGACGACTTGGAGCACAGTTCTCGATCATAGACAACTATAACTAAAGTTTACTGTTATAATTTGACTTGTATCCTATGTGACTAGTAATCAGCTTCACTACAACGGAATGGCTAAATAAAGGTACCAACAACTGCTGGGTTTGGGATATCTCATGCTAATTGTATCTGACTAGTAAGTGTTGTAACTACAATGGAATGGTTAACTAAAAGTGCCCACTGCTTATTATATCAGGATGACCATCTATATCTGACTAGTAATTGCTGCAACGATAACTGAATAAATAAAACTGCCAACGGTGTGAGTTCCTCGGTTGACTTCCTCGTTTGGTCTCGAGGGGGAAACACCAGGATGGGTATGTTTGGTGGTAGTATCAGGTTGGTTCCGGATAGGTCTTTCTTATCCCTCTCTGATAGCCGACAGTTATATCGAGTCTCTATAGGTTGTTAGTGCATGCTGCGCTGCCGCTTCAGTCCACCATACCTATGTAGGCGAGGACCGCCGAATTCTAGTCTCGCCGTGTACTGGCCTCAGTACTGACCGCTCTCTCTTTTTCCTTTGCCCTTTGTCGGCACCCCTTTTGTTTAAGCAGGTTTTGAGATCGACGTCGTTAGCAGGGTTACCCTTCCGGCTTGGCCTGGGCAGGGTTATGGACGCCATTGGTTATTCTTCAGGGCTCTTAGCTCAATTTGCATCTTGTCCGTACTCGGACGCTATATCGTTTTAAAGGTGATTTGGATCTTTGTATTGTATATCTGTATTCTTGACTCATTGAGTCGCCGTTGTATATATATGTTTTGTGGGTTCCATCGAGGACTATTGTGTAATGATATTACTTCGTTTTCCACCCGCACGCAAGTGCCTGGTGGGCACCTTTGAATCGTTTCTATGCGGGTTTGGCGGGAAGCGCTAAAACTTGCATAGGGCCGATTCTGAGGGTGTTACAGAGTGGTATCAGAGCTCAGCAGTTGCGATACCCCACAAGTCCAGCCTGTAGGATAACCTAGCTAACGGCCGAAGTAGAGTGTCAAAACTATTTTTTGCAAAATCGGTTGGATAGTTCTGATTAGGTCTGATTTTACTCCTTACCCCTCTGCTGCTCTCCTCTCACCTCTGCGTGTTTTGAATCCGCTCTCTTCTCTCTCTTCGAGTCCAGGATTTCTCGTGGTTGGGTTCCATCGTACCTTCAGGGTTTCGCTTCCTCCTTTGGTAACGGTGTTGCTACATCTGGTCTTCATGTTGTCTGAGGAATCCGTCTACTGTGGTACCATTCTTTGTTCCTTGTTTGTGCCTTCTGGTGTTTTCCGACGCGACGACATCATCTACGCCAGATCCGATGCAGAGTCTGCATCACTCCTTTGTTCCTGAACCTCGATTGTCGAGATCTTCAGTCTGATTCCGAGAATGGTTGCACGCTTTTCTACTGATTGTGCAGAGTAATAGTTTGGGTGCGTGATGGATTGGCCCCCATGCCGACTACTCACTCTATTCGCTTGTGTACATTGAAGTGGATGAGAATGCATCGGTTCTCTCTTTCTATTGGAGTTAGAGGTGGCTTTATTTGTTGATACCTCTACCTTCGACCTTTTGTTCCCGGAGTGTTCCCTCGACGATCACGGACAACGACCTCTTGTTAGTGGTGTCGCGAGGATCTACACGATGCGAGAAGATTCGGATCGCCGCCCTTCGTCCCGGTACCATGAGGCGGATCTCGAGGGCGAGATCCATTGTTAGTGGTGTCGAATTGTGGCGCCCCGCAAAAACCACTACTAGAAACTCGCGTTGTTTTTGTGCATTGCATCATCATGACCGCATGCTCATGTCATCATGCCACATTGCATTTGAGCATCGTCATCATCATGCATGGTTTTTGTCTAAACTATTTTCGAAACGCCTAGTTTTGTTTTATAAATACTCCCGTCTTTATTCAAATTAAAACTCGGGTCTCCGGAATATTTTGTTTTGTCTGCCAACGGTTTTCAAAAGCCCCGTTTTGAATAATAAAATATTTTAAATTATTTTTGGGAGGCAGCCAGCCAGGCCCGAAAGCCTAGCCGGCCACCTCCAAATTAAAACCCTACCCTGTCTATCCCCAAACCCCTTTGCTACCAAATACTCTACCCACTCTAGTCCTATCCAGACCTCCACCTCACCCCGGCCAATCACCACCCACCACCTCACCTCACCACTCCCTTCCCCCCATCCAATCCCAGCCCGCCACCTCTACCGCCTGGCCCCACCACCTGGTCCAACCCCCCGACCCCACCCTGCTCCCTTCCTCTCGTTCCCAATCCCGAGCGCCTCTCTCTCTCACCTACCGCACCATCCCTGACCCCGCGCCTCGGTCTCTCTCTCTCCGCATCGCTCGCTCGACCCGCCCATGCACGGAACCGCCCGCGACCCCCCTCCTCTCGCTAACCACCCAATCCCCAGCGCCACCGCATGCCTCCCTCCTTCCCCTGGCGCCACCCCAAGCTCGCCCGCCAGCGACCGCCGCCGCGGCCGCGCGCTCGGCTGCCCTCTGCTCGGGCCTCCTTTTTGCCTCGCCGCCAGGAGCCGTCCCGCTCCGTTTCCGTCGCCCTTCTCGCTCCGTCCTACTGCGCCGCCTCCCTCCGGCGGCGCGGCAACCGCGCCCTTCGGCTGCGACCCCTCCCGGCTGCCTTTGTGACCTCCTCCTCTGACCCGCGGCCTCCCTCTTCCCTCGCCGTGTCGCTGCGGCAGGCTCAGTCCCCGAGGCCGGCACACCCTCTGCGGCCACCCATCCCCGACCTTCCTCTGCGCTTCGCCAGCCATCGCCTCCCCACCCCTTTGCAAGCCGCGCCTCCGGCCGCCTGTCTACACCGCCACCCGCTCAGGCCGCCCGCCGCGAGTCCGTCGACATGCATCAGTAGGGCCCTGGGCCAGCGCCCCTTTTCGCACTATGCGCATCGCTGTGAGGTCCAGAGGGCGGCCTTCTCTGTCTTCGGACGCCACAGGACCAGGTGGCAGCTGTTTCCACGGCTCCTGTTGGTCTCCGGTGTTCAACTGCCCGTTAACCGTTCGGCAAAATTCCTACAGGAGTTTTGATCTCTGGATATTTTATTTGTTGTCCCGATGCTGTTCGCTGCCAAACCATACCCTCTAAGGACCGAGGACGATGCACAAAGATGAGTTTGGTGATGCATGTAGAGAAGCCCGAAGAACCTACCGACCTGGTGACACTCGTCGGATTGCGGACAAGGTCGTTGACTTGGACCACCAAGATCGCCCTCCTGGAACGCCATGACCGTCTACATGGAATCCGAAGGCCGCTGCCACGAAGACCGATCCCGGCGACACCGAACCCGGACCCCCTCGAAATCCAAGTTCGCCGAACCCCAATGTGTGACCTTTTCCGAGCCCCAATTTTATAAATTGCTATGTATATATTTGTTGCATATAATCATTCATACTCGCATACATATTGTGGGTATTTGGGGGTATTTTGACGGTTCACCTAAATTAAATATGGGCTCCATATGCGGACAAATTTAGTCTAATATTGGCCCCATTTAAGTTTGTGTAGCGAACCGATACTATGTTTTGCCTTGATAAGACAACATTTAAATTGCGGGGTACCTAAACAACATGAACCTATTAATTATTTGTCGGGACCCCGGTTCCGCTTAATATGATCTAATTGCATTGCACCTTTGCCATGTCATACATCATACATGCATCATGCCCGATCTTCTGCCGTTGTATTAAATAGTGCATCCGGTGTTTCCTTTAGTGTTTTGGTTCTTCGCGGATAAGGCCGTTGAGTTGATGCGAGTGTCGACCCGATCTTCGGATGAACCCTCAGCAATGTTTTCAGGCGAGCACCTCCCCCTTTCTACCTATCATACTTTTATAGTATTTATTCCCCCTGTTGATCTATTGCTATCTGTGTTGCGATGCTCTAGTTTTCGTACCCGTAATATCCCTTGCAGCCTTATATTGCCTTGGACACATCCTATTACCTGTTGTTTGGTAGATAGTTGGACCTGCGCGTCGTAGTCGCTTGCTCAAGTGCTGTTGCGTGTTGTCAAGTACCACAGTTGTTGGATTATTGCCGTGTGTTTAATGTTGGAGATGATCATGGCTTTAATTACTGTTTAATAACTAAAATTGAAGTAGGTAAATGCAGAGGCACCGGTGGGTAATAGACAATATTTGGATTTTAACCGCTCACTGGTGTCCCGTAGGACCCCGAGTTCTTGACACCTGTTCTGAGATCGAGCACGCTAACCACAGGTGGGGTGTATGGGAACCCCCATCGATTAGTACCTGATTTCAAAGTATTGTACCGGGGGCCACAATTAGTTTGGGGCTTTATTACTATCATGTACTTGTGCCATTCTTTACTTCTTAATTTAAATTGTGCGAAGTACTGCACCTGTACTGTTTAGGTAAGCGGAGTGTTTTCGCGGTATCGACAAGCCCAGTCTCATTTTCGGGTTCCCAGTCGTTTACAGCCATTGACGCAAACCCTGAGTCCGTCTCGGAGACCGGCCGACTTCGTTGCGGGTAGCTTAGTGGGGTGGCCCCCATGTACTTGCTTTGGGTCTGGGAAACGTCATGACTTAGGCCCCGCCGACATAACGATGGGTGTATGTTAACTGATATGGCAAAAAGGGTCGAAGTGCGTGTGGATACTTTGGTGCACCCCTGCAGGGTTAAAACTTTTCGAAAAGCCGTGTCCGCGGTTATGGACGACTTGGAGCACAGTTCTCGATCATAGACAACTATAACTAAAGTTTACTGTTATAATTTGACTTGTATCCTATGTGACTAGTAATCAGCTTCACTACAACGGAATGGCTAAATAAAGGTACCAACAACTGCTGGGTTTGGGATATCTCATGCTAATTGTATCTGACTAGTAAGTGTTGTAACTACAATGGAATGGTTAACTAAAAGTGCCCACTGCTTATTATATCAGGATGACCATCTATATCTGACTAGTAATTGCTGCAACGATAACTGAATAAATAAAACTGCCAACGGTGTGAGTTCCTCGGTTGACTTCCTCGTTTGGTCTCGAGGGGGAAACACCAGGATGGGTATGTTTGGTGGTAGTATCAGGTTGGTTCTGGATAGGTCTTTCTTATCCCTCTCTGATAGCCGACAATTATATCGAGTCTCTATAGGTTGTTAGTGCATGCTGCGCTGCCGCTTCAGTCCACCATACCTATGTAGGCGAGGACCGCCGAATTCTAGTCTCGCCGTGTACTGGCCTCAGTACTGACCGCTCTCTCTTTTTCCTTTGCCCTTTGTCGGCACCCCTTTTGTTTAAGCAGGTTTTGAGATCGACGTCGTTAGTAGGGTTACCCTTCCGGCTTGGCCTGGGCAGGGTTATGGACGCCATTGGTTATTCTTCAGGGCTCTTAGCTCAATTTGCATCTTGTCCGTACTCGGACGCTATATCGTTTTAAAGGTGATTTGGATCTTTGTATTGTAGATCTGTATTCTTGACTCATTGAGTCGCCGTTGTATATATATGTTTTGTGGGTTCCATCGAGGACTATTGTGTAATGATATTACTTCGTTTTCCACCCGCACGCAAGTGCCTGGTGGGCACCTTTGAATCGTTTCTATGCGGGTTTGGCGGGAAGCGCTGAAACTTGCATAGGGCCGATTCTGAGGGTGTTACATTAGACATGACCAGAAATTCTGGGCCAAGTTCCGTCAATTAGAAAACTTCCATGTAGTGGTGTTCTAAGCTTGACCGGAACTTGGAGCGGAAGTTGGAGCGGAAACAGCTGGGTCGCAAACTGCTTGACCGGAAGTTCCGATGCCTGGACGGAAGTTCCGCTCAGAGACTTAGCGGAAATAGCACTAGAAATTCCTTCGAAGGATCCAGTCAGACTTGGCCAGACCTGGGACCGAAACTTCTGGTGCTACTTCTGGTGGAAGTTCCGCCAATTAGAACACTAAAAAATAGTAGTTTCTGAACTGGGGACAGAACTTCTGCCGGAAATTTAGCCGGATCCATTCCACAGAGATCCCTGGGCGAAACTTCCGGCTCCTGGCCGGAAATTCCGATCAAGCAAAAACAACACCAGCGGCTCAGAAACTCGCTCTCTCGCTGAAGGATAGGATGGCTGTGGCGGTGCAAATATGGTTTGTGCAAGAACAAATGATTGCCCATAGCCTTCCGAGGTGGACCCCCTATTCATAGTACATCGATCTAAAACAATAAAATGAGAGAAAGATAAAAATGAAAGACTGTCGTCGTCACGAGACTTCAAGAAAGGCATCCACACACTCAAGCAACCTGAAACTCAAGCACAAGGTTAGCTCACAAGTGGGATTGTCATCATCACCAAAATAACAATGGAAAACATAGTCCTTTTAATCTCCCCCTTTTTTGGTGTTTGATGACAATCCCATAAGATTTGCATAAGAAAGAGTAGATTTTGCAATGAACGGAATGAGCTCCCCCTATGTGTGTGCAATGTATAGAGAAAGCTCTAAGGACGAAACTAGCACACATATACAGGGGATCCCCCTTTCCATTTCAAAAACATCACAGGTGCAAGGAAGAAAAAGACATGAGACATACCGTTGCACCAAACATGTGGTGAGAGACAATGGATGAAATAATATCAAATGAAACTCCACCACCATATACAACCAGCCATAAGCCAACAACATGTATAATATATCACATAGTCTCATACAAAGATAGAGGCACAAATAAAACAAAGTCGCGCAGATAACGAGGTCCACAAGCACACATAAACTAGAGAGAGTTCACGAGCAAGGAAGGATCAAAGAAATGACGAGCTCGTGACTCGACCCATGCAAATCCCGTGAGCAACCTAATAGATATCTTTCTCCCCCTTTGGCATCAATACACCAAAAAGGGAGAAAAGACCAATCTAATTGCCCCAACCGAAGAAAGGAGGAGGAGAAGGCTCGGGGTCCAAAGAGGCATTGTTCCAAGAAGGCGGGGGACCGGTGACTTCATCGTCGGAATCAGACCACTCGCAATTGTCACGGATCCACTGATATTTAAGCGTAGCGAAGGACCTGGTCTCGGGAGAGCAAGGAGCATTGAGTGCGGTTAAGATAGCCTTCTGCCTCTAAGCATTGTGCCGCTAATCAACTTAAGCCTGGTACTCACGGTCCTGGAAGAAACAAAATGTCTTCTTCACCTTCTTCAGAAGCTTCTTGGCCCAAGATGGCTGCCTCTAAAGACTACGAGGACGATAACTCTTAGGGTGATCACCTGCACTAGAACCGGCATGCCCTAAAGTGCCACCTCTAGCTGGCCCAAACTTCCAAATGGCTTCCTCCTTCTCAGCTTGAGTCCGGGGATTCTCATGCTTCATCACACGGAACTTCTTCTCCTCATGAATGGTGATGCTGTCTTGGGGATATTGAGAGCCAGTTGCTTCCCTCCACTTGGCATTAATGAGAGTCTGGATGTAAGGAACAAAGGGGCACAAACACTTCTCAATCATAGCAAGCCAAATCTCATGAAACATAAAGTGCATGACGTCCAACTTCTGATCCGAATCCCGGTGACGGTAAGTGTGGTACATGAGATCAATCTGGAAGGCATGAATCTGATCAAAATTGGCAGCCTTGGGAGAGATGGTGTTCTGGTAGACCTTGCACATAATATCATATACTGGCTAGAGGTGGTTAGCCTGACCATGCACACCCTAGTCCTCTATGTAGAGGGTATCCAGAACCTCAGGTGCAGAAGCCTTGGAGAAGTGACATCGCCAACCATTAGCACCCTTTTTATACGAGAGGATAGCCTAGAAGAGCACCAAACTCTGACCATGTGGCAGTCAACAACTGATTCTTGGTCATCCACTTCAAAGTGCCATTGATAGGATCCGTATCCATGTGAAGAGTGGAAAAGAACTGAGCAATAGAGGTCTCATCAAAGTTCTGACGGTGTTGCATGATGTGGATCAATCCAAACTTCCTGCACAGCTCAAGAGCTTCCCCAAAGTACCCAGGCTTGCTTTCCATATGAGCCACATTGATGAACTTCTAAGGGGCAACAAAAAACTTTGACTTGGTGGCATATATCTCAACAAACATTTACTCTTGGCGATGATTATGGAAAAGGGTATCCAAGAAAACAGGATCAAGCGGAACAAGACAAGGATCAACACTGCGAAAATCAGCATACACCTTCTAAGGCCACTTCGAAATCTTGACCTTGGTGGAATATGGCCCAGTTGCGGTTGCCTTCTTCTGAGATGTAGGAGTAGGCCGCTTTCCTTCCGCAATAGCAGCACGACGAGCATCAGAAGATTTCTTACGGGTAGTCTGAGTGGGAGGTCGCAGAACTTGGAGATCATCTTCATCAATCTTTGGAGGTCCGGGAGGAACAAGGTTGCACTTGCCTCTACGGGAACCACCTTTCCCTGAGAAGAAAGCAGAGAATAGGGAGGGATGGGGGGGGGTAAGTGCACAAGTTCAAAAAAAACAAAGAGAGATTGAAAAAATACATGAAGTGAATCATATACAGTGCACCAGAATTTCCGGTGAACGTCCGGAACTTCAGGTGACAAATTCACCACCGGAAGTTCTTTTTGTGACCCACCGGAAGTTCTGGAGAAGTCACGAACACAGTGGTTCAAACAGCTAACTGCAAGGAAACCAAATCTTGAGTGCACATGTACGGATTCCCACAAATGTATTGGTTCAATCTACCCTACCGTGGATTCCTAGGCCTACCAAGATCTCCCAACAAGTTCTAGCTAAACAACAAGCCTAGACATGATGAGCCCTAACTCAAGCAATGGTATGAGCAAGATATCCATTAATGGAGGGAGTTGAGGGAAAATACCAGGGTCCATGGTGGGATATCGAGGTGGGGAAGGATTCCACAGAGCATATCTGGAAGAGGTTGGCCGGAGACGGAGGGGCCGGAGCACCTCCGCGGGGTCATTATCGTCGATGGCTGCTCCAAATAGAACGTGGGTCTTGGGGAAAACTGGGAGAAGACCCCATTTTTTCCAGGGCCTGCATTATATAGGTCGATGAGCCTCACCGGAAGTTCCGGTGGATAACCGGAAGTTCCGGGAATAGGCGGAAGTAGCCAAGTTAGGCGGAAGTTCCGGAGAGATTCGCACTGACCGGTACTTCTGGGAGATGGCTGGAATTACCGGTGACGCCAGAAACAACTTCCCCGGATTGGAAGAGATCAAGGAAGAACTTGTGCAGGGAATAGAAGGGGCTTGGGGAAAGAAAAGGCTTGGGATAGAGAGCTCAAACTATGAAGAACCAAAACGACGAAAGACACCAAGAAAACACAAGAACAACCAAGCACAAAAATACAAGGAAAAACAAACAAGAAACACAAAGAGTCGGTGGCCGAGGCCACCTTATATAAGAGTAAATGGCTTGACACCACAAAGATATATCTTGGGTTCATTAACAACACTCATCATGAAGCTCAATTTGTCTCCTTGAGAGACTATAGAGTATGAAAACTTTAATGTGCGCATAATGAGGATAGTGTTCATCCATAAGAGGAACTACACTCCCCTAAATTCCATGCCTACATCGAAACAAAGATACACATTGAGAGATGGGTAGGTGTGCAAGGTACTCAAGCCACATTGCTCGAATCTATGATATTTATCTCATGCCTTAACTCTCGCAAACTTGCTTCATCTAGAGGATTCGTGAAAAGATTCGAAAGATTGGCCTTGGTGGGAACATACTCCAAAGAATTGTCTCCTCTTGCAACATGGTACCAAATGAAATGATGAGGAATCTTAATATGCTTGGTCCGGTTGTGTTGCATGGGGTTGTGAGCGATGGCAATAGCACTCTCATTATCACAAAGGAGAGGCACCTTGTCAAAAGAAACTCCAAGATCCTTCAAGGTTTGCTTCAGCCATAGCAATTGAGCACAACAACTTGCGGTGGAGATGTACTCAGCTTCAGCAGTGGACATAGACACAGTTTTGCTTCTTAGAGGACCAACACACCAAGGATCTCCCAAGTAATTGACAAGCTCCAGAGGTTGACTTCCATCCCACCTTGTCTCGAGCCCAATCCGAGTCCGTGTATCCAATGAGGTCAAAGCTGGCTCCCTTGGGGTACCACAACCCAAAGTTTGGGGTATGAACCAAATATCGAAATATTCTCTTGACCTCCACCATGTGGCTTTATTTTGGTGCGGCTTGCAATCTTGCACACATACCCACACTCAACATAATATCCGGTCGAGATGCACAAAGATAGAGCAAAGAACCAATCATAGATCGATAAAGTTTTTGATCCACATCCTTACCCTTAGGATGGAGATCAAGATTAACCTTAGTTGGCATGGGAGTCTTGGCACCTTTGACTTGATCAAACTTGAACTTCTTGAGCATGTCTTGAATGTATTTGGCTTGGTTGATGAATGTCCCCTTCCTCAGTTGCTTGACTTCAAATCCAAGGAAGAACTCCAACTCTCCCATCATATACATCTCGAAGCGGTCGGTCATGAGCTTGGCAAAATCCTCATTAAAAGCTTTGTTAATAGACCCAAAGATAATGTCATCAACATAGATTTGGCAAACGAACAAGTGGCCTCCTACTCTCTTAGTAAAAAGAGTGGGATCAATGAGGCCCACTTCGAAACCATGGTCTAATAAGAGCTCTCTAAGGCAATCATACCATGCACGTGGGGCTTGTTTGAGACCATAGAGTTCCTTATTGAGCTTGTAGACATGGTTCAGGAAAAGTGGATCCTCAAATCCCGGAAGTTGCTTGAAGTATACCAACTATTTCAAAGGACCATTAAGGAAAGCACTTTTAACATCCATTTGTTGTAATTTAAAGTTTTGATGAGTGGCAAAAGCAAGAAGCATATGAATGGATTCAAGGCAAGCATCGGGGCCATAAGTCTCACCGTAGTCGATGCCCTCAACTTGTGAGTATCCTTGGGAAACTAACCTTGCCTTGTTGCGCACGACTATCCCATTTGCATCACACTTGTTCTTGAAGACCCACTTGGTTCCAATGACATTTTAACAATCTTTAGGCCGCTCAACCAAAGTCCATACTTTGTTCCTTTTGAAGTTGTGAAGTTCTTCATTCATAGCGTCGAGCCAATCATCATCTTAAAGAGCCTTGAAGACTTTCTATGGTTCCACATGAGATATAAAAGCATGGTGAGATCTAAAAGAGGATAATGGCCTCCTAGTAGTAGAACCTCTATTGAAATCTCTGTAAACATTATCAAGGATACGGCCATCTCGGATGAGCTTGTCGAGATGATAAGCTTGACGGAGGGCTTGAGCATCAACACGAGATTCTTGAGCAACCACTTGGTCATTGCTACCATTTGAGTCCCCGCCTTGACTATAAGCATGAACACGAGGATCATATTCATCAATCTACACCTCAGGAGAGTCATCATTTGGAGAGGAAGGGGGAGAGCCTTGATCAACAATAGCTTGGCCTTGTTCTTAACTAGCTTGACCTTGGGAGATGTCATGAGAAGGAGCCCCATCTTGGGGAGGTAGATGTTGTTGATGAAGAGCTTGAGTATTGGGGCTTCAAGATTCATGAGCATGAGGAGCTTTGGAAGATCTTGAGGGAGCTTGTGCCAAAATAGTGGGTCCTTGAGGGGAAATATGATCTTGTGAGAGTGAGGGATCCACTTGAGTAGAACTTGGTCCTTCTCCTTTGTCCACAAGGGGATCCTCACTGGGGCGGTAGAAACACACACACATTTTTCTTATGGCTTTGGGAGGAATTTCATCACTTGGATCATGAACACCATCTTGCCTAACAAAGGACTCATGGTATTCATCAAACTTCACGTTGCTCGTCTCTTCAACCCTTCCATTGGCTTTGTTGTAGACTCTATAGGCATGGGACTGATTTTAATAACCAACAAAAATTCCTTCTTGTGCCTTGGGTTCAAACTTGTACAGACGAACTCCTTTCTTCAGAATGTAGCACTTGCAACCAAACACTCGAAAGTAGCTAACATTGGGCTTCTTCCCTGTGAGAAGCTCATAAGGGGTCTTGTTCTTTTTCTTGCGAAGGTAAAGCTGGTTGGTTGCATGACAAGCGGTGGAGATGGCCTCGACCCAGAAGTTGTATGGAGTCTTGAATTCAGCTAGCATGGACCGAGCCGCATCCATCAAAGTATGATTCTTCCTTTCAGCAACACCATTTTGTTGAGGGGTGTAAGGAGTGGAGTATTGATGCTTTATGCCTTCATCACTAAGAAACTCATCCAAGCTATAGTTCTTGAACTCGGTGACATTGTCACTTCGGATGGAGAGAATGGTTGCATTGTGTTTCCGTTGAACTTCATTAGCAAAATCGATGACGGTTTGTTGAGTCTCACTTTTGAACTTGAAGAAGAACACCTAAGTGTATCTAGAGAAATCATCCACAATAACCAAGCAATACTTCTTCCCTCCAAGACTATCATGAGAGGGAGGACTAAAGAGCTCCATGTGCAAGAGTTCCAAGCATCTTTCCGTGGTGATTTTATTGAGAGATTTGTGGGGAGTTTCATGCATCTTTCCTTTAATACAGGCCCTGCACACACGATCTTTGGCAAAAGAAACATAGTTAAGACCAAGGATTTGGCCCTATGTAACATCCCAAAACTATTGCTCATGATCATCAAACTCTAATCACTAAAATTAGGGTTAACAAAAACTTTGATTAAATAAAAACCAAATGAATGCATGTGTGTATGTGATGATTTGATGAATGCATGAATGGACTTGTGTGATTAACCTAAATTGTAAGGAATGGTTCAAAGATTAATATAACATCATCTAAAACATTTCCAAGCAGAAACAAATCAAGAGAAAATCACAAACAGTTCAAATAAAGCAAATGGTCATTTTTGCCAATCTTGCTCACTAGGTCACTTTGAGTGTTTCTAGTCCAAGATTTCAAACAGAAACTTTTCCAATTCTTTTCACCCCTTGCTAGACAAATTAAAAGTGAATCAAAGCACACCTTTCAAACTTGCAGAAACATTTAGCAACCCCATTCAAATGACAATTCAAAATTGAATATTTAACATATGTGAAGATCACACCTTTTCAAAACCCAACCAAACCAGTGCACCTTGACCAATCCAACTAACCAGATACTCCCTAGTATGTGCCTAGAAAACCCACCAATTTGAATTTCTTTCGGCCATTTCATCAAACACCTTGTCAGCAGCAAACAAACAAACACAAAACACTATAGTGAGCAGTGATCAGTGCCTAACTTGGTCCCTCTATAGCTCACTCTACACACCCAGTAGATGATCAAAGTAATCTAACTAGGTTTAGCACCACTGTGAGCAAGCCTAGCCATTAATGGTCACCACGCCGAGAGCACCATTTCCACCCCCATGTCGCCAGCGAGCAAGACGAAGAACTAGGCTCGCCAACCTTGTCTAGGACACGCAGCACCGTCCATCGCCACTCCCTGTCCAAGCCCCGAGTGCAGCCAGCCACTAGACCACCCGCCAAGCACGCGCCTAGGCCCTCTACGTGCGAGCCAAGAGAGCGCCAGTGCGCCGTCAGTGACACAATCCCACAGACCGCGCGCCGCCCTTGCCGCTTGCAGACGTGCTCGCCAGCATCCCAGCACCCCGCCAGACAACCCCGTTCGTCGCTGCACAGACCACACACGCTGTGCACCATTAAAATTGTCGTCGGACCCGCCCAGAGAGCCATGATGTTCCGACCATCTCGCACCACCCCACACCGCAAGACCACGCCGTTTAGCTTCACCAGGGAGCACAACACCGCCCCTATCGTCGCCCATGCCAGTAGCACTCTATGCCGTCAACACCGACGAGCTCCACCCGCGCCATTCGGTCCCCTTCAGCCACTATAAAAGGAGGCCTCCCCCACTCGTTCTCTACACACCAGTTCACTTCCCACCTCTCACTGATACCCCCCACTAACTCTAGGAGCAAGGCGAGCACCAGGTGGCCGGAATTTCACCGGAGTTCGCCGCTACAGAGGAGGAGAGGCGCCGTCGATTGGAGCCGCCCCAGGAGAAGCTGCTGGTACCAGGAGAATCACCGTCGTCGACTTCGTCGTGCGCCCCCGTCGCCGACCATCGCCCGAGCCCCGGTGAGCCTCCCACGACCCCCACCGTCCGCGCTAGGGTTCTGTCACACCGGTGCTGCCCGACGTGGACGATGAACCAGAACCGTTCGATTAGAGTTAGATCCTATGATCCTAATCGCCCCATACCGCTTTGCCCCTCGTTGTCTCACTAACGAGTGGGGTCCCTCACTTAACCAGCCCGCGTGTGCACTGTGCATAGTGGGCCGACCCAGTTAAACATCCCGCGCAACCCACTAATTCAAATTTAGAATTATTCATTTAATTTCAAACCCAGTTTTGTACCTAGATTCAAAAATCAACCTAGATCGATTTACTGAACCAAAATGCATGAAACCAATTTTGTTAGAAAGGTACTGGAATGCTTACTCCAAGCCCGTTGGATTCAAACCATTTACATTTGTAGATCACCCATGGTAAAAATAACAAGGCAGAAGCTTTTCTGCATTCAAACATTTTTCAAAATTCAACCATAAGAGATTTTGAGTTGATTCCAACTCTCAAAAATCACATATAACCATACCTTTCAGAATATATAAAAATTTATAGGTTTACTTACAGAAATAATGATCAAGTAATAAAAGAATGCCACATAGGCATTTCTAGTCACTTTAATTAATTAAAATAAAAAGGTTAAACCTTATTAAATTGTGACACCACTTTAAATCACATTCCCATGTACTGGAATATGTGGTGATAACATGTGTCAACATGATCCCATGTTTGAGTTGGAGAATATTAAATCTTAAGTAGTTTTTCAATGAGTATAAATTACTTTTCTCAAATAAAATAAATGAGACAAGAGTTTTAATCCTTGTAATGTTAGTGATGATGCTAGATCATCTAGTGTGAACCTTTGTGTGATGATTAGAAATAATTAAGTATTGTTTGGTGATTGTGTACCTCGTATTTATTTATAGACGCTAGTACCGACCAAGGATACGAGGAGGAAGGAGGATACTACGAGGAAGAAGCCGAGGAGAACTTCAACCACTGATCTATACAAGGCAAGCCTATACATGCAATCTAGCAAGCCTTACTATAAAAGTTGACCTAGCAAGCTTATACTAATATCTTAGCAAGCCTAACACTACCAGTTGACTTAGCAAGCTACTACTGCTTGTTACTATGCCAACTATATGCCTTAAGCATATGTGATTATACCAACTTGACACACCATCCTAGTTTTACTTGAAAGCTTAGTATTTTATTTATTAAAAGCTTTCTATCAAAAGTTTACTTAGTGACTTGTAGATTCTAGAAAGATAATTGAAGGTAGCATAAAGAGCATAAAATTTGGCATAAGTTAGATAATCTTGATGTCATCCTAAGGCATGAGATTGAACTTAGCTAATCCCCACTTGTTTATTACCCATCATTAGTATTTACCCCCACTTATAAATGCTAGTGCTAAGCATAAAACATGATCAACTTTACATGGGAATACTTAGTGAAAATGGTTATGAAAACCTTAGAATGATGAGTCATTCTACTGAAATGTTTTGACATGTGTTTCCGAACACTAGATGATTTTGATGATGAAAATGTTAAGGCATGAGCCTTAGCCCTTTATAAAACTGATGGTTGTCTCGATGCGATACCATTCCAATTTTACCGTACAACCACAATACCCGAAAATTGGGTAGGGCTTGACTGGAAATTTATATAACTTAGTATGGGTTCCCTTGCGGCCAAGGTCTGAGCTGAGGCTACCTTGTGAAGATTGTCCACCTATGTAGTACCCAAGATGACGGTTGGTCATGGTTGGGAGGCCAAACTCACAGGAGAGGTGCCTATACTAGGGCGTGTAATTCAAAGGTTAGGATTGATTATCTGCATACTGAGTATAGTGAATTCAGGATTGTTCGTGACGGATTTATCAAATGTTGGGTGAAAGAGTACAATCTCTGCAGAGTGTCAAACTATTCGAATAGCCGCGTCCGCGGTTATGGATAGTTGGAGTGGCCATACTGTTCTATCGTCAGATGTTTTCAAAAGGACTTGTGAAATGATTTGTTACTTTGACTACCACAACAGTGTGGTGACATGAAATTCAAGTTCCCACTTAGGTGTTATAAAACTTTCAACTAGCTTTCTTTGCTTATGAACTTAGTAGAGGTAAATATGGCTTTTTGCAAAACAACCATAGAGCTTAGAAATTCCTATTCCAAAACCACTTCACTTGTTAGTATTAGTTTGCGAGTACTTAAAGAGTACTCATGGCTTGTCCCTGGCTATTCCCGTGGCCAGACTATGAGGAGGAGTATAAGGAAGAAGGACATCAGGAAGGTTACGACAACTAGGATCATCTCCCATCGTCAACATTGTCTGTGACCATGAAGATGGAGCTTCGCCCACGCTATCGTTATTATTACGTTATTCTGCTGCTTGAATTGTATTAAGAACTGGATCATGAGATCCTTATTTGTGTAAGACCTTATGTATGGTTTGTAATGGATGATGTACTGTGATATCCAATCTGTTATGTCTCACAAAAATGGAAATCCTGGGATTGCGATGCATGGCATAACATGCATCTATGATTAAAAATCCGGGTGTTGACAAGTTGGTATTAGAGCCATCCTGACCATAGGAGACCCTAATTTAGAATAGACGTTTGAATCAAAAACTTAGTTTCAAAACCAAAGAAAGTGAGTATTTATGAATACTTATTCTTATTCTTATCACTTAGACTCTTTCATGAAAATTCATGTTCCTCAAAAAATTCTTGCAAACTTACATAAAATTTTACACACTTGATCACTCTACTAACTTACTCATCCTATATTCTTATAGATGGACGTGAAGTACAACAAGTTTTATCAGTTGGGGAATGGAGGAGACCTCATATTTGAGCATGACTTGGACCAGCTGTCGGAGATGCTGGAGCGTCCGCACCCCGAGTTCTTTGGAGCTCAGCTCAATGATCAAGAAGGAGAAGATCTGCAGTGCTTAGTTGTTGCAAGTCTCCAAGGAAAGATTGAACCCCCCACTGCAGAGGGAATTCAATTCACCTTAAGATAGAACAACTGGCTCAATGGACTTGCCAGGGCCATGCAGGAAGCTCTTGCCCATCTGTGTGGGCAGGGTATCAATCAAATCAAGGGTACTCGCTTTGAGTTCTACCCAAGGCATGATGCTATGGGACAGCCACTGGAGGCCCCATATCACCGTGAGATGAAGACTCAGTTGGACCATCTCAGCTTCATGATTTATGACTGTCAGAAGGAGTTGGACAATGCCCGTTCCTACGCCAACCACAAGTATGCCATCACCAAAAAGAAGGATCACACCATTGCCATGCTAGTGAAGGATCGCAAGTCTCGTCACCGTCAGCTCGACAAGAAGGAGCGCATCATTGCCTGTCTTCGCCACCGGCTCACGGATTTGGAGGAGACCATCCACGAGAGAGACATGCAGTTGGAGGAGAGGGAGAATGCAGGGGAAGACCTTCGTGGAGACCCCTACTCCTATTTCAGCGATGATGATGACTTTCTGGAGGATTAGGCCATGGACTTCTTCACTGATGAGGATGACTTTGCCTTCATCTATGATGATGAGGAGGATGATGGCACTGACTCCAAGGAGTAGTAGCACTTGAGCACTAGAGTTAGTGAGTTGTATGCGGTCCCACTGTATCATAGTTTCCCAGAATGGTTCTTAAAACCATCTATTTTCGTTTGTTGTGGTGTGTGTTTGTATCATGTGCTATGAATGAATGAAAAGAAAGTTGCTAGAAAAATCTGAGTCAAACTTTGAAAACTTTTCCAAACCCCTGAACCTTAGAAATTTCCCTCTTTTCTCATCATCTATCTCAATCTTCAGATGCCTCGCGGCGGAAGCAACTCAGCCCCGGACCCGATGTTGCAACTCTTGCAAATGTTGGTTTACGACCATGAAGCTGAAAGAGCCGAACGTCAAGCCAACTTAGCCACCCTTCAACAGATAGCTCAGATGGCCAACAACAATCAAGGCCATGGAAATCAGGACAACCATGGATCTAAGCTCAAGAATTTCCAGAACACCAATCCACCTGTTTTCACTAAGTCGGAAGAGCCCCTAGATGCAGATGATTGGTTGCAAAGCATGGAGAACAATCTGGAAGTTGCAGGAGTGGAAGCTAACGAGAAAGTGTTGTTTTCTACCCAATATCTGGCCGGAGATGCAAGAGCATGGTGGAACGGCATTCGCAATGACAGGAGGTTAGCTGATGACTTGGGAAGAGTTCAAAGTCAAGTTCAGCAGAACCCATGTGCCACCGAGTTTGATAAAGAGGATGAGAGATGAATTCAAGGAACTAAAGCAAGGAAGGATGACAGTAGTGGAGTACCGTGACAAATTCTTGTCATTGGATAGGTATGCACCAGATGAGATAGACACTGAAGCCAAGAAGGAGAGATTCCTGAATGGTATGCATGATGAGATGCAGACGGTGTTAGTCAATATCCCCTTTGCAGATATTGAAGCCTTAGTTGACTCTTCCATTTAGATGGAAGGAAAGATCAACCAAGCTAATGAGAACCGCAAGCGTTGCATGATGCATCAACCGAGAACCCACCATACACCAAAGTATCGTCACAACCCATCTCCAGGATTTGCCCCAAGAACCAACAGACCCCCGATGAACCGTCCGACCTATCCCAACCGTGGAAACCCAAGGCCCGGAGGAAACTACAACAACCCCAGCAACGCCAGCAATTTCAACCGTGCACCACCTAAGTTCAACAACAACAATGCCACCACCAACACCAACACTGCCCCAAGGACTGGAAGCAATGTTGTGCTTGTTGCAGCAAAGGACAAGTCGCAAGTGACTTGTTATGAATGTGGAACCAAGGGTCACTATTCCAATGAGTGCCCCAAGAAGATTGCCGCAGCCCCCAATGCAAATGCCCCAGCTCAGCAGTAGCGTCGTGTTCAGCCCGGAAGAAGCTTTACCCCAGGGAATTCGCTCAACCGCAACGGTCATCTCTTTCTCATGCATGCTGAAGAAGCCCAAGAAGCGCCAAATGTCGTGCTGAGTATGTTTTCTGTTAACTCAGTACTTGCAAGAGTGTTGTTTGATACTGGAGCATCACAATCATATGTTACTGAAGAATTTGCATGCACTAGTAATATTCAACCAACCAAATTGAAGCATGTTATGATTGTTCAGATACCTGGTTCAACCACCAAAGCTAGACAAATTTGCAAAGCCATCCCTATCCGAATCCATGGCATAGATTTTTATGCTAATCTAATAGTACTCGGAACTAAAGGTTTGGAAGTAGTACTAGGAATGGATTGGATGTCCAAACACAAAGCATTAATTGACTATGCCAAGAAATCCATAACCATGACCAGTACAGCCGGAATATCAGTCGAGCATGTATATGAAACCTTGTCCCGTCAATTCATATGCAACAAGAGTATAGCCCAGGCAACCATTGACCAAGTCCGGATAGTCTGCGAATATCGCGATGTATTTCCAGATGTTTTTCCTGGTATGCCCCTAGATCGGGATATCGAGTTTATGATTGAACTAATCCCTGGAACCGGACCCATAGCCCAGAGACCATATAGTATGAACCCGTCTGAACTAGTGGAACTGAAGAAGCAACTAGATGCCATGCTGGAAATTAGATTGATTCAACCAAGTGCGTCACCATGGAGATCACCTGTTTTGTTTCTGGACAAGAAAGATGGAGGTAACCGTTTGTGTACAGATTATCAGAAGTTGAATGATGTCACCATCAAGAACAAGTACATGTTGCCAAAGATAGAAGATCTGTTGGACCAGTTAACTAGTGCAAAAGTGTTTTCTAAGATTGATCTTAGAACTGGCTGTCATCAACTCAAGATTCCCGCAGAGGATATTCCAAAGACTGCCTTTACCCCCCGATATGGATTATATGAGTATATTGTCATTTCTTTTTGATTAACCAATGCCCCCGCTTATTTCATGAACATCATGAATAAGATTTTTATGGACTTCCTGGATAAGTTTGTCGTTGTTTTTATCGATGACATTCTGATTTATTCCAAATCATAATATGAACATGAGCTACACCTAAGGACCATTCTTGGAACCCTTAGAGAGCATTAGGTCTATGCCAAGTTTAGCAAATGTGAATTCTGGTTACAGAAGGTAGGATTCCTCGGACATATCGTATCAGCCGGAGGAATTGCCGTTGAACCTGCGAAGGTGAAGGATGTTGAAGATTGGCAAGCCCCAACCACTCAAATCCAAGTTCGTGCATTTATAGGACTAGCGGGATACTACTGAAAGTTTGTAGAAGTGTCGTGGTATTACCGACGAGTACGCCATGGAGGGGTCCTCACAGTGCGTGTTTAGAGATATGGGGTAAGGCGGATGGTTGACGGGTACGAGGTAACACATCTTACCCAGGTTCAGATCCCACAACGGTGGCGGAATCCTACTCCTGCTATAAATCACTATAATGGCAATACGCCGAGTTACAGAGATCAGGTTCGCTGTGCGAGGTGTGTGTAAAACGATACTATGATGTATGAATCGATGCCCTAAAGGCTCCCATAGGCCCGACTTATATAGTCATCAGATCCTAGGGTTACAGGGAAAAGTCCTAACCGGACAGGTTACAGAGTTCTACACCGTCTATTACTAGTCTTGTGTATCTTGCACTCCAAGGCTCCGGGTACGCTGGTGACTCCACCGTAGCCTTCCTTTATCCGGCATGGGCCTCCCTTCTGGATCCACCTAACTGGTCCGCCCAGCAGGACATAGGCCATGCTACCGACTATGGGCCACTCGGGTTAGTCGGATAAGAGACATGCTATGAGGATACCCATATAATATATCCCCAACAGTAGCCCCCGGAGAACTCCGAGATCTTGCGCTGTCTTGCCTCTTCTCGTGGAATGCTCCGTCTAGATGGATGTCGGCAAATCGTCAAGCAATATCTTGTAGTCCTCCCAAAGAACCCTGCAAGGTTTTCTCCGTCTTCTATGAGTAAGTCGGAGAAATGCTGAATCTTCCATCGTACGCTCCCGTTGTCGGATTAAATCCGTCCATGCCAGAATCTTCGATGGGACGGCTCATCTACGATGTTAGTTATGACGACGTAGGCTGTAGGTCAGCGATGCCTCGTAACTCACACATGCAGAGAACGCAATCATAGCCGATTTCCCCGCGCGAGCGATATGAACCGTTGGCGGCGACAGTTGGAGACATGGTGAAATTACCGCGCACGTTCACGAACACGTCGTCTACGCAGCAACCGTCCGATTAGCTGCACGAATCTTGACGCAGAGTAAGATAAATAGCGGCCGTGGGACACTTGCCACTTTTTCACCCCATTCTCTCGCGTCATCGTCTTCTTCCTCCAGCCGCGCTCCTACTCGAGCTCTCTGTGAGAACCTCGAGAAACCCTAGCCTCTTGCCTGCACCAGTCGTGCCCTCTCCTTCCTCCATGGCCAGCAATAGTTCATCTCCATCAATGGTGGCATCGAGCAAAGCCGCGGCGAAGCCGGCGAACTCCGTCGTCGTGCCCCCAGAGGGTCTGGTCATCCCCGCATTGGCGGTGATAGAAACCACCGGCGCCGACCATAACTTGGTGGCGCTGGAGCCCCTGGAAGAGGAGCCAGACTCGCACAAAGGTGACTGGCGTGGCTCGGACATCACCGGCCGTGACCTCCAAGAGATGGTCGCTGAGGGTTATCTCCCTGCGACGGAGGGGCTCGCCTGGCGGGCGGCGCCGGCTGGCGAGGTGACCCCCTCTCCCCAAGCTAGAGAGAAATTGTACCTCAAGGCGCAATTGGTACGCGGCGTTTCTCTGCCCATCTCCCACTTCTTCCTGTCCGTCTTGAATCACTTCAAGGTCCAACCCCACAACCTTTCCCCCAATAGTATCCTAGTGCTTAGCAACTTCGCGGCACTTTGTGAGGGTTACCTAGGGATTAGGCCTAGGTTAGATTTGTTTGTGTACTTCTTCACCATCAAACGTGAAGCCGGACACAGTAAGGAGGAGCTTAGAAACTGCGGCACCATAAGCTTCAAGATCCGTCCTGGCCGGCGGTTCCCCGACATCGTCAGCCACGAGTCATGCAAAAATTGGCAGCGGACGTACTTCTACGGCCCCGACATTCCTTTGTCGGGCCGAGAAGTAACGTACCCGGACTTCGTGGATGGAGCCGCTGCCGAAGTCCCCATATGGCGGTCCCATGCCTCCCTTCCCTCCGACCTCAATGCTTCTCGCGCAATAAGGCGGATCGAATGGTTTGTAGACACGGGTCTGACCGGCTTGGACCTAGCCATGTGCTGGTTCATCAGTCGGATCTAACCTCTGCAACACCATACGAATCTTATGCACGAGTACACCAGCGACCGAAGGGATACCCTCCGGATCTCCGAGGACAACTTCTCGAGCGACTCCGTTAAGTTCCGCCTCAAGGACATTGTCAAGGTGAAGGACAAGAAGCGTGGCTTCACCCTCACCTACGATATGTTCGTAGAGGGAAAGTGCCCAAAGGTAGGTATTTATTTTCCATGTATGACATTGCTCCAGTTTTTCCGTCTTGCTAATAACATCTTGTCTAACACAATGATTTCTTACTTAACAGCTTAGCGATCTAGAGGAGGGTAACCTAGCCGCCCAAATCTACGATCCCAAGATGAAGGAAGTCACGGTCGTGTCCGACGATGATGTCCCGTTGGCGCGAAAGCGGAAGAGCTCCACCTTTGACGCTGCCGACGGAGGCAAAAAAAGAAGACGGAGGGTGGAGCCTCCAAAAAGAGTACTGCCGCCCTGGAGGCAGAAAAGAAGAAAGCCACTGGGATGTTTGCCAAAGCGCCCCCCCTAGTGTAAGCTTCTCATTCTCCGACATTGTCTTATTTATTTGTCTTATTCCTGTACTTATGCATTCTACACATTTCAGGAAGAAAGCGACAACCAGCCTCAAGAAGTCCTCCAAGACTCTTATGGCTTCTAGAAATATTAAAGATATGCTGCATCGCGACTCTTCCCCCGCCATCGCCCCTGCTACTCCTGCCGTCAAGCCCTCCTCCGCTCCGACAAGTTCCCAAGCCCAAGAGGCACCAGGCCCTTCCGCCATGGAAGTGGATTCTGGCGCTTCTACCGAACTCGCAATTATCGGCGAGCAGGCAACGCAGGAGAGCGCTGCTCTACAAATGGCTGAAGCTCCGGCTAAGGATGCCATCGGTAGCGGCAAGGCGGTGGTGGGTGCTGGTACTTCTATCGAAGGCGGCACCTCTGCTCCCCAGAAACCCTTAGAACTGCCGAAGATTATCTTCCCGGTGCTCACGCCGGGTAGCACAACTATGGTTCCTGGAGGAGTGTCGTCATCTCCGACGTGCGTTCTTGAGGAGCTACTCCGTCAAGAAGACATCTTGCGAAGCAACAACGTTTCCTTTGGCAAGCTGCTGGCCGAGAGTGCTACAAACCTCAAGATCATCGCACTTGTAAGTTTTACTTTACCTTTTGCGTTTCATATGAGTATCCCACTGTAGCCCCCGAGGATGTAGACGGAAAACCATTGGGTTTGCATCTATATGCTCTAAGAGTGACTAAGTTAGAAAAAACTCTCACTGCAGCCCCCAAGCATTTAGATGGAATGAATTATTTCGACTAGATGCTTTAAGAGTAGCATACGCAATGTTCATAATTTTAAGTGTTGTATCCCCCAAGCCTCTAGTTTTAACTGAATTAGTTCCGACTAGATAGTTAAAGAAAAGCTAAGCATTTTCCGAGTTAAAACTTTATACTATATCCCCCCAAGCATCTAGTTGAGAACTGAACTAGCTCCGACTAGATGCTTAAAGAAAAGCTAAGCATATTGCTAAGTTAAAAAACTCTCGTTGTAGCCCCCGAGCACCTAGATGGAAAATCTCCAACTAGGGGCTCCAAGTAGACTAAACAACGACTTGACTTTGTATTTGTTTCCACAGAACGAGAATGCTCGGAGGGGCATGGCCAATGATAAGTACCAGAAGATTTGCACGGACCTTGAAGCTGAAAAGGGGAAAACCGCCATCTTGAAGGAACAGATCATCAAAAACAAGAGTCTGTTTTCTTTTTGCGCATTTCTGTCTTACTTTTGTGCCTTCCTTCTTCGAGTAATCACTGTGTACTTTGTTTTCTCCGACTTGCAGAGCATGTAGCCAAGGCCAAGGATATTGTCGAGCAGTCCAAGCACATCCAGCAGCTGGACAGCGAGAACAAGATCCTTTAGAAGGAGAGGGAAGAAATGCTGAAGATGCACGAGGATTCCATGAAAGCCCTGCAGGACTCCGCCTCCGCTGAGATCAATCGCTTGAAGGAGGAGCTTGCGATCCTAAAGGATCAGAAGCAAGCTGCCGATGAGCAAAACCTTCGCCATAGCGAGGCGTTTAAGCTCCGCCAACAAGAGAAAGAATCCTTGGCAGACGTCGTCTGGCAGGCTAAGGCCAGCATCTTCAGTAAGTATCCTCCGCCTTGGAGCTCTATAGTCTGGGTACTTAGAATTTTTGAACTCATGCAATCGTTGTCGGAATTTTCAGCGCCCCTGGGTTTAACCCGCTCGCCTCCTTCGGACAAGGAATGCATGATTCTTGCCGGCAACTTCATCAACACCTCCATCACCCAAGCCAAGGAGATCACCACGCCCCTGCAGATTTATATCAAGGCCTCCGACTCTGTGGTGAAGTACTCGGAGATTCTGCGCCGAGCCCCCGAGCGTGTCGCAAGATGGAAAGCTTCATGTGTTGGAGATATGCCCTAGAGGCAATAATAAATGTAGTTATTATTATATCTTTGTGTTTATGATAAATGTTTACATTCATGCTATAATAGTATTAACAAGGAAACATTAATACTTGTGTGATTTGTAAACTTAATTTGAAGTCCCTAGTAAAGCCTCTATATAATACTAGCTTGTTGGTTAATAGATGATTATGGTTTCCCTATCATGAACATTGAGATGTTATTAACAACAAGATCATATCGTTAGGAGAATGATATGGTGGACATACTCCTATAGATAAGCGTAGCATAAAGATCAAGTCATTTTAATAGTTCAATTGCTATATGCTTTCTGATACATAGTAATCTAATTCCTTCGAGCATGAGATCATGCATATCACCTTTACCGGATGGATGCTTTGATGACATCAAACACCACACCGTAACTGGGTGGCTATAAAGGTGGCATTGAGTGTTCGGAAAGTATTGGTTGAAACACATGGATCAAGAGTGGGATTTGTCCATCCATATGACGGATAGATATACTCTGGGCCCTCTCGGTGAAATGTCATCCAATTAGCTTGCAAGCATGTGACTGGCTCACAAGGGATCACATATCATGGGAACGAGAAAAGTACTTATCGGTAACGAGGTTGAACTAGGTATGCAGAGATACCGACGATCATAACCTCAGATAAGTAAACTATCGTGAGACAAATGGAAATTGATATCGTATGTAAGTGGTTCATTCGATCTCAAAGTAATCGTAGAAATATGTGGGAGCCATATGAATTTCCAGATTCCTCTATTGGTTATTGCTCAGAGAAGTGTCTCGATCATGTCCGCATAATTCACGAACCGTAGGGAGACACACTTAAGGATTCGACGTTGTTTGAGTAGTTATGGAATGATGAGAAAGAGTCCGAATGGTGTTCGGAGTCTCGAATGGGTTTCGGGATATCACGAGGAGATCCGGAATGGTCCGGAGAATAAGATTCATATAAGGAAAGTCCCGTTTCGGAGTTGGAGAATGGTTCCGGTGTTTTCATCGGGAATGTTCTAGAAGGTTCCGGAATGTCCGGCACTCCGGGGGGGGGGAAGGGTACATGAACGTGTTATATCAAGTTGGTATGATTGCATCATGTACTTGGTGTCATCTCTGAACAAAAATAGAGGGTTTATTCAAATCCTAGTTTGAAAAGTCAAACGGCTAGTTTGAAAGTCAAACGGTAGTTTTTGGATAGAGGAGGAGGAGTGGGAAACCGAGTTGGGGAGGAGTTCCCTCCTCCAACCGCCGGCCCATCTCCAAGCCGAGTTGGGGAGGGACTCCTCTCCCTCCCCTTGGCCGGCCGGCCCCTCCACCTATATAAGGAGGGGCAGGGCTCCCTCCTAGAGACACACAAGATCCTCTCCTCCAAACCCTAGTCGCCGGCGCCGCCACCTCCACTGCCGCCGCCGCCGAACTAGGTCAAGCCGCCGCCGCCAAGCAACCCTAGCCGCCGGCCAAGCTTCCTCCTCGGCGTGTCTAAACCCTAGATCGTCGAGGGACTCTCTCATACTCCACCATACTCGCTCCGGCTTAAGGCGAAGCCCTGCGAGATCTCCCCTCTACTTCCGGTACCACGCTGTTGTGCTGCCGGAATCGCGAGGAGAGTGCTACAACCTCCGCTGCCTGCTGGACAAGGGAGAGGAAGGTCTTCATCGAGTACCGAACGTGTGACCGACTGCGGGAGCGCTGCCGGAACGCAGCGCCGGAAGGATCGTCTACGTGATCTTGTGATCGGAAAGAGTACGACTACATCACCCACGAGAATCCGCTCTCGTTAAACACTTTGGAATCTTCGAGGGTGAGTTATTCCATCGACTGGTTGCTACAATCTAGTAGATAGATCTTGGCTTGTTTGTTTGTATGCGGTAGAAATTTTTTGTTTTCCATGCTACGAAACCCTACAGTGGTATCAGAGCCGTGTCTATATGTAGATCTGTTGCACGAGTAGAACACAATGGTCATTGTGGGCGTTGATGCTTTTATTGTCGATTGCTTCTTGTGTACTTTGCATCTTGTGGTATGTTGGGATGAAGTGGCCCGGGCTAACCTTACATGACATCGTTCATGAGACTTGCTCCACCCTTGACATGCAACTTGTATTGCATAAGTGGCTTTGCGGGTGCCTGTTTCTCCTAGCATAGTTAAGATCCAATTTACAACGGGTGATTAACAATACTAGTATCAATGTTGTGGTCCATGTTCGTAAGTTCGAACGACACTTATTGAAAGCCCCAAACCACGTAAAATATGCAAAGGAAGTAGAGGCGTCTAACTTTGTTTTGCAGGTGTGTGCTGTGATGTGATATGGCCATGATTGTGATTATATTTGATGTATGCAATGTTCCTTATTGTAAGTTGGCAACCGACAGGAGCCATATGGTTGTCTTTAACTTCTGTTACGACCCGCGTGTCTATTCAAAGTAGTTGTAATAGTTGAAGTCGGTGGACGACAACCATGGAGAAGCGTCATTGACCTTGATGCAATGCCGGTGATGATGGAGATCATGTTCGTGCTAGAAGATGGAGATCGGAAGCACAAAGAAGAAAGGCCATATCATATCACATATTATGAATTGCATGTGATGTTAATCCTTTATTCATCTTGTATTGCTTAGTAGACGACGGTAGCATTATAAGATGATCCCTCATGCACATGAATTTCAAATCATAAAGTGTTCACCCTTAGTTAGCACCGTTGCTAAAGCTTGTTGTTTCGAAGCACCACGTGATGATCGGGTGTGTTATATTCCGCAAGTGTATACAACGTGAGCAAGCCAGATTTTCTCATGCGGAAACTAAGGTTTGATCTTGACGAGCCTAGCATGTACAGACATGGTCTCGGAACACGGATCACCGAAAGGTAAAGCATGAATTATATAGGAGATATGATGAACATGTCGATTGTTCGCCATTGAAACTATATCAACTCTCGTGATGATCGGTGTTGATGTGGTGGATTTGGTTCGTGTGATCACTAAAACAATGTGAGGGATATTGTTTTGAGTGGGAGTTCACCTAGATTAATTTTATTATTAATTTGAACTCAATTTGTCGTAAACTTAGTCTAAACTATTGCAAATATGTTGTAGATCAATGGCAGCCCCTACCATCAATTTTAATGCGTTCCTAGAGAAAGAAAAGTTGAAAAACAATGGAAGAAACTTCGCGGATTGGTTCTGCAATTTGAGGATTGTCCTCACAGCTGGTAATTTGACCTATGTGCTGGATGCACCGCTGGGTGACCCACCTGCAGCTGATGCTGCCGATGAAGTAAAGAACGTTTACCTCACTCGGAAGACTCAGTACTCCATACTTCAGTGTGCTATCTTGTATGGTTTAGAATCGGAGCTTCAGAAAAGGTTTGAGAATTCAGACCCATATGATATTGTCGAGGATCTCAAATTGATCTTTGAGACTCATGCGGCAATTGAAAGCTATGAGGCTTCTGAAAAGTTCTTTAACTGCAAGATGGAAGAGGGCAGCTCCGTCAGTGAGCATGTGCTTAAGATGTCTGGGCACGCAAACAAACTTCAAAGCTTGGTTATTGTGATTCCTAATGCTTTGGGGATTTACCGTGTCCTCCAATCACTACCACCAAGTTACAAGAACTTTGTGATGAACTACAACATGCAAAACATGAACAAGACGTTGCCAGAACTCTTTGCCATGTTGAAATCTGCATAAGTGGAGATCAAGAAAGAGCACCAAGTGTTGTTGGTCAATAAGACCACCAAATTCAAGAAAGGCAAGTCTAAGCACAAGGGACACTTCAAGAAGGGTGGTAAGAAAGTTACCACGCCGACGAAGAAGACCAAGGCTGGACCTAAGCCTGATACTGAGTGCTTTTACTGCAAGGGAGAAGGTCACTGGAAGCGGAATTGCCCAAAGTACTTGGCGGATTTGAAGAACGGCAACATCAAGAAGAAAGGTATATCTGATATACATGTTATTGATGTGTATCTCACTAGTACTCGTAGTAGTGCCTGGGTATTTGATACTGGTTCGGTTGCTCATATTTGTAACTCGAAACAGGTGATACAGAATAAACGGAAGCTAGTGAAGAACGAGGTGACGATGCGCGTGGGAAACGGATCAAAGGTTGATGTGATCGCGGTCGGCACGCTACCCCTTCATCTACCATCGGGATTAGTTTTATACTTGAATAATTGTTATTTGGTGCCTGCGTTAAGCGTGAACATTATATCGGGATCTTGTTTATTGCGAGACGGTTACTTGTTTAAGTCCAAGAATAATGGTTGTTCGATTTATATGAGTAACATGTTTTATGCACATGCACCTTTGATAGATGGTCTATTCTTGTTGAATCTCGATAGTGGAAATACACATATAAATAACATTGAGGCTAAACGTTTGAAATCGAGCGATAACTCGACCTATATGTGGCACTGTCGTCTTGGTCACATTGGAGTGAAGCGTATGAAGAAACTCCATTCCGATGGACTTCTTGAATCACTTGATTTTGAATCACTTGAAAGATGCGAAGCATGTCTGATGGGTAAAATGACAAAGACTCCATTCTCTAGTATGATGGAGCGAGCTACGGACTTGTTGGAAATCATACATACCGATGTGTGTGGTCCAATGAGTGTAGCATCGCGCGGTGGTTATCGTTATGTTCTTACCTTCACGGATGACTTGAGTAGATATGGGTATATCTATTTCATGAAACATAAGTCCGAAACTTTCGAGAAGTTTAAGGAATTTCATAGTGAGGTAGAGAATCAACGTAACAAGAAGATTAAATTTCTACATTCTGATCGTGGAGGTGAATATCTAAGTTACTAGTTTGGCCAGCACTTGAAGAAATGCGGAATACTTTCAGAATTGACACCGCCGGGAACACCACAGCGTAATGGTGTGTCCCAACGTCGTAATCGAACTCTCTTAGATATGGTTCGTTCTATGATGTCACTTACAGATTTACCGCTATCATTTTGGGGGTTATGCATTAGAAACAACCGCATTCACTTTAAATAGGGCACCATCTAAATCCGTTGAAACGACACCGTATGAATTATGGTTTGGGAAGAAACCTAGATTGTCGTTCCTTAAAGTTTGGGGATGCGAAGCCTATGTAAAGAAGTTACAGCCGGACAAGCTTGAACCCAAAGCGGAAAAATGCGTCTTCATTGGATACCCGAAGGAAACTATTGGGTATACCTTCTATCATATATCCGAAGGCAAAATCTTCGTTGCCAAGAATGGATCCTTTCTAGAGAAGGAATTTCTCTTGAAAGAAGTGACTGGAAGGAAAGTAGAACTCGATGAGGTTGTCGAACCTTCTCTCGAAATTGCGAGTAGCGCAGCACCGGAAGAAGTTCCTGTGGTGCCTGCACCAATTAGAGAGGAAGCTAATGATGATGATCATGAAACTTCGGTTGAAGTTGCTACAGAGCCTCGCAGGTCAACGAGAACTCGTACCACTCCAGATTGGTATGATCCCGTTATGAGTGTCATGTTGGTGGACAACACCGATGACCCTGAGACATATGAGGAAGCGATGATGAGCCCAGATTCCAATAAATGGCAAAAAGCCATGAAATCCGAGATTGGATCCATGTACGAAAACCAAGTATGGACTTTGGTGGACTTACCGGATGGCCGGAAGGCTGTCGAGAATAAATGGATCTTCAAGAAGAAAACATATGCTGATGGTAATGTTACTGTCTATAAAGCTCGACTTGTCGCAAAAGGGTTTCGACAAATTCAAGGAGTTGACTACGATGAGACTTTCTCACCAGTAGAGAAGCTAAAGTCTGTGAGGATTATGTTAGCAATCGCTGCATATTATGATTATGAGATATGGCAGATGGATGTCAAAACAGCATTCCTCAATGGAGACATTGATGAAGAGTTGTATATGATGCAACCCAAAGGTTTTGTCGATCCTAAAGATGCTAACAAGGTATGCAAACTTCAACGGTCCATCTATGGATTGAAGCAAGCATCCCGAAGTTGGAATCAACGTTTTGATAAGGTAATCAAAAGTTTTGGTTTTATACAAACTTATGGAGAAGCTTGTATTTACAAGAAAGTGAGTGGGAGCTCTGTAGCATTCTTAATACTATATGTAGATGACATATTGTTGATTGGGAATGATGTAGACCTTCTTAATATTGTCAAGGAATATTTGAATAATAGTTTTTCAATAAAGGATCTTGGCGAAGCAGCTTACATATTAGGCATAAAGATTTATAGAGATAGATCGAAACGCCAAATATCATTGTATCAAAGTACATATTTGGAAAAAGTTCTAAAGAGGTTTGGAATGGAAGATAGCAAGAAAGGGTTCTTGCCCATGTTGCCCAATACGACCTTGAGTAAAACTCAAAGTCCGACATCGGCAGAAGATAGAGAAAGGATGAGTAAGACTCCCTATGCCTCAGCCATAGGATCTCTAATGTATGTCATGCTATGTACTAGACCTGACATTGCATATGTTGTTAGTTTAACTAGCAGATATCAAAGTGATCCAGGAGTGGATCATTGGACAGCGGTCAAAAACATCCTTAAGTACTTGAGAAGAACTAAGGATATGGTTCTTTCTTATGGAGGTGATGAACAGCTCGTTGTTAATGGTTACACCGATGCTAGTTGGAACACCGATCCGGATGATTCTAAATCACAATCTGGATACGTATTTATTTTGAATGGTGCAGCAGTTAGCTGGAGGAGTGCAAAGCAAAGCGTTGTGGCGACATCTTGAACTGAATCGGAATACATGGCTGCTTCGGAGGCTTCACAAGAAGCGATATGGATGAAAGAGTTCATTACAGAGCTGGGTGTGGTTCCTAGTGCACTGGACCCAATGTCTATCTACTGTGATAACATGGGCGCCATAGCCAATGCGCAAGAACCAAGGTCACACAAGAAGATGAAGCACATCAAGCTACGTTTTCACGCTGTTCGAGAACATATCCAAGATGGGGATATAAAGATTTGCAAAGTACACACAGATCTGAATGTGGCGGATCCGTTGACTAAACCTTTCCCGAGGGCAAAACATGACCAGCACCAAACTGCCATAGGTGTTCGGTATATTACCATGTAATCTAGATTAGATGACTCTAGTGCAAGTGGGAGACTGTTGGAGATATGCCCTAGAGGCAATAATAAATGTAGTTATTATTATATCTTTGTGTTTATGATAAATGTTTACATTCATGCTATAATAGTATTAACAAGGAAACATTAATACTTGTGTGATTTGTAAACTTAATTTGAAGTCCCTAGTAAAGCCTCTATATAATACTAGCTTGTTGGTTAATAGATGATTATGGTTTCCCTATCATGAACATTGAGATGTTATTAACAACAAGATCATATCGTTAGGAGAATGATATGGTGGACATACTCCTATAGATAAGCGTAGCATAAAGATCAAGTCATTTTAATAGTTCAATTGCTATATGCTTTCTGATACATAGTAATCTAATTCCTTCGAGCATGAGATCATGCATATCACCTTTACCGGATGGATGCTTTGATGACATCAAACACCACACCGTAACTGGGTGGCAATAAAGGTCGAATTGAGTGTTCGGAAAGTATTGGTTGAAACACATGGATCAAGAGTGGGATTTGTCCATCCATATGACGGATAGATATACTCTGGGCCCTCTCGGTGAAATGTCATCCAATTAGCTTGCAAGCATGTGACTGGCTCACAAGGGATCACATATCACGGGAACGAGAAAAGAGTACTTATCGGTAACGAGGTTGAACTAGGTATGCAGAGATACCGATGATCATAACCTCGGATAAGTAAACTATCGTGAGACAAAGGGAAATTGATATCGTATGTAAGTGGTTCATTCGATCGCAAAGTAATCGTATAAATATGTGGGAGCCATATGAATTTCCATATTCCTCTATTGGTTATTGCTCGGAGAAGTGTCTCGATCATGTCCGCATAATTCACGAACCGTAGGGAGACACACTTAAGGATTCGACGTTGTTTGAGTAGTTATGGAATGATGAGAAAGAGTCCGAATGGTGTTCGGAGTCTCGAATGGGATTCGGGATATCACGAGGAGATCCGGAATGGTCCGGAGAATAAGATTCATATAAGGAAAGTCCCGTTTCGGAGTTGGAGAATGGTTCCGGTGTTTTCATCGAGAATGTTCTAGAATGTTCCGGAATGTCCGACACTCCGGGGGGGGGGGGGGGGAAGGGTACATGAATGTGTTATATCAAGTTGGTATGATTGCATCATGTACTCGGTGTCATCGCTGAACAGAAATAGAGGGTTTATTCAAATCCTAGTTTGAAAAGTCAAACGGCTAGTTTGAAAGTCAAACGGCAGTTTTTGGAAAGAGGAGGAGGAGTGGGAAACCGAGTTGGGGAGGAGTTCCCTCCTCCAACCGCCGGCCCACCTCCAAGCCGAGTTGGGGAGGGACTCCTCTCCCTCCCCTTGGCCGGCCGGCCCCTCCACCTATATAAGGAGGGGCAGGGCTCCCTCTTAGAGACACACAAGATCCTCTCCTCCAAACCCTAGCCGCCGGCGCCGCCACCTCCACTACCGCCGCCGCCGACCTAGGTCAAGCCGCCGCCGCCTAGCAACCCTAGCCGCCGGCCAAGCTTCCTCCTCGGCGTGTCTAAACCCTAGATCGTCGAGGGACTCTCTCATACTCCACCATACTCGCTCCGGCTTAAGGCGAAGCCCTGCGAGATCTCCCCTCTACTTCCGGTACCACGCCGTTGTGCTGCCGGAATCGCGAGGAGAGTGCTACAACCTCCGCTGCCTGCTGGAACAAGGGAGAGGAAGGTCTTCGTCGAGTATCGAACGTGTGACCGACTGCAGGAGCGCTGCCGGAACGCAGCGCCGGAAGGATCGTCTACGCGATCTTGAGATCGGAAAGAGTACGACTACATCACCCACGAGAATCCGCTCTCGTTAAACACTTTGGAATCTTCGAGGGTGAGTTATCCCATCGACTCGTTGCTACAATCTAGTAGATAGATCTTGGCTTGTTTGTTTGTATGCGGTAGAAATTTTTTGTTTTCCATGCTACGAAACCCTACATCATGTGCACGGGCTGGCGCAAGGATGGCGTTGTCCATGGTGAAGGCACACTATGAAGGTGCCGACATTGACACGGTGACATCTGGTATCCCCGACGTGGATGATGACGGCAAGGAGATCGATCACGAAGCAATCCTGTCATCACTCACGGGCTATGACACCAGGGTTGCCGAGTTAGTGGACGTCGATGTCTTCGTTCCCAAAAACTTTCTTGACAACGCCGAGCCTGAATCCTCCGAGTCTCCTCACAGTGGTGACACTGAGGGTGAATCTCCGGCTGGTGATGATGCGGCCTCCAAGTCCCCTGCACCCAAGGAGTGAAAAATACTTTGTAATTCTTTTTTCACCATTGGAGTGTGCATTGAAAAAACTTGGTGATGTAATCTTAAGGCGGAAAACAATGTTTGTCGTATCCTGCTACTTAAGAATTAATGCCTAGCATGTATATATTTTTTAAGCAAGTGCTGGATTATCCATTACTTTGGTTCTTATGCTTGACTTTTTGTCAGTTGGAAGACTCGTTGTCGGAACCAAGCGCTTAGGTGATGATGCCCAATGGCACCGTCAAAATCCTTAGCACAAAATCGCCGACAATGAGTGCCGAAAGTCACTACTCCAGAATCCACATAAAAACAACAAAGAACGTGTAGACCAAAAAACATAAGCTAACGCCCGTAGGTAGGATTTTCACAAGTGCAATCGCAAAGCTTGTGCATAAAGGTTTATATGATCCAAAAATGAACACTAAAGGAGGTAAAAGACTCAGCAATATGAGTGAGCCAAAGAGCTTTATTTCATTGATCATATGAGAGGTACACGATTAGATAAAAAAATGCTAAGTGTAGAAAGGACATAGTTGTGCTATGTTCCATGGCCGATCAAGCTCCGGGTAGTCATCATCCGGGTCATGTCACTTACGCTTATGATCCTCATTGGGTCTATCCTTGAGCTCATGATTGTCGACAAGGTAGTAAGACCCATTGAGTAGCGCCTTGCTTATGATGAACGGTCCTTCCCATGGCGGGGATAATTTGTGTGACTTCTTCTGCTTAAGCCGGAGCACCAAATCCCCCTCTTTAAACGAGCGATGCCGGACGCGGCGACTATGGTAGCTGCGTAGCTTCTGCTGGTAGATGGCGGATCTTTGGCATGCCAAAACGTTCTCCTCCTCGAGAAGGTCCACATCTAGGCGTCTGGATTCTTCAGCGTCATCTTCGTCGTAGGCGGCAACTCTTGGTGCATCGTGGAGGATGTCGGAAGGTAGGATGGCTTCTGCTCCATATACCATGAAATACGGGATGTATCCGGTGGATCTGTTGGGTGTAGTTCGTAAACTCCACAGCACAGATGGCAATTCTTCCGCCCAGGCTCCAGCTGCTCTATGTAGCGGTGCCTCAAGACGTGGCTTGATTCCCTACAGAATTAACCCATTGGCTCGCTCAACTTGACCATTGGATTGTGGGTGTGCCACAGATGCAAGGTCAAGTCGGATGCCTTTTCCCAGCAATAGGCCTCCACTTCTCTGAGTGACAAGTTGCTTCCATTGTCGGTGATGATGCTATGTGCGAGACCAAATCTCACCACTAGATCCCGGACAAACCTGAGGGCAGTTGCCCCATCAAGTTTTCTAATGGGTTTAGCTTCTATCCATTTGGTGAATTTGTCAACTGCTACAAGCAGATGCGTAAACCCACACGGTGCCGTTTGCAACGGTCCCACCATGTCTAGCCCCTAGACTGCAAACGGCCAAGTTATTGGTATTGTTCGCAGTTCTTCAGCAGGAACATGTGGTTGTCGGGCATAATACTGGCATCCTGTGCATGTTTCAACCAGCTTGTCGGCGTCCGCCTTCGCGGTCAGCCAGTAGAATCCTTGCTGGAAGGCTTTCACGACCAACGATCTAGGAGCGGCGTGATTCCCGCAATCTCTGAGATGGATTTCGCGTAGGATTTCCATACCTTCTAGCTGGGAAACACCCTTTAGGTATACACCAGTAGTGCTCCTTTTGTAGAGTTGCCCATTGATTATGGTATAACCCTTTGCTCGTCGTACTATCTGCCGTCTTTCGACCTCATCGTCGGGCAAAGTTCCGTGTTCGAGATATTCCATGAACGGTTTTGTCCAAGCCGGAGGGATCTTTGTCACCATGTTGACGAAAGAATCAGCTCTATCCGGGTTGTCGATGTCGGCGCCCTTCACGGATGGTGTGGGTAGATGCTCTAGGAAAACTCCTGGCAGAATTTTCTTGCGCCCTGACCCAAGTTTAGACAATAGATCAGCCGCCTCGTTTTGCTCCCTAGGTACATATTTGACTTCGTAGCTCAAGAAGCTCGTGGCTATCTCGTCCACTTCGTCTCGATATGCCGCCATCGTAGGGTTCCGCACATTCCAGGTGCCAGCCACCTGCTGGGCAACCAAGTCGGAATCTCCACAGCAAACTATGCGCTTGATGCCAATATCCTTGGCTACACGCAGTCCGTGAATGAGTGCTTCATACTCCGCCATGTTGTTTGTAGCCTCGAAGTGGATCTGCAGAACGTAGTGCAGCTTGTCTCCTTTTGGTGACTGTAACAATACACCAGCCCCCGAGCCGTTGAGCAGCTTTGATCCGTCAAAGTGCATCACCCAGTACTCTGGTTCCGGCAACGGAGTGGCATCCGGCATCTCCGTCCAATCTGCAATAAAATCCGCCAAGGCTTGTGACTTGATAGCGTCGCGTCTTTTGTAGGTGATCTCGAAGGCGACAAGTTTAGTGCCCCACTTCGCGACCCTTCCCGTAGCGTCGCTGTTGTTGATAATGTCGGACAGTGGAGTCTTGCTCACTACTATGATTGGGTTCTCCTGAAAGTAATGCCTCAACTTCCGCGAAGCGAGGAACAGTCCATAAGCTATCTTTTGGTAGTGCGGGTAACGCTGCTTGGACTCCGTCAAGACCTCTCTTACGTAGTAAACTGGTCGTTGAACTCCATTCTCATAGCCTGGTTCCTTCCGCTCTACCACGACGACGATGCTGATAACCCGGTTGGTTGCCGCCATGTAAATTAACAGGGGCTCGCCAGGCTTGGGTGCTGCAAGGATGGGCGCTGAGGAAAGAATCTCCTTGAGCTGCTTTAATGCTGCATCTGCCTCATCCGTCCATGTGAATTTGTCCGCCTTCTTAAGAAACTTGTACAGCGGCAGAGCCTTCTCTCCAAGTCGGCTGATGAACCGACTAACTGCTGTAAAACAACATGTTAGTCGTTGGATGTCCTTTAGGAATGTCGGACGGTTTATGTTTAAGATGGCCTTGATTTTCTCCGGGTTGACCTCGATTCCGCGCTGGGAAATGATGAAGCCCAACAATTTGCCGGCTAGAACCCCGAAGACACACTTTTTAGGGTTGATCATGATGTTGTATTTCCAGAGATTATCAAAGGTTTCTTTTAAGTCGGAGATTAAGTCATTTGACTTTTTAGAAATCACCGCGATATCGTCCACATAGGCATGAACATTCCGACCAATTTGATCGTGAATCCAACGTTGCATTGTCCGCTGGTAGGTAGCACCTGCGTTTTTCAGCCCAAAGGGCATCGTGACATAGCAAAACGTGTCGTAGGGGGTAGTGAACGAAGTGGCCAATTGGTCCGACTTCCTCATCTTAATTTGGTGCTATCGTGAGTATGCATCGAGAAAACACAAAAGTTCCGAGCCAGCCGTCGAGTCAATGACTTGGTCAATGCGAGGCAAAGCAAACGGATCTTTGGGACATGCTTTGTTCAAGCCGGTGTAATCAACGCACATTCTTAATTCATTGGTTCCCTTTTTGGGGACAAGTACAGGATTGGCCACCCATCGGGTGTGAAGGACTTCTCGGATAAACTCAGCCTTAAGTAACCTAGCTATCTCTTTGCCAATGGCGCGTCTCTTCTCATCTCCGAAGCTTCGTAGAGGTTGTTTCACTGGTTTACATTTTGGATCTATGTTTAAGCTGTGCTCGGCAAGTTCCCTAGGTACACCTTTCATGTCGGCAGGTTGCCAGGCAAAGATGTCCCTATTCTCACGGAGGAACTCGACGAGCGTGCTTTCCTATTTAGGATCCAGGTTCGTCCCAATGGCGACGGTCTTGGAGGCATCGCCTACCATAAGTTCCACCGGCTTGGTCTCGATGACGGCCTTGAACGCAGGAGCAGAGTCGGAGATCTGCTTCTTCGACGCGGGCATCTCTGAGTCATTGACCTTGTTCTGGATCTCCTTGAATTCTTCGCTGTAGAGGAGAGCTTCTGCAACGGCTGCTTCATTGATCTCGCAGTCCCTTGCCTTGGTAAAGCTTCCGGATACGGTGATGACAACGTTCGGTCCGGTTATCTTGAGCTTGTTGTATACAAAGCATGGCTTGGCCATGAACGTGTGGAATATGTCGCGGCCGAATATGACGTGGTACACGCTCTTGAAGGGGACCACCTCAAAGGTCATGCGCTCTTGGCGGTAACTATTAACGTTGCCAAAGGCTACCTGAAGTGTGATGCACCCAAGGGACCGAGCCTCCTGACCAGGCACTACGCCATGGAACATGGTGTTGGTCCTCCTTAGGTTTGCCTCCGTCAAGTTCATCTTCTGCAGTGTATCCAGGTACATGATGTTGATGCTGCTTCCACTATCCACCATGAACTTGGTGAACTCCACGCCGTCAATCAATGGGTTAATGACCATGGCATACTGGTTCTCCGTGGGCACAAGGTCTGGGTGGTCCGTCCTGTCCCAAGTGATTGGAACCTCCGAACATCGCAGGTAATGGGGGACTGGGGGGAGAGTAGCAATCAGGATCCTTAGAGAGGTCTTCTGTTGTCAGACGGCGGGGGTGCCAAGGAAAGTGTGGTAGACTGGGGCCTTCTTTGCGAAGGGGTTCTTGCCCTTGCCGTCGCTCTTGGCGGCGTGCTTGGGGTCAACATCCTCGTCCATGTCACTTGAATCCTTGGACTCCTCCTCCTTCTTCTTCCCCTTGCCCTTGCCTCGCGGTCTGTTCTTCCGACTTCGCTTATAGCCGGACTCCGGGTCTTCCTTGAGGTCGTTGACGAACTTGTAGTGTCGATTGGTATGGGTGGCCTTGCCGTTGGTGTCGAGGTGTACGAGGCACGGCATATCGCGGTACTCTTTGTAGGTTTGGGGTACGTGGAGCGGTGCCGAGTTGGTTTCACTTCCTCGTTGCTGCCCACGGCCCGCTCCCCTTCCTCGGCCACGTTGTCCGCCTTCACCTCGTCCTACAAAATTCATGGCGACCATGTTGGTAGATTGCTTTTCTTCTGGAGCGGTTTTACGCTTTGTACTGCTGTTCCTCCGAGCTTGAGTTGGAACGGCCATTGCCGGCAAGGAGCCACGAGCATCGTCGTCGGCAGCTGTGAACTCACTAGCTAACCGAATCATCTGATTCAACTCAAGCTGATGATTGTCCTGCAAGCTTATGTCGGAGCAACGTGCCCCTTTCCAACACATCGATGAAGGCGTCCATGGCGGTCTGGGCGTGTACTCCTGCGCAGGAATTCTTCATATCCAGCCAGCGGGAGAGGTAGGCGCGAGATGTCTCGTCTTTCTCTTGCACGCACCGCTGTAGATCGCCCACAGTGCAGGGACGCTTGTATGTACCCTCAAAGTTTTTGGTGAATGCTTCCTGCATGTCCAACCAGTTGTAGATAGATTTCTCTAGCAAGTTGTCGATCCATTGACGGGCCGTGCCCGCCAACATTAACGGGAGGTACTTGACGGCGACGTTGGGGTTGCCTCCGGCAATCTCCACCGCGTTGCCGTAGTCCTGCAACCATGTGGCAGGTTTGGCGGTGCCGTCATAAGGCTTGATGGTCTTGTCAATCCGGAAACCTTTGGGGTAAGTTGCGGACCTTATTGTAGGTCCAAAGCAACATGGTCCCAGGTATGGTCCTTCTCGGGACTCGTGGATCTTATCGATCCGTGAACGTGCATCGTATGACTCCGGGTTCTTCTTTTTGTCAACAGGGGATGGGCTACGCAAACGACGCGGGCCTCCTCCGCCATGGTGACTGCTTGGCGGTGACGGAGGCGAAGGTGGCGGTGAGTTAGCCTTCTTGTTGTTACCCTCCTGCGATGCTTCACGCCTGTCACGGTTGCTTGTCGGACGCGGAGGGTCGTGGCGCGACTTGCTCTTATGTCCTTCGTTGTGCTTTCCGTCATGACGGGTCTTCTCCGCGTTGTCGTGGATGACGATGCCACACTACTTTGGTGGGGGCATATCCGTACGATGGTGAGCCTTGTAGTCTTCCTGACGTTGGGGGGATCGGGGCGGTGGCGATGGGCGGCGAGGTTGGGCTCTTCTTCCGTGGTCGGAGGATATGGGGATAGCATCCTTCCTGTTGCACGCATCCCTCCGTCTTCGTTCTGATGAACCCGTCCGTGATCCGACATCCTGAGGAGATCTGTCCCTTGGCGGTTTGTACTGGCTAGATCGGCAGAGCGCTGGGTCAGACTCAAGCCTCTGAGAGGTGGCCTTTTCCTGCCACTTTACCGCCTTGGCCACTAGGTCATAGACCTGTTCCACTGCCTCAGGCGATCTATCCTGCTCCAGAAGGGTCTTGGCGACGGCGAGGTTAAGGATTGGGGTGGGCATCACCTGCTTGCCTTCACTGTCAATGTATGGCTTGGCCTGTGCCGGCTTCGAGGGAGCCCATCCTAGGTTACGCCATACACCAGGATCATTGATGAGCGAGCTGGAGCCTTCTTAGCCTTCTGCTGCTGAAGCAGAGTCTTGTACTCGGCCTCCATTGCTCTTGCTTTTTCTATGGACTTCTGCGCGTTGACCAGATCTCGATCTAGCTTAGCGCCTTGCTCCACGATGGCTTGCTCTTCCTCCAGTAGCTGCTGGCGCTTCTCGTCAAGCTGAGTCACGTTCCGAATATGATCAACAGTTAGTGGCTCAACGAGGAGATTGCCGTACATCACTCTATCAGCTGGAGTAACATAGGATGCTGCCGACGTAGATGCTGGAGGCGGCAATTTTGCGGTGTTGTTGTTGCTCGGGCCGGTGCCGAGTTCCTGCGGCTGCTGCACTGGTTTAGGCGGAGGAGGCATGACTCTTGCGCGATCATCGTTAGAAGCAATAAGTGGCCCCTTACCCTTATCCAGCGCCGTAGGCGGAGCTTGCCCGGGTTGGTCTTCATCCATCGCTGTCCCGATGGTGAAGAATACCCCTCGGGACATGACGGTGTTATTAGCTTGTTCGTCGCGCGAGTAATCCTCCTCCATCTCCTGCATAGCGGAGTCTAGATCTTCTGGACTGAAGTCTATTTCCTCGGAATCTACACTGAAATCAGCATAAAGCGCGTCAATGACAGAGTCACAGTGTGCTAGGACTTCCTCGATGACGGGCGGTGGAGGTGCAACGGCCTCGACGATGACTGGAGGTGGTGGCGCTGCTGCGACGATGGCAGCCGGAGGCGGTGGTGGTGGCTGAATCGGAGGTGCTCCCTCAATGAGCGCAAGCGCTGTCTGAACTGCCGCTTCAGCCTTCGCGTAGTTGTTGACGGTGTTCACCATGCCTTCGGAAGTGAGGCGTCCTGACGCCTGTTGCCGTCTTAGAGAATGTCGGAGAAGCATGCCGTGGTCCAGTCCTTCCACAAAGTGATAGCTGGCATCATCATTGGGGTAATTAGCCAGGTCGGCCCGTATACGGAGCCACCTGGCGAGGTAGTCGCGGGGGTTTTAGCCCGCTCTCTGAACGCAGCACGCCAGATCGAAGATGGTAACCACGCCGACGAACTTGGATCTCTGTTGTCCAGACGCACGGGCGAAGCCGGCGGATTTGCAGTGCTCTTCCACCTTTATATCCTACACAGGGGCGGTTTGGGTGGGTCTTGAATTTTTCCGATCTTTGCCGGCAAACTCTGAAGAGAGATCCGACATCGATCCTTCCGCGAACGTATCCTGCCTGTAGGCGGTCCGTGCGGGTCTTGATGCTCCTCCGACTCCCAGGGAACTAGTGCCCGAGTCGGTTTCGCCGATGAAGAGGTGGATGTCTCTGATAGGAACGATCGAACACCGCGTAGGGTTCGTCTTCGCCGGGATCCAGAACTCGTTGGGGGGGGGGGACGATCGGAACATTGCCGGAGAAGAGAACGCGGCCGATGGCTATGGTTTCGCCGATTCCCGCGAAGATCTTGGTCCTCGCCCGCTGAAGATCCTGAAGCGCCTCTTGCCCCACGGTGGGCGTAAACTGTCATGGTATTGCCGACGAGTACGCCATGGAGGGGTCCTCACAGTGCGTGTTTAGAGACGTGGGGTAAGGCGGACGGTTGACGGGTACGAGGTAACACAGCTTACCCAGGTTCAGATCCCACAACGGTGGCGGAATCCTACTCCTGCTATAAATCACTATAATGGCAATACGCCGAGTTACAGAGATTAGGTTCGCTGTGCGAGGTGTGTGTAAAACGATACTATGTTGTATGAATCGATGCCCTAAAGGCTCCCATAGGCCCGACTTATATAGTCGTCAGATCCTAGGGTTACAGGGAAAAGTCCTAGCCGGACAGGTTACAGAGTTCTACACCGTCTATTACTAGTCTTGTGTATCTTGCACTCCAAGGCTCCGGGTACGCTGGTGACTCCACCGTAGCCTTCCTTTATCCGACATGGGCCTCCCTTCTGGATCCACCTAACTGGGCCGCCCAGCAGGCCATAGGACATGCTACCGACTATGGGCCACCCGGGTTAGTCGGATAAGAGACATGCTATGAGGATACCCATATAACATAACACCAACAAGAAGGATTCTCGAGTTTGCAAGACCCATAACCCAATTGATGAAGAGGGACCAGAAGTTTGAATGGACGGACAAATGTGAAGCGAGTTTTCAGGAACTCAAAAGGAGATTGATTTCAGCCCCAATCTTGATCATGCCGGATATCACGAAGCCCTTTTATGTGTATTGTCACGCATCCAAGATCGGTCTCGGATGTGTGCTAATGCAAGAAGGCAAAGTTATATCTTATATATCCCGACAACTGAAATAGCATGAACAGAATTATCCAACCCATGACCTTGAACTAGCAGCCGTAGTTCTAGCCCTAAAGACATGGGGGCATTATCTCATGAGAAATCATTGTGAGATTTATTCGGATCACAAGAGCCTGAAGTATATATTCACTCAGAAGGAGCTGAATATGAGGCAAAGAAGATGGATTGAGCTAATCAAGGACTATGATCTGGACATTCACTATCACCCTGGTAAAGCCAATGTGGTAGCTGATGCCCTTAGCAGATTGCTGTGCCGCTTGAACTCCATGATTTTGAAGGAGCAACCCAGTTTGCACAAAGAGATGGAAGATTTCCGAATGGAATTAGTGAGTGAAGGATTTTTGGCTAGCATAGAACTTCAACCCACTTTGATTAGTCGGATCAAGGAGGCACAGAAAGGAAATGCTATTATCGACGGAATCAAACGTCGTATCGGTACAGGCAAAGTACATGGATTCACCGAAGACGAAGAAGGAGTTCTGTGGTACAAAGGACGCCTCTGTGTACTAGCAGATCTGGAGTTGAAAAAAGTTATTTTGAAAGAGGCCCATGATACTCTTTATTCTATCCACCCGGAGGAACGAAGATGTATCAGGATTTGAAGGAGCAATTTTGGTGGCATAAGATGAAGAGAGAAATCGGAAGCTATATCGCCAAGTGTGATATATGTCAGAGAGTCAAGGAGGGACATCAAAGACCCGTAAGACTGTTGCAACCGTTACAGATTCCGGAATGGAAATGGGATTCCGTTGGAATGGACTTATCTGGGTCATAGACCCGTAAGGCTGTTGCAACCGTTACAGACCCGTAAGACTGTTGCAACCGTTACAGACTAGTAGGGGAAATAACTCTATCTGGGTCATAGTTTACATATTGTCCAAAGCATCCCATTGCTTACCAGTCAAGACCACATAGCAAAGTTCGAAGCTAGCAGAGTTGTACATCTCTAGAATCGTCAGTTTGCACGGAGTTCCCAAGAACATCGTATCGGATCGAGGAACTCAGTTTACCTCGAGATTCTGAAAGAAAGTCCAAGAAGGTTTAGGAACCTGAATGGATTTCAGCACAACGTATCATCCTTAGACCGACGGACAAACGGAGCGAGTAAATCAAATACTCGAAGATATGTTGAGAGCATGTGTGCTAGAGTATGGATCTAAATGGGAAGACTGTCTGCCTTTCGCAGAATTTTCATACAACAACAGTTATCAACCTAGTCTGCAAATGGCCCCATTTGAATTCATGTATGGAAGGAAGTGTCGCACCCCTTTGAATTGGTCGGAGGTAGGAGAGAGTCAGATTTTCGGACCCGACATCCTACGAGAAGCAGAAGATAAAGTTCACAAGATTCGTGAGCACCTCAAGACCTCCCAGTCAAGACAGAAGAGTTATGCCAACAAGAGATGTCGAGACCTCACTTTCAATATCGGAGATTTTGTGTATCTCAAAGTGTCGCCTTTGAAGGGAATGTAGCGTTTCCATCTCAAAGGAAAGTTAGCCCCCAGATATATCGGGCCCTTCAAGATTCTGAATCGTCGAGGAGAAGTATCATATCAATTGGAACTGCCAGAGGAAATGTCAGCAGTGCACAATGTGTTCCATGTATCGTTACTTCGCAAATGCCTTGAAGTTCCGGAGAAGACTGAAGTTTTCAAGAACATTGATCACCGGACCATAGAGATCAACAATGACCTGACGTATCCCGAAGTACCCATCCGTATTTTTGAAGAAGCTTTCAGAACCACCAGAACCCGAAGCATCAAGTTTCTCAATATTCAGTGGAGCAACCACACTGAAGAAGAAGCTACCTGGGAGCAAGAAGATCACATCAGGACGGAGTTTCCCGATCTCTTTAAATCCTAGGTAATCTTTTTTCTTCTTTTTGAAATCTCGGGACGAGATTTTGTTTAAGGAGGGAAGGTTTGTAACATCCCAAAAATATTGCTCATGATCATCAAACTCTAATAACTAAAATTAGGGCTAACAAAAACTTTGATTAAATAAAAACCAAATGAATGTCTTTGTGTATGTGATGATTTGATGAATGCATGAATGCACTTGTGTGATTAACCTAAATAGTAAGGAATGGTTAAAAGATGAATATAAAATCATCTAAAACATTTTCAAGAAGAAACAAATCAAGATAAAATCACAAACAATTCAAATAAAGAAAATGGTCATTTTTGCCAATCTTGCTCACTAGGTCACTTTGAGTGTTTCTAGTCCAAGATTTCAAACAGAAACTTTTCCAATTATTTTCACCCCTTGCTAGACCAAGTAAAAGTGAATCAAAGACAACCTTTCAAACTTGCAGAAACATTTAGCAACCCCATTCAAATGAAAATTCAAAATTTAATCTTTAACATATGTAAAGATCACACCTTTTCAAAACCCAACCAAACCAGTGCACCTTGACCAATCCAACTTACCAGATACTCCCTAGTATGTTCCTAGCAAACCCACCAAGTTTGAATCCAAAATTCAAATTTGAATTTCTTTTGGCCATTTCATCAAACACCTTGTCAACAGCAAACAAACAAACACAAAACACTATTGTGAGCAGTGATCAGTGCCTAACTTGCTCCCTCTATATCTCACTCTACACTCCCAGTAGATGATCAAAGTAATCTAACTAGCTTTAGCACCACTGTGAGCAAGCCTAGCCATTAATGGTGACCATGCCGAGAGCACCATTGCCATCCCCATGTCGCCAGCGAGCTAGAGGAAGAACTAGCCTCGCCAACCTTGTCTGGGACACGCAGCACCGTCCATCGCCACTCCCTTTCCAAGCCCCAAGCACAGCCAGCCAATGGACCACACGCCAAGCACGTGTCGAGTCCCTCTGCGTGCGAGCCGAGAACGCGCCAGTGCGTCGTTAGTGACACCATCCCACAGACCGCGCGCCGCCCTCGCCGCTTGCAGACGTGCTCGCCAGCATCCCAGCACCCCGCCAGACAACTCCGTTCGTCGCCGCGCGGACCATGCATGTTGTGCGCCATTAAAATTGCCGTCGGTTCCGCCCAGAGCGCCGCGACGTTCTGACCATCTCGCACCGCCCCACGCCACAAGACCACACCGTTGAACTTCTCCAGGGAGCACAACACCGCCCCCTATCGTCGCCCATGCCAGTAGCACTCTGTGCCATCAACACCAACGAGCTCCACCCGCGTCATTCGGTCCCCTTCAGCCACTATCAAAGGAGGCCTCCCCCGCTCGTTCTCTTCTCACCAGTTCACTCCCCACCTCTCACGGATACCCCCCCCCCACTCACTCCCGGAGCAAGGCGAGCACCAGGTGGCCGGAATTTCACCGGAGTTCTCCGCTGTAGAGGAGGAGAGGCGCTGTCAATTGGAGCCGCCCTAAGAGAAGCTGCCGGTACCAGGAGAATCGTCGTCGTCGACTTCGTCGTTCTCCCCCGTCGCCGACCATCGCCCGAGCCCCGGTGAGCCTCCCATGACCCCCACCGTACGTGCTAGGGTTCTGTCTTGATGGCGCTACCCGACGTGGACGATGAACCAGAGCCGTTCGATTAGAGTTAGATCCTACTATCCTAATCGCCCCATACCGCTTCGCCCCTTGTTGTCTCACTGACAAGTGGGGTTGCTCACTTAACCATCCGGCGCGCGCACTGTGCGTAGTGGGCCGGCCCAGTTAAACATCCCGCGCAACCCACTAATTCAAATTTAGAGTTATTCATTTAATTTCAAACCCAGTTCTGTACCTAGATTCAAAAGTCAACCCAACGTGATTCACTGAACCAAAATGCATGAACCCAATTTTGTTAGAAAGGTACTGAATGCTTAATCCAAGCCCGTTGGATTCAAACCATTTAGATTTGTAGATCACCCATGGTAAAAATAACAAGGAAGAAGGTTTTCTGTATTAAAACATTTTTCAAAATTCAACCATAAGAGCTTTTGAGTTGATTCCAAATCTCAAAAATCACATTTAACCATACCTTTCAGAATATATAAAAATATATAGTTTTACTTACAGAAATAATGATCAAGTAATAAAAGAATGCCACATAGGCATTTCTAGTCACTTTAATTAATTAAAATAAAAAGGTTAAACCTTATTAAATTGTGACACCACTTTAAATCACATTACATGTACTGGAATATGTGTTGATGACATGTGTCAACATGATCCCATGTTTGAGTTGGAGAATATTAAATCTTAAGTAGTTTCTCAATGAGTAGAAATTACTTTTCTCAAATAAAATAAATGATACAAGTCCTTTAATCCTTGTAATGTTTGTGATGATGCTAGATCAACTAGTGTGAACCTTTGTGTGATGATTAGAAATAGTTAAGTATTGTTTGGTGATTGTGTAACTCGTATTTATTTATAGACGCTAGTACCGACCAAGGATACGAGGAGGAAGGAGGATACTACGAGGAAGAAGCCGAGGAGAACTTCAACCACTGCTCTGCACAAGGCAAGCCTATACTTGCAATCTAGCAATCCTTACTATACAAGTTGACCTAGCAAGCTTATACTAATATCTTAGAAAGCCTAACACTACCAGTTGACTTAGCAAGCTATACTGCTTGTTACTATGCCAACTATATGCCTTAAGCATATGAGATTATACCCACTTGACACACCATCCTAGTTTTACTTGCAATCTTATTATTTTGTTTATTAAAATCTTTCTATCAAAAGTTTACTCAGTGACTTGTAGATTCTAGAAAGATAATTGAAGGTAGCATAAAGAGCATAAAATTTGGGCTAAGTTAGATAATCTTGATGTCATCCTATGGCATGAGATTGAACTTAGATAATCCCCACTTGTTTATTACCCATCATTAGTATTTACCCCCACTTATAAATGCTAGTGATAAGCATAAAACTTGATCAACTTTAGATGGGAATACTTGGTGAAAATGGTTATGAAAACCTTAGAATGATGAGTCATTGTACTGAAATGTTTTGACATGTGTTTCCGAACACTAGATGATTTTGATGATGAAAATGTGAAGGCATGAGCCTTAGCCCTTTATGAAACTGATGGTTGTCTCGATGCGATACCATTCAAATTTTACCGTACAACCACAATACCCGAAAATTGGGTAGGGCTTGACTAGAAATTTATATACCTTAGTATGGGTTCCCTTGAGGCCAAGGTCTAAGATGAGGCTACCTTGTGAAGATTTTCCACCTGTGTAGTACCCCAGATGACTGTTGGTCATGGTTGGGAGGACAAACTCACAGGAGAGGTGCCTTTACTAGGGCGTGTAATTCAAAGGTTAGGATTGATTATCCGCATACTGAGTATGGTGAATTCAAGATTGTTCCTGACAGATGTATCAAATGTTGTGGTGAAAGTGTACAATATCTGCAGAGTGTCAAACTATTCGAATAGTCACGTCCGCGGTTATGGATAGTTGGAGTGGCCATACTGTTCTATCGTCAGATTTTTTCAAAAGGACTTGTGAAATGATTTGTGACTTTGACTTAACCACAACAGTGTGGTGACATGAAATTCAAGTTCCCACTTAAGTGTTATAAAACTTTCAACTAGCTTTCTTTGCTTCTGAACTTAGTAGAGGTAAATATGGATTTTTGCAAAACAACCATAGAGCTTAGTACTTCCTATTCCAAAACCACTTCACTTTCTAGTATTAGTTTGCGATTACTTAAAGAGTACCCATGGCTTGTCCCTGGCTATTCCCGTGGCCAGACTATGAAGAGGTTTATTGTAACACCCTTAGAATCGATCCTATGCAAGTTTTAGCGATTCCCGCCAAACCCGCATAAAAACGATTCAAAGGTGCCCACCAGGCACTTTCGTGCGGGTGGAAAATGAAGTAATACCATTACACAATAGTCCACGATAGAACCCACAGAACAGATATATACGACAACGACTCCACGAGTCAAGAATACAGAAATACAGTACAAAGATCCAAATCACCTTGAAAACGATACAGCGTCCGAGTACGGACAAGATGCAAATTGAGCTAAGAGCCCTGAAGAATAACCAATGGCGTCCATAACCCTGCCCAGGCCAAGCCGGAAGGGTAACCCTGCTAACGACGTCGATCTCAAAACCTGCTTAAACAAAAGGGGTGCCGACAAAGGGCAAAGGAAAAAGAGAGCGGTCAGTACTGAGGCCAGTACGCGGCGAGACTAGAATTCGGCGGTCCTCGCCTACATAGGTATGGTGGACTGAAGCGGCAGTGCAGGATGCACTAAACAACCTATAGAGACTCAGTACAACTGGCGGCTATCAGATAGGGATAAGAAAGACCTATTCGGATCCAACCTAAAACTATCACCAAGCATACCCATCCTGGTATTTTCCCCTCGAGACCAAACGAGGAAGTCAACCGGGAAACTCACACAGTTGGCAGTTTTATTCATTCCGTTATTGTTGCGGCAATTACTAGTCAGATATAGATAGCATGAGTCATCCTGATATAATAAGCAGTGGGCAGTTTTAATTAACCATTCCGTTGTGGTTGTAGTAATTACTAGTCAGATATATATAGCATGAGGTATCCCAAAACCCAGCAGTTGTTGGTACTTTTATTTAGCCATTCCGTTGTAGTTGCAATACTTACTAGTCAGATACAATGGTAATAGGTGACAACCCAAACAAGCAACTGTTGGCACTTTTATTTAGCCATTCCATTATAGTGAAGTTGATTACTAGTCATTATAAAGTCAAATTTATAGCACTACATTAGTTATAGTTGTCTATGATCGAGATACTGTGCTCCAAGTCGTCCATAACCGCGGACACGGCTTTCAGAAAGCTTTACCCTGCAGGGGGCACAAATAGCAACACATGCACGATCGACCTCGAGAAAAACCAAATGAAAACCCAACGAGGCATCACGACAGAGAAATTGCAAGATTCATATAAATTTCAGGGGGCCACCCCACCAAGCTACCCGCGACGAAGTTGGCCGGCTCCGGAACGGACCCAGAGGTATGCGTCCATGGCTGTAAACGACTGGGAACCCGAAATTGTGACTAGACTTGTCGATACCGCGAAAACACTCCGCTTACCTAAATAGTACAGGCGCTCCACGCGCAATCGTAAATAAAGCAGTAAAGCATGGCATAAGTACAGGATAGTAATAAAGCCCCAAACTACTTTGTGGCCCCAAGAAATAAATATGACTCAAGCTCTGGCTAGGGGATTCATGGTCCCACATGCGGATAGTGCGAATATTCAAAGAACAGGTATCAAGTACTCGGGGTCCTACGGGACACAAGTGGACGGTTCAAAACCAAATAACATCTATTGCCCACCTGTGCCTCTGCATTATTTACCTACTTCAATTTTAGTTATTAAACAATAATTAAAGCCATAATCATCTCCAACACAAAGCATATGGCAGTCTTCCAACAACTGTGGTACTTGACGACACGCAACAGCACTGGAGCAAGCGACTACGACATGCAAGTCCAACTATCTTCCAAGCAACATATAATAGGATGTGTCCAAGGCAATATAAGGTTGCAAGGGATATCACGGGTACGAAAACTAGAGCATCGCACACAGATAGCAATAGATCAACAGGAGGCAATAAAGACTATAAAAGTAAAATAGGTAGAAAGGGGGAGAGTGCTCGCCTGAAAAACATTGCCGAAGGTTCAACCGAAGATCGGGTCGACACTCGCATCAACTCGTCGGCCTAATCCGTGAAGAAGCAAAGCACTAGAAGAAACACCGGATGCACTATTTATTACTACGACAAAAGAGCGGCATGATGCATGTATGATGTATGGCATGGCAAGGATGCGATGCAATGAGGCAATATTAAGCGGAACCGGGGTCCCGACAATTATTAGGTTCATGTTGTTTAGATACCCCGCAATTTTAAATGTTGTATTAACAAGGCAAAATATGTCACTGGTTCGATGCACAAATTTAAATAGGGCCAATATAAGACTAGAAAAGCCTGTATTTAATCTTCATATTTAATTATGAGGTGAACTAACAAAATATTTCAAAACACAATAATATGTATGCAAGTATGAATGATTATATGCAGCAAGATATTTTATATTCATTAAAAACATAGGGTGTTGGAACGAGGGGCCACACAGGAGAGGCTAGTAAAATCGAGAATAAGGCCAGAACACACTGCTTGGGCGATTTTGTGCAGAAGATTGCGAGCGCTACAGGGGACGAAAATGTGCATGTTTTGTCGCAAATGGAATAGGGATACACCAAGACGAGATACATCCAAAGAATTTCGCCAGGGAAGAACTTTACTAGATGTGAGTTTGCAAGCAACAGAGACAGAAAGTACTCTGCGACAGATACAACTGAAATTCGGCCAACTTCGGATGAGGTGTTCGAGCTGCTCTGAGCTCCAAATCGTGCACCGTTTGATGCTAAGGCTAGCTGGTAGATCCAAGAATAAATTGCAGTGATTAGATTCGACGGCGGTGGACTGTGGTTATTATGGTTTGTGCGGGAACAAGAGGACAAAGATATGCGCGAGGCTACATGTTGTGTGCGCTTCGAACCAGGAGCGAAGCTGAACTGCAGGTGCTGGACACAGGTAAAGGGGTTCTAGGGATGCCGCGAGGGACAGGGAAAGTAGATGGTAGAGAGGAGCTTACATAGGATCGCTGGCGAGGCGCCTAGCTCAAGGCGGATGGTGGCGGCATCGAGAAGACCATGACGCCGACGAGGAGCCTCCATGTGCGCTGGCCTGCTCCTCCTAGCTCTAGGTGCCGAAAATCTTCAACAGTGCGAGTAGATCTTCCTGGGTACGGTGACGCGGCGGCGGCAACAACAGAACGACGACGGAGCCAAGTATACGGCGGAAGATAGGTTTTGTCCGTGGCCAGGTTGGCTTGGAGAGGAGGACCAAAAGATCTTCAGATCTCGATCTAGCGAGAAGGGGTGGTTGAGAGGATACGAGAGTTGCTGGACCTTTGATTTATGGAGAGGGGAGATAGGACATGGCAGGGGCGTGAGCTGGTCCGCTCGGACACGAAGAAAAACAGTACACGGAGCGCGACCTCCACTTGGTCTGGCTGCACCGGGAAGAAAAAAGAGGGTCAGTTTGATCAATGTGTAGCAGGGAAGTGCTCGGTTGGTGGCCAGCTGACCTTGATTGGTTTATGCATGAGGTGAGTAGCTAGCACGGGTGCACCAGGAAAAGCCAAAGAGAGGGGTGTAGTTAGTGTATGTGTGGGCTATACACATACGTGTAGATTTTTAGCTAGCTATGGTGGGCATCTAGAGAAGCTTCGGTTCAAGAAGAAACAAGAGAGGTCTAGCTAGCTAAGTAGAGTAGCTAGCTTAGGATTTAAGTAGATGGCCACATATACTTGACCTTGGTAGATAGATATGCCAAGGAAAACAAATATGGTTTCCAAGAGAGCACGTGTGAGAATATAGGGATGGTTTTAGCATTGATATTTTGGTTTTGTTTGAAAACAAGAATCTTGCTTGCCTTATTTAATTCCAAATGAAGAATCTCAAATAAAACCCAAAAATCAAAAGAGAGAATTTAGAAGGGAAAAGATACAAGTGTGTATAGATGAATATAGGAAGGAAACACAAGGATATATGTGGCATTAATTAAAACCCAAGACAATTGAATGTTCCCACATACATGTATATGGTAGGAGGAGGATAGGATGACATGGAGTTGGTATGGACAAGTGGTAGAATGGAAAGAATTAGAAAGAGATGCCCCCAACTCAACTTGGGCATCATACACATATATCAAGAACCAACTACATGATATCAAGAAGCAAATGCATTTAATGGAGAAAAAAATATAAGAGGCAAGAAAAAGAATAAGAACCGATACAAGATTTAATATGATGCTCAAATGCAAGGTGGCATGATGACATGAGCATGATATCTTGATGATGCACAAAGCAAAACACCAAGCGATTTTCTAGTAGTGGTTTTACCGGGGTGCTACAATTCGACACCACTAACAATGGATCTCGCCCTCGAGATCCGCCTGATAGTAAGGGGAAGAATTCTGACGGTCTGAATCTTCTCGCTTCGTGTAGGTATTCACGACAGCACTAACAAGGATTCTTTCTCTGTCTTGAAATCGGCGACACCACCAACAAGGGTTAGTGCTCATGATGTTTGTCGAGAAAGCACTCCGGATAGACAAAAGACGAAGGTAAAGGCATCAAAATATAAGGCCACCTTTAACTTCCGTGGAAAGGGTAAAATTGCATCGATCCACCATTCAATATACAAAAGCGAATGATAAGAGTAGTGGTATGGTCGCGACTCCATCCCGCACTCAAAGCATTACTCTATATATGAATATAAGGTTTATGCAACCAACTCTTTGAATTCAGATTGAAGATCTTGACAAACAGCATTCAGAAACAAAGGAGTGATGGAGATTCTCATCAGATCTGAGGTAGATGACTTCGTCGTATCGGAAAACACCGGAGGATAGAAAGAAAAAAATTTAGTGAATTTTCGGTCCACTGAAAAGGTACAATAGATCAAAGATTCATGAGATAGCATGAATGCCGGATGTTGAAGCACCGTTACAAGAGGATGGAAGCAAAACCCTGAAGGTACGACGGAAACCCAACCACGAGAATTCCTAGACTCGAAGAAAAGAAAAGATAGCAGATTCAAATCACGCAAAGGTAAGAGGATAATAGCAGAGGGGTAAGGAGTAAAAGCAGACCTAATCAGATCTATCCAACCGATTTTCAAAAATAGTTTTGACACTCTACAACGTCCGTTAGCGAGGTTATCCGACAGGCTGGACCAGTGGGGTATCGTAATTGCTGAGCCCTGATACCACTCTGTAACACCCTCAGAATCGATCCTATGCAAGTTTCAGCGATTCCCGCCAAACCCGCATAAAAACGATTCAAAGGTGCCCACCAGGCAATTTCGTGCGGGTGGAAAACAAAGTAATACCATTACACAATAGTCCACGATAGAACCCACAGAACAGATATATACGACAACGACTCCACGAGTCAAGAATACAGAAATACAGTACAAAGATCCAAATCACCTTGAAAACGATACAGCGTCCGAGTACGGACAAGATGCAAATTGAGCTGAGAGCCCTGAAGAATAAACAATGGCGTCCATAACCTTGCCCAGGCCAAGCCGGAAGGGTAACCCTGCTAACGACGTCGATCTCAAAACCTGCTTAAACAAAAGGGGTGCCGACAAAGGGCAAAGGAAAAAGAGAGCGGTCAGTACTGAGGCCAGTACACGGCGAGACTAGAATTCGGTGGTCCTCGCCTACATAGATATGGTGGACTGAAGCGGCAGCGCAGCATGCACTAAACAACCTATAGAGACTCAGTACAACTGGCGGCTATCAGATAGGGATAAGAAAGACCTATTCGGATCCAACCTAAAACTATCACCAAGCATAGCCATCCTGGTATTTCCCCCTCGAGACCAAACGAGGAAGTCACCGAGGAACTCACACAGTTGGCAGTTTTATTCATTCCGTTATTGTTGCGGCAATTACTAGTCAGATATAGATAGCATGAGTCATCCTGATATAATAAGCAGTGGGCAGTTTTAATTAACCATTCCGCTGTGGTTGTAGTAATTACTAGTCAGATATATATAGCATGAGGTATCCCAAAACCCAGCAGTTGTTGGTACTTTTATTTAGCCATTCCGTTGTAGTTGCAATACTTACTAGTCAGATAGAATGGTAACAGGTGACAACCCAAACAAGCAATTGTTGGCACTTTTATTTAGCCGTTCCATTATAGTGAAGTTGATTACTAGTCATTATAAAGTCAAATTTATAGCACTACTTTAGTTATAGTTGTCTATGATCGAGATACTGTGCTCCAAGTCGTCCATAACCACGGACACGGCTTTCAGAAAGCTTTACCCTGCAGGGGGGCACAAATAGCAACATATGCACGATCGACCTCGAGAAAAACCAAATGAAAACCCAACGAGGCATCACGACAGAGAAATTGCAAGATTCATATAAATTTCAGGGGGACACCCCACCAAGCTACCCGCGACGAAGTTGGCCGGCTCCGGAACGGACCCAGAGGTATGCGTCAATGGCTGTATACGACTAGGAACCCGAAAGTGTGACTGGGCTTGTCGATACCGCGAAAACACTCCGCTTACCTAAATAGTACAGGCGCTCCACGCGCAATCGTAAATAAAGCAGTAAAGCATGGCATAAGTACATGATAGTAATAAAGCCCCAAACTACTTTGTGGCCCCAAGAAATAAATATGACTCAAGCTCTGGCTAGGGGGATTCATGGTCCCACATGCGGATAGTGCGAATATTCAAAGAACAGGTATCAAGTACTCGGGGTCCTACGGGACACAAGTGGACGGTTAAAAACCAAATAACATCTATTTCCCACCTGTGCCTCTGCATTATTTACCTACTTCAATTTTAGTTATTAAACAATAATTAAATCCATAATCATCTCCAACACAAAGCATATGGCAGTCTTCCAACAACTGTGGTACTTGACGACACGCAACAGCACTGGAGCAAGCGACTACGACATGCAAGTCCAACTATCTACCAAGCAACAGATAATAGGATGTGTCCAAGGCAATATAAGGTTGCAAGGGATATCACGGGTACGAAAACTAGAGCATCGCACACAGATAGCAATAGATCAACAGGAGGAAATAAAGACTATAAAAGTAAAATAGGTAGAAAGGGGGAGAATGCTCGCCTGAAAAACATTGCCGAAGGTTCAACCGAAGATCGGGTCGACACTCGCATCAACTCGTCGGCCTAATCCGTGAAGAAGCAAAGCACTAGAAGAAACACCGGATGCACTATTTATTACTACGGCAAAAGAGCGGCATGATGCATGTATGATGTATGGCCTGGCAAGGATGCGATGCAATGAGGCAATATTAAGCGAAACCGGGGTCCCGACAATTATTAGGTTCATGTTGTTTAGATACCCCGCAATTTTAAATGTTGTATTAAAAAGGCAAAATATGTCACCGGTTCGATGCACAAATTTAAATGGGGCCAATATAAGACTAGAAAAGCCTGTATTTAATCTTCATATTTAATTATGAGGTGAACTAACAAAATATTTCAAAACACAATAATATGTATGCAAGTATGAATGATTATATGCAGCAAGATATTTTATATTCATTAAAAACATAGGGTGTTGGAACGAGGGGCCACACACAGGAGAGGCTAGTAAAATCGAGAATAAGGCCAGAACACACTGCTTGGGCGATTTTGTGCAGAAGATTGCGAGCGCTACAGGGGACGAAAATGTGCATGTTTTGTCGCAAATGGAATAGGGATACACCAAGACGAGATACATCCAAAGAATTTCGCCAGGGAAGAACTTTACTAGATGTGATTTTGCAGGCAACAGAGACAGAAAGTACTCTACGACAGATACAAATGAAATTCGGCCAACTTCGGATGAGGTGTTCGAGCTGCTCTGAGCTCCAAATCGCGCACCGTTTGATGCTAAGGATAGCTAGTAGATCCAAGAATAAATTGCAGTGATTAGATTCGACGGCGGTGGACTGTGGTTATTATGGTTTGTGCGGGAACAAGAGGACAAAGATATGCGCGAGGCTGCATGTTGTGCGCGCTTCGAGCCAGGAGCGAAGCTGAACTGCAGGTGCTGGACATAGGTAAAGGGGTTCTAGGGATGCCGCGAGGGACAGGGGAAGTATATGGTAGAGAGGAGCTTACATAGGATCGCTGGCGAGGCGCCTAGCTCAAGGCGGATGGTGGCGGCATCGAGAAGACCATGACGCCGACGAGGAGCCTCCGTGTGCGCTGGCCTGCTCCTCCTAGCTCCAGGTGCCGAAAATCTTCAACAGTGCGAGTAGCTCTTCCTGGGTACGGTGACGCGGCGGCGGCAACAACAGAACGACGACGGAGCCAAGTATACGGCGGAAGATAGGTTTTGTCCGTGCCCAGGTTGGCTTGGAGAGGACGACCAAAAGATCTTCAGATCTCGATCTAGCGAGAAGGGGTGGTTGAGAGGATACGAGAGTTGCTGGACCTTTGCTTTATGGAGAGGGGAGATAGGACATGGCAGGGGCGTGAGCTGGTCCGCTCGGACACGAAGAAAAACAGTACACGGAGCGCGACCTCCACTTGGTCTGGCTGCACCGGGAAGAAAAAAGAGGCTCATTTTGATCAATGTGTACCAGGGAAGTGCTCGGTTGGTGGCCAGCTGACCTTGATTGGTTTATGCACGAGGTGAGTAGCTAGCACGGGTGCACCAGGAAAAGCCAAAGAGAGGGGTGTAGTTAGTGTATGTGTGGGCTATACACATGCGTGTAGATTTTTAGCTAGCTATGGTGGGCATCTAGAGAAGCTTCGGTTCAAGAAGAAACAAGAGAGGTATAGCTAGCTAAGTAGAGTAGCTATCTTAGGATTTAAGTAGATGGCCACATATACTTGACCTTGGTAGATAGACATTCCAAGGAAAACAAATATGGTTTCCAAGAGAGCACGTGTGAGAATATAGGGATGGTTTTAGCATTGATATTTTGGTTTTGTTTGAAAACAAGAATCTTGCTTGCCTTATTTAAGTCCAAATGAAGCATCTCAAATAAAACCCAAAAATCAAAAGAGAGAATTTAGAAGGGAAAAGATACAAGTGTGTATAGATGAATATAGGAAGGAAACACAAGGATATATGTGGCATGAATTAAAACCCAAGACAATTGAATGTTCCCACATACATGTATATGGTAGGAGGAGGATAGGATGACATGGAGTTGGTATGGACAAGTGGTAGAATGGAAAGAATTAAAAAGAGATGCCCCCAACTCAACTTGGGCATCACACACATATATCAAGAACCAACTACATGATATCAAGAAGCAAATGCATTTAATGGAGAAAAAAATATAAGAGGCAAGAAAAAGAATAAGAACTGATACAAGATTTAATATGATGCTCAAATGCAAGGTGGCATGATGACATGAGCATGATATCTTGATGATGCACAAAGCAAAACACCAATAGATTTTCTAGTAGTGGTTTTACCGGGGTGCTACAAGTATCAAGAAGAAGGACAACAGGAAGGTTACGACAACTAGTATCATCTCCCATCGTCAGCATTGCCTGTGACCATGAAGATGGATCTTCGCCCATTCTATCTTTATTATTACATTATTCCGCTACTTGAATTGTATTAAGAACTGGATCATGAGATCGTTATTTGTGTAAGACCTTATCTATGGTTTGTAATGGATGATGTACTTTGATATCCAATCTGTTATGTCTCGCAAAAATGGTAATCTTGGGATTGCGATGCATGGCATAACAGGAATCTGTGATTAAAAATCCAGGTGTTGACACTCTCTGAGTGAAGTCTTTGCAAAGTTCTCATGTTAACATGGGCTAGGCGTCGATGCCACAACCAGCCCTTGTATGCTTTAGCATGGAGACATAGAGCATGAGGAGTGGTGGTCCCCGAAAATTCCACCACATACAAGTCATGCTCTATATACCCTATGAAAGGCACCTTGAGAGACTTGCTCCACATGAGGACCATAGAGTTCTCATTAAAGAAAGAAGAAAGGCCGATAACGGCAAGAGCACAAACTGAAAGTAAATTGTAACCGAGGATTTTGACAAGCATGACATCAAACAAGGATACATCCGGGGTTAGCACCACTTTGCCAAAACCAAATACCTGAGAACTTGTTTTATCACCGTAGGAGACCATAGTTTTGGCAATATTTGGCCTTATCTCCGACATGATAGACTTGCTTCCGGTCATATGACTTGTGGCACCGCTATCAAGCACCCATTTTGCTCCACCAGAAGCATAGTCCTACAAGAAAATCAAGCTTTGGTTTTAGGTACCCATTTTGCAATGGGTCCCCCTTTGTTAGTAACAAGAATCTTTGGCACCCAAATGGTCCAATGATAACCATGCGTGTAAGAAGTTCCAACATATTTAGCATAGACATGACCATCATAGGACTTGAAAAGAATATAAGAGGGATTGTTCTTTCTGGCAAAGTTGTCACTTTGCAAGATGGTGGGACCATGAGAGGGTCCTACAGATTTTCCCTTGTTCTTTCTCATCTTCTTGTTTTTCTTCTTCTTCTTCTTAGCCTTGGCAAGTTGATCCTTCAACACCTTTTTCTCCTCAATGAGATGCTCATGCTTGCAACAAGGGTTAGAAGAGCTAGACAAGTCTATAATTTGCACAGCGGAAGACTTAGCATTTTCACAAGTTAGTTGAGTTTGAAGTTGTTCATGGGCTTCAAAAATACTGGAGAATTTTCCCTCCAAGGCTTCGTATTCCTTCTTGAGTTTCTCAAAATCTTCTTGACTCCTAACATGACCAACACGAAACTCCACTTTTTCCTTTTTAAGCACTTCAACCAAAGCTAGAGCATGATCACGTTCTTTAGTGAGGGTACACATGGAGTTGTTATGGTACAAGCTTAGACACATTTTCCTCAAGATTAATTCTCATATTTTGTTCATCCTCAAGACTTTGAGTGAGAGAAGCAATTTCATCAGCGGCATCCCTTTCATTTTTTACTTAGCAAGTCAAGAAGCTCTTCCTTTTCATCTCAAGCATCCCTAGCATTATCAAGTTGGGAAAGCAAGGAATCAAATAAAGTTTTCGTCTCTTCATCCAAGGTAGCAATAAACTCACACATGTCTATCATCTCTTTCTTTATCTCTAGACTTTCAAGGTCAAGAGAGGAAGGATCACTACAGATGGGTTGAGGAGTGGGTTTAGATGTTAACTCGGTGGCCTTGGCCATGAGACACTTTTGGTTGGAGAAGATGACGTTCTCGTTTGGTGAGTCGAAGAGGGAAAGTCATGGAGTAGAGGTAGTAGGAATAGCAGCAACTCCCATAATCTTTCTGCCTTTGACTTCATCATCATCACCTTGATCCGTGCCCGAAATTTATTCTTCATGGACCACAACAGCCTTTCCTTGTTGACAACATTCTTAACTGCGTAGTTCTTGTTCAAAGGATGAGTAGGCCTTGAATTGATCTTGCGGATGAGACGACCACCATTGTCTTCACAGTTCTCAAAGGGACACTTAGCCACAAAGTGACTCTTGTCATTGCAATTCTAGCATGATATCCCTCTGGGAGCCTTGTTGGATGAGTGGAATCTTGTGTTGTCCCTTGATCTTAACTTGATGCCGGGATTGTTCCAAAAAGCTCTTGAAGAGAGGGCAAGATATTCATTGAAAGCACACTTGAGATTCTCTTGAGACCACTCACTTGATGTATCATCATCACCAAATTCAATAGCCTTGGCCTTTAATGCAAGATTCACTTTTGTTGATCCTATCACCCTAGCATGAGCGGACTCCACCTTCTTCTTGGAAATGGTCATGGAAATCACTTCAGTCAAGACTTCTTGGGATGTCATTAAGTGAAAGTTGGTTCTTCCCTTAATGGAGTTGAGCTTTTGTTCTTCAAATGGAAGAAGAGCTTGAATGAACTTCCTCTTCATGAACTAGTCATCAACATAGGTGGCACCAAGATCCCTCATAGTGCAACAAAGGACCTTGAGCCGCCTATACATGTCTTTGGGAGTATCATCATCTTGCATAGAAAAACCATCGTACTCATTTTTGACTTCATCAAACTTGGAGCTTTGGATACTCTCATTTCCCACAAACAGTTCGGTGAGCGGGTCCCATGCTTACTTGGCGGTGTTGAATTGGCGAATGTGAGCAAAGACCTTGGGAGTTAATGCCTTTTGAATCATGCCCAAAGATGTGGCATTGAGTTGTTTGTCCACCACTTCACCTCGAGTCAACTTGTTTGGGTCATATGGAGAGAACCCTTCCTCCACAATACTCATTAACTCAATGGAAGAACTAGAAATATGGGAGCGCATTAGATATTGCCAACTAGATAAATTTGAAGTATCTAACATAGGTGGTGCTCCTTGAGGAATGATGTGTGGCATGGGAATGATGTGGGGCACCGCCTAGTAGTCCTTTCCTCCACTTTCCTCTTTCGAAGTTGATTCTTCGAGCCCCTCGATTTTATTGCTTGGGCCCTTGGTAGATGTTTGAGAAACAAAACCAAGTCCCAAGTGAGTGGTGACATCCATGGGATTCACCCCGGGGGTGGTCACCGGAACGGTTGGAGGAAGCTCGATGGTTTGGGGTGTGACAAGAGGACCATGGGGTTTGGCTTGAGAGACTACAAAAGAGTCATCATTTCCTCAAACTTGGTCATCATGGATGACTCCAATTGCTTGAGGTCATCCATGGTGGCCAAGTTCTTGGAGTTGTCATTCTCACTACCCCCTTCGTCGGCCATCGCCTCTTAGGCGGCAAATCCCAAAATAAGAGCCTTGGCTCTGATACCAATTGAAAGTATCGACTTTGATTCGACTAGAGGGGGGGGTGAATAGGCGACTACCAATTTTTAATTTGTTAATCAATTTTAGGCTTGGCAAGAAGATAATTTCTCTAGATATGCAACTATATGCACAACCTATATGCTAGAGAAGTAATAACAAACACAAGAATGGTAAAGACCCAGTAGTAAAGGTAAGGAACGAGATAACATGAGCGGGGACAAAGAGATGTAATTCCCGTTGTTCACTTTCAAGGAAGCTACACCTACGTTGGAGAGGTGTTGGGGCCACACAAGGTCACCCGAGCGCCACAAAGGACTCACCTTCTTCTCCGTTGAGCACCCCCACAAAGGAGGCCTCATAATACACTAACCGGTGACCTTGAAGGCGCCAACCGAAAACTTTACAACAAGGTTGAGGGGGAAGCTCCACAACTCAATTGGAGGCCCTCAACGACACCACAGAGCTTCACAATGCATTCCCTTAGCTCCGAGGATGTCCTACACCGTCTAGGGTTCCCAGAAACCCAAGAGTAACAAGATCCACAAAGGATAGGTGGGGGGAATCAAATCTTCTTTGGTGGAAGTGTAGATCTAGGTCACCTCTCCCACCTCTCAAAATATCAAGAGGTTTGAGTGGCAAGGGAGAGAGATCTAGTGAGGTGAAGCTCTGGTATTAATGGAGGAGAGAGAAAATTGAAGAGTTAGGTAGGAGGAAGAAGAAGGGCGCCTTAAATAGGCCCCCTTCAAACTGAACCGCTGGACTGTTCGTGATACCACCGGAAATTCCGAGGGACGGAAGTTCCGCTCAGCGTGGATTTAACGGCTCGAAGACCGTTGACGCACACTCCAAAGCTCGACTGGAAGTTCCGCTCAGACATTACTGGAAATTCCGGTGGAACTTCTGGAGAAAATTCCGGGCCAAGTTTCCTCAATTAGAAAACTTCCATACAGTGGTGTTCTGAGCTTGACCAGAACTTGGAGAGGAAAGAACTAGGTCGCGAACTGCCTGACTGGAAGTTCTGATGCCTGGGCGGAAGTTCCCTCCGAGACTCAGTGGAAATAGCACTAGAAATTCTGTCTAAAGGATCCGGCCAGACTTGGCCAGACCTGCGACTGGAACTTCTGGTGCTACTTTCGGTGGAAGTTCTGCCAATTAGAACACTACAAAACAGTAGTTTCTAAACTGTGGCTGAAACTTCTGACGAAAGTTGGGCCAGAAATTTAGCCGGATCCATTCCATAGAGATCCCTAGGTGGAACTTCCGGCTCTTGGCCGGAAATTCCGATCAGGCAAAAACAGCACCAGCGGCTCAGAAACTCGCTCTCTCGCTAAAGGATAGGATGGTTGTCACGGTGAAAATATGGTTTGTGCAAGCACAAATGATTCCCCACAACCTTCCGAGGTGGACCCCCTCTTGATAGTACAACATCCTCACCAGAGTTCAGTAAAGGTATCCACACACTCCATAAGCTCCATCAATAAACAAGTAACCTAAAACTCAAGCACAAGGTTAGATCACAAATGGTATTGTCATCTCACCAAAATAACAAGGGAAAACATAGTCCTTTCACACACCAACATGGCTGCCGAATACGCCAGAGAAACAGAGTTTCCCTGTCAAAAATAAAAAGAAAAGGAAACAGATCCTTCATACCAAGGCACACATGCTAAGCGCCACGCTGTGGACGAGCGAGAGATCAGCCAGGCCGGTGCGCGAGGGGAGAGGGGTGGAGAGATGAGAGGCAGCGAATGAGATAGAAAACACACTTTTTTGCATGCATAGGACCTGAAATATACTACTAGTAGAGTGTACACTGTAACTGTAAGGCGACATGAGTACCTCGTGTCAGGTACCCATCATAACTTTGCTCTTTGCTGCTTCCCTCTTCCCCTGCCTACGTTTTTTTCTCTCTGCATGTATAGTGCGTGGACAGAGCTGGGCATATGTCTAAGCAAAGAAATACTACTACAGGTAAGACATCCACTATGTTGTCCATAAGAAAAAAATTATTTGTGATGGACTTCCATACATATACATACATAGTGGAAGATATCCACAAGCTATTATGGGTCACCCTTAAGCTCATGGGTAGTCCATAAGCATCAAAATATTTATATCAATAAAAATAGAAAACAAATTTTAATCACAAGACTAAGAGAGGGTATCTCTTACATGTGGGTCCTAATGGACAAGTTTGACTAGACACATTATGGTGCAATCAACTAGCTTGGTATTAGGAAGTGGGTCCCATCTTAACGATGGGTTTGGCCATATACATATAGGTGATTCCCTAAGCTCTAACATTTAGACAGTGTCTATATGAGAGGGATTCATGGGACCTATTGGACTGTATATGCTAACTTTCGCGTAGTAGTTTTACAGCTTGGTCATACACTACAAAGTGGGGCCCATTATTTTCTTTTTTTAGACACATGTGCCTTTTACTCCCCTTGCAACCACGCTAGGCTCAATTTGTTTTGCTAAATTCCACTGATCTATTAATAATGATCAACAACCGTGTTAAGAGACCCCAAAGTAAGTTGCTCTTACACACCGTATCATTCTTCGATTTTCCCCTTTATTTTTATCTATATTATTTACATAGAAGAAAATTTTGACCTAATTTAATTAAATATAAATAAAGTCATTTAATTCTACTAAGTTAGCTAGTAATCTTGATAAAATCCGTCTAAAAACTTGGGAATTGTAAGAAAGCAAGGTCCACTTTGAATAAAATTAGGGTGGTTCCTTTTTCTTTTAACTAACGCGGGCCCCATGGGAGCATTGAGATTCAATTAACATGGTCGTCGGAAGTACATGTTGCATCAAGGGCCTTATAGAAAATGAAAATGACATCCAAGTCCATTACTTGGGAAATTGAGAATGTTCTTTCCTGATACTTATAAACTCACACCGACGACATTGTTTACTAGAAGAAGATGTACCCATCTACCTCCGAAATGACATTTAATTCGAGACCAATCTATCGCGTTTATTCCCAGCTCAAGTTTCACCTAATTTCGTTAAATTATCATGATGCAAAATCTTCGCAAGTAGTTGAACCTATTTCTAAAACTCTCAGTGGTAGTTTGTGATATATTAAATGACCCTCCCGATGGTTACCTCCAAAAAAATCACAAAACATTCAAAGCGACCTACAATTTTCCTACAGTTCAAATTTGATATAATTTCGACAAATCGGCATAAAGTCATTCAAGTTGGCAGGGTTAGCAAGGACTAAGTTTGAAGACTCATGAAGCATGGGAATCATAAGTATTACAACATGTCAGTCCAATATATATGTATGAAAGCTTCTCTTGTGGTATATTCAGATCAATATGTAGGGTTCGCAGCATAGAAAACAAAAAAATTCCTACGATGGGAACTATGTACCAAGATCTATCTACTAGATACAAACAACGGGTGGATGTATATCCGTAGAGAACATACCCATGAAGACCGACAAAGCTTAATGAGTTCGACTCGTGGTTGATGTAGACGATCTCTTGCCGATCTCAAGATCGAGAGGAAGTCCTAGCACCGAAAATTAGCAGCGCATCTGTGCTTGCACACACGTTCGAGACACCGAGCAACCTCCACCTCCTCGCTCCAGCGATGCAGCGGAAGCACAACTCTTTCTTGCCGAATAGCCACCGGGAACATGTATCTCGCTAGTCCGAGACCATGGGGGATAAATTCTAGAGGGGGAGAGAGATTCTTCATGAGGAGGTGTAATTGTGAAGTGATAGGAGGGGCTCCTTATATAGGGGAGGGGGGCAGCCCAAGGGGGCATGGCCGCCGGCCATGGAGGTTGCCCCCACCTCTCCCTCATTCATGTGGGTGGACACTCCACTCACAAAATGGCCCTTCAATTTTCTCCACTCAAAAATTCACTCAAATTCCCATTAAATTTCCACCAAATTTAATGCAAACTCTCATTAAATAAAACTCTTTTATTTTATTCATAATTTTGTCAATTACTTTAATGACAAACATTCACAAATAGCCCCTTGCTAGAATTCTATTTCACATGCATAACCTCTTTATGCAATTTCACCTAAAAACCTATTTCGGTATCTAGTGAAATAAATTCCTGTGCTTGTTATTCTTTCCGGCATGAAACTTTTGCTCCAATTGGATGTAGGTGTCTCTTAAGTGTGTCACCCTACGGTTCGTGAATAATGCGGACATGATCAAGACCCCTCTCAGATCAATAATCAGAAGCGGGATATGGAGACCCATACTGACTCCCACACATTCAACGATGACTTTCTTGTGATCGTCGGAACCTTTTATGCTATGTCACATCCCAAGATTTTCCAAATCTTGTAATGTGAAAAATAAATGAATAAAATAAAACTTTGTTGATTTTCAGGGTGAGAAGAAACTTTTGAATCCAATTGGAAACTTTCAAAACCTATTTGGATCAAATAAAATCCTAAAGGGATTTAAAAACTTAAATAAATAATAAACTTAAAAATATTAAAATTACTATTTTTGGATCTTTTAATAAAATATTTGGTTTTCAAAAGAAAAGGTAGATTTATAAATAAGGATTATTTTATAGAGCCAAATTAAACCTTGGCCAAGCTTTTGAAATAAAACATCTTGCTTTGATTAAAAGAGTAAAAGTTTATTTAAATAAAATAATAAGAGTTTGTTAATATCCTTTTTTATTAAAAATAAAGGTTTTACCATTTTAATTAAAACATCAAAACTTATTAAATTATTTTAAACAAGTTTTCCAAGTATTTTATATTTTCAAATAAAACCTACTGATTTGGTTTTGATATTTAGCTTTCAAACTGGAGATTTTAATAAAACAAATCCTATTTGAATTAAATGAATAAGGTCTATTCATTTAATTATTAATGGACCCTAAAATAAAATTATTATTTTATTTTGGACTTTGGTGTATGTTGTTAAACAAAACCAAAACTCAATACAAGTTTGGAGGAGGTTTGAATTGTTTTGAATGTTTGATTTTTTGTTTGAAATTCAAAACAGGAAATTCAAACAGAAAAACGAAAAAACAATCAAAAAAAAATGAATCTGGTCGACCCAACCCAGCAGCCCACTAGGCCCAGCAGCCCATTTCCCTCTCTCCCCCGAAGCGTTTTTCTCTCACTCACCAGACGACCCGCAGAGCCAATGACAGGTGGACCCAACTCCCCGCTCCTCTCTCTCGCTGACCAACCGAGCCCACCCCTCCTGTTCATCGTCCTCACCCGCGGTGACCACGTCCCCCTCTCGCTGGCCATTTCTGCAGGATTCAATACGCGTTGATTCCGCGACCATTACTCGCCGTGACTGCGCCCTATTAACCGCCCTGGCCTCCTCTCCATTTCCGCTCACGCGCCTCCCTCTCTCTGCCCCCAGGCTGGACGAATTTCGCCACACACCCTCACTGCTCCGACCACCGTCCTCAGCCAATTCTGGCGACCCCGCGACACCCCTTGCCTTTCCGAGCACGCAGGCACATTCCCCAGACCGAGACGCACCTTCCCGTGTCGCCAGCTCACCCGCGCGTGCTCTGCAGCGTCGACTTCGTCTTCGACTGAACGACGCCGCCGTCCGCTCCAACTCCGACGAGCTCCACAGGTAGTTTCTGGCCGCGCCTCTCCTTCTCCTTCACGCACACATCATCGCCATGGCTTTGCGCATCTGACCATGTCTCTCATTTGTCCTAGCGTGCGCTATAGCAACGTCCACGATGACGCCCGAGCATACCCGTCGTCTGACTCAACTCCGGCGAGCCATTGTCCTCACCCCCGTGTGCCCCTTCACCATCCAGTACCACGTTGAGCATCAGCAAGCTTCGACGATTCTGGTGAGCCACCCCACTCCTTCTCTAGCTTCCTGTATCGCCGGCAACCTCGCCGCCAGAGCGCCGCCGCCGCACAGTCGCCGCCAGCGCCGCTGCTATTTGGTCAAGCGATAGGAACCGTTAGATCTGCATCTGATGGCTTGAATAGTTTGACTAATCGAAGGGGTAAGGATGAACCTGAGCCGCACGATTAAACTTAGATCCAACGCACCCCGTAGCCGATCCGAGCGAAACGGTATTGACGAATCAGAAACAGCCACATGGACGAAGTTTGATTTAAAACAGAATTAGAATCAGATTTGTTTGCAAATTTGAAAAATCCATAACTTTAGTTCCACACGTCCAAATTTTGCAAACTTTATATCAATGGAATCAGTGGAACAAGCCCTATCCAACCATGCCTTTTGTTTAGTAAAAAGTTTCTGTTAAAATGTTTGTTTTTGCAGAAACATTTGTATGCTTGTTTAGATTATACAAATTATTCTAAAATGATTATGGGGATAAAATCTTTGGAAATTGGATTGATTTGAACCTACTGACCATAGGAAACACTTTGTGGTTTCAAAAATTTATTTGGTGAAACAAAAGAATGATTCTTTGATTTAAAACCATTTCTAGTCAAATAAAAATATAGTTTATTTATTAAAAATGGTTTTGGAAGAAAACTTTTTGGAAATGTTTTGTTTTAAACTCTCTGACCCTAAACACCAAGTTTTATGATTTTAAAATGTATTTTGGGAACCCTATAGATTAATGACTTAGTAAAAAAATTTCTACACCACATAAAATGATACCTTGTTTTGAAAATGGTTTATGAAGTGAAATCTTTTGCAAATGACTTTGCCACTTTATAAAATGACCATTAGGTGTTTTCAAATGTTTATGTCCCATTAGGAACCACTTTTCCAAATACAACAATCCTTGGCATGCTTGCATGCATTATCTTGGTTCTATGATTTTATGTGATGTTTTGCTTGATTGGTAGTTTGAGTTTGTGCCTTGCTTGATTGAATTGTAGTGACTTGAAGAGTGTGATTGTTGCAAGGAAAAGGAGTGAACTTATACCCTCTACCAAAAAGGCAAGTGATGCTTCATACTTTTGTCCAATTACTTTCACTATGCATTAGTGATTTTCTCAAAGTAAAACTTGCATGGAATTTTGCTAAGTGTAAACCTTGCTATGGGAAAACCTAGTAGATGAAACCTTAGAAGAATTTCCTAAGTTAAGATTCCTACTACTATCATGCTTAGCTTAGCTAGTAGAAAACAAGGGTGGAATATATATTCACACTATGGAAAAATTTCTAAGTCTGAGGACTTGTATTTTGTTTAATAAAACAACTAAGTTAATGAATCACCTTGGTGGAATGGTAATTGCTTGGTGGATTTTGGTTGAGTGGTTCACAAGGCCCATGTTTATGGTTTACCTTGTGTATCTCACTTGTGGATGGCCACCCAGGAACAAAGAGATTTGAGATGTCAAATGTTGAGAAGCTTCAAGTGCAGCCACTTGGCATTATGGGCTCTGCCTGGATCATATAGGTTGCAAGAACTTAGCCATATGGACAGTTGGTGGTAGGGTTTGATAGGTTGGAGCGTGTCCATTTTGGTCTAAGTGAAGGCTTCTGAAAGATCTTGTCTTGGGAAACCAAGTCTTGTGGGGAAAGTGCACCACCTCTGTAGAGTGTAAAATCTAAGTACTCAGCCATGTCCCTGGTAAAGGACAATTTGAGCATCAAGACATGGAAGCAATCAAGAATCTCATCATCCAAATTTCTAAGTTAAAAACTTGTGGTTTGAACAAGGGTTTAAGGATCTTCAATCTTTGATTGGGAGATGCCTTGGGAAGGATTATTTTGTCGAAGCAAAAACTTAGTGTTTTCAAATGATAAGGAAAATCTATTTTGAGCAATGCAAGCCTCAACTCCACTTTGCCAAATGCATATGGATGATAGACTCCACTATACTACCATAGTATCACTTGCCAATACAATTCAAATGTATTGACCCTTGTGGATGTAACTTGTTATGTTGCAGGTTTGATTGAGTTAGTGAAGTGTGTTGATTAGGATTACAAAGTATATAACCAACATGTCTGCCTGTGGCACTTTTAAGATGAAGGACCCCATGTCTATAGTTATTCTGCTGCAATGTAATGTAATAGCCAAATGAGCTATGTAAGATGTAATAAAATTATGTTATTCCTGGTTATAAAGTTGTATTATGACCTTTGTTTCTTGATATTACATCTTAACTGTGGATGCTAGCTATTGATCCAGGGACTAGCATTGCAATCATAGGGATCCTTTTCCTTTACAAAGGAGGGATCTTACATGCTAGTATCTTAATCCCTTTGTTTCATGATATATTACATGTTCGAGATTCGATCATCGGTATCTCCATACCTAGTTTGATCTCGTTACTGGCATGCACTCTTTTCTCGTTCCCGTGATATAACATTCTAGTGATCAAATCACTTGCTTGCAAGCTAACCAATGTGATATCACCGAGAGGGCCCAGAGTATATCTATCCGTCATCGGGATGAACAAATTCCACTCTCGATCCATGGGCCTCAACATAACACTTTATTAGTTCTGAATCCATCTTTATAATCACCCTGTTACGGTGTGACGTTTGATGTTATCAAGAAACTCTTCCGGTGTTAGTGATTGACATGATCTCATGGTCTAAGGATTAGGATCACTTCGTAAGTTGTTATAGCAATATAAACTCAATGACTTTCATCGTAATGCTATACTTAGGATGAATGTTCATCACACCATTACACTAATGTTGTGATCCCGTTATTAACAACATCCAATGTCCATGATCAGGAAACCTTGATCATCTTGTTAATCAACGAGCTAGTTTATGAGAGAGGCATAACTAGGAACTTTCTGTTTGTTTATTAAACACACATGCATTAACGTTTCCGTATTAATACAATTATAGCATGCAAAATAAACATCTATCATATACTTGGAACACACATAATAAACACTTTATTATTGCCTCTCAGGGCATATTCCCTTCAGTCTCCCACTTGCACTAGAGACAATAATCTAGTTACATAGTGATAAATATAACACCCATTGAGTTCTGGTGTTGATCATGTTTTTCTCTAGGGAGAGTTTTAGTCAACGGATCTGCTACATTGAGATCCGTGTGTACTTTACAAATCTTTATATCTCCATACTTGACATGCTCGCAGATGGAGTGAAACCGGCGCTTAATATGCTTGGAATGCTTGTGAGACCTTGGCTCTTTGGCATTGGCAATGGCACCATTATTTTCACAATAGATCACCATTGGTTCCAACGCGTTTGCAACAACTCCTAGTTCGGATATGAACTCCTTCATCCAAACTGCTTCCTGAGCCGCTTCCGAAGAAGCCACATATTCGGCCTCCGTTGTTGATCCCGCCACCACAGGTTATTTGGAGCTCCTCCAACTAACCGCTCCGCCATTCATGAGAAATACGTATCCGGATTGAGACTTAGAGTCATCCGGATCAGTGTCAAAGCTAGCATCAACATAACACTTAGCGACGAGCTCTTCTTCACCTCCGTATACAAGAAACCTATCCTTAGTTCTTCGTAAGTACTTAAGGATATTCTTGACCGCTATCCAGTGTTCCGAACCTGGATCCGATTGGTACCTACTATTCAAATTAATAGCATGTGCCACATCCGGTCTTGTACATAGCATGGCGTACATTATAGAGCCTATGGCCGAAGCATAGGGGACTTTGTCCATTATCTCTCTTTCTTCCGCCGAAGCCGGACTTTGAGTCTTACTCAATGTCTTGCCTTGCAACATAGGTAAGAACCCCTTCTTACTTCCATCCATTTTAAACTTCTTTAAAATCTTATCAAGTTATGTACTTTGCGATATCCCTATTAGGCGCCTATATCTATCTCTATAGATCTTTATGCCTAATATGTATGACGCTTCACCTAGGTCCTTCATTGAAATTTGCTATTTAGATAACTTTTAAGACTGTTTAAAAGATCTATATTATTTCCGATCATTAATATGTCATCCACATATAATATCAGAAATGCCACATTGCTCCCACTCATTTTCTTGTAAATACAAGCTTCTCCACAAGTTTGGACAAATCCATACTTTTATCACCTCATCAAAGCAGAGATTCCAACTTCGTGATGCTTGCTTCAATCCATAGATGGACCGCTGAAGCTTGCACACCTTGTTAGCATCCTTAGGATCGACAAAACCCTTTGGTTGTATCATATACAACTCTTCTTCAATATTACCATTGAGAAACACGGTTTTGACATCCATCAGCCATATCTCATAATCGAAATATGCAGCAATTGCTAACATAATCCTAACTGACTTTAGCATCGCTACGGGAAAGAATGTCTCATCGTAGTCAACTCCTAGAATTTGTCGAAACCCCTTTGCGAAAAGTCGAGCTTTATAGACGGTCACATTACCAGGAGCATCAGTTTTCCTTTTGAAAATCCATTTGTTTTCCACGGCCTTTCGGTCGTGAGGTAATTCCACCAAGTTCCAAACTTGATTTTCATACATGGATTCCATCTCGGATTTCATGGCTTCTAACCATTTGTTGGAATCCGAGCTCATCATCGCTTCTTCATACATCGCAGGGTCATCATTTTCATCAACCATGAAATTCATGACAGGATTTCTGTACAGCTCGGGAGCTGCACGCGTCCTGCTAGACCTGCGAGGTTTGGTAGTATTCTCCTTTGGAGTTTCATGATCATTATCATTAGTTCCCTCTTCAACTGGTGGAGCCAACTCCGGAACGACTTCCGGCCCTGCGCTACTCGCCGTACTTTGAAGAGAAGGTTCAATAACCTCTTCGAGTTATACCTTTCGACTACTCACAGCTTTCGCGAGAAACTCTTTCTCTAGAAAGGATCCATTCTTGGCAACAAAACCTTTGCCCTCGGATCTGTGATAGAAGGAATACCCAATATTTCTTAGGGTATCCTATGAAGATGCATTTTTCCGCTTTGGGTTCGAGTTTATCCGGTTGAGGTTTTGTAAGATCCCTCCTTTATAAAGGAAAAAGGATCCCTGTGATTGCAATGCTAGTCCCTGGATCAATGCTAGCATCCACAGTTTAAGATGAAGTACACAGAAACAAAGGTCATTATTATAGTCATTCCAGAGACAAACATAGTCTTTACAACTCCAAGGCCACAGGCCTAGTACAAGAGTTTAAATAAGTAAATAGATAAAAGTCTTCATCTTCATGTGCCACAGGCAAACATGTTGAGTGTAGACTCATGACTCCTAATCCTCATCAGAATAACCTGCAACATCACAAGTTACAGCCACAGTGGGTCAATACATTGGAATAGTATTGGCAAGTGATACCTTAGTATAATTTTGGTGGACTGGATACTATATGCAATTTGGCTAAGTGTAGCTTAGGCTTGCTTTGCTCAAAATAGGTTTTGCCTATTAGTTGAAATCACTAAGTGTTTCTTTGTCAAAAACTTTTCCCAAGGAACCACCAATAGACATTGAGGTCCTTCACCCTTGTTCAACCACAAATTTGTACTTAGAAATTGGGATGAGGAGATTCTTGATAGCTTCCATGTCTTGATGCTCAAGTTGTCCAATACCAGGGACATGGCTAAGTACTTAGATTCTTCCATCTGCAGAGGTGGTGCACTTTCCCCACAATCCTTTATTTTCACCAAGACAGGACCTTTCAGAAGCCTTCCCTTAGACCAAATGGACGCGCTCCAACCTATCATCCCACTACCACCAACTGTCCAAATGGCTAAGTTATTGCAACCTATATGATCCAGGCAGAGCCCATATTGCCAAGTGGCTGCACTAGAAGCTTCTTAACATTTGGCCTCTCAAATCCTCCTGGGTGGCTGTCCACAAGTGAGATACACAAGGTAAACCATAGAAATGGGCCTTGTGTAACCACTCAACATAAACCATTCCTTCCATTCCACCCAGGTGTTTCATTTACTTAGTTGTTTTATTAAGCAAAACATAAGTCCAAAGACTTAGAAATATTTTATCATAGCATGAATATATCACCACCCTTGGTTGCTACTAGCTAGGCTAAGCATGGCATAGATAAGCATCTTAACTTAGAAATTTCTAGCAATTCTATAACTACTAGGATTTCCCAAGCATAGCATTTAAGCAAAATATAATCATGCAAGACTAGCAAAATATTTCTAATGCATAGTAGAAAAACATAGGGATAAAAACATGAAGCACCACTTGCCTTGGTAGTTTGGAGAGTAGCTACAATACTCACAATCACTATCACTATTTGCACCAAAATCTACACATAAAATCATAGCACCAAATCACATACAAAATAAATACAAGCAAAAATATATGGATGTATGCAATATGATATGTGATGATTTTCTATACTCACAAAGACAAGTGCAAAATACTGAATCATAAACAAGTTCAAAACTTTCCAAACAACCTTTAATTAAGCACTAAAGAATTTCTCAAATAATTTATATACACAAAATAGGCCTACACATGTTTCTGTAAATAAAACCATTTAACATAAGCAAAACATTAAACACATTGCATATTTGGAAAGGGCTTTCTCTCCTGATTCCATTGATATAAAATTTCTCAAATTTGAACGTGGGAATCAAAAGTTATGACTAAAACAAAATCAAACATCTAATAGATTCAAATTCTGATTTTAAATCTAAACCCTAGCCACGCGTCATGTTCTGATTGGTGCGTACCGGGTCGCTCAGGATCACACGTGTAAGCCGTTAGATCTAACTTAATCTGCACGGCCCAGATCTATTCGTACCCCTTCTCTTAAGTGTTCTATCTAGCCGTCAGATCTGGATCCAACGGTGCGCGATCAAACGACCACACTCTGGCGGCGCTAGCGGCGACGACTGGTGGCGGCGGCTCTGTCTACGGCGGCGCTGTGGCTACAGGGAGGGCTGGGGTCAGTGGAAGTGCTTACCAGACTCGCAGTGATGTACTGAAGCTCAACGTGGTGGTGGCTTGATAAGGGGCGCGCTGCAGTGGCCGTGGGAGCTCGTCGGAGTGGATGACAGCGTCGGGCTCGGGTGGACGGCGACGTTGGCGACGTTCTGCTCTGCCCTAACACAAACGGAGGGCATCAGTGGGTGCGCATCGGTCAGGCGAACAAGTCAGCGTCAAAGGAAGGCACGGGTCGGTCGGTTTTTACCTTAATCGCTTGCCGGAGTTGGAGACGGCGTCGGGGATTTGCAGTGCTCGTTGGAGTCGACGACCTGGGGCAGTACAGGACGAACTAGAGGGGTCAGTAGGAGCGCAAGGAGGTTGCGAAGCTGTTCGCATGAACCAGAGAGGAAGGGGTGCACCGAAGAGGGTTGGTCGCCGAAGAGGGTTCTGCCTGCGGTGGTGCAAGGGCGAATACGGGCAGCCTGGTGGCAGAGTGGTGGCGCTAGGTGAGGGGAAATGCTCGCGGTGCAGAGGGGGTTATGTAGGTAGGAGGGGGGCGGCGATTACGCGCAAAATCAATGGCAATTAAGCCCGCAGTGACTACGGCGAGGTAACGGCGGAGCGAGCGCCTCGGGCGCGCGTGATTGAAGACGACGACGACGTGGTCGCAGGGTCCACTTTCCAGCGAGTGAAACAGAGAGGAGGTGGGGTCAGGCGGTCAGTGACTTGGCAGGTTTGTCTACGAGTGAGAGAGAGAGAAGGGGGAACCCGGGTGGGCTTAGTGGGCTGGTTCTGTTGTTGGGCCAGAAAGGTGGCGCCGACCCTTTTCTATTTCTTTTCTCCTTTTCTTTTTCTGTTTGCAATTTCAGGAATCAAATTCAAATGATTTCAAAAGCTGTTTGAATTCAAATCTTTTTAGGATTTTTGTAGAGTGCAACACTCACAAATCTAGGCACAAAACCAAGTGGTCACTTTGAATTGGTCTGGTCACTTGGAATAAAATAAAATAATCAGTGACATAGCACTAGTTTTAAATAGGTTTTCAAATCATATTAATTTTGAAACTTTGGTTTAAATCCTAGCAATCTAGCACTACAATCTGGGAGCAATAAGACAACAAAGTTTGGTTCAATGAACAACAATCTCTCATTGGAGAGTAGCATTTGTTTTAAACGCTGATCACATAAAATAATGAGTTCATATGCTGCTGTTTTTGATTTGGTTTGTTTGAAATGAACTCTACATGATCATGAATGCGTGGATGATATGCATGAGTTTAAAACATGATTTTAGGGATGTTACAAATCTAACCCCCTTAAGGTGAATCTCGCTCTCGAGATTAGGATTGGCTAGCAAATAGGTGAGGGTGGTCTTTCCGAAGATCATCTTCTCTTTCCCATGTTGCTTCTTCTTCAGAATGATGGTTCCACTGAACTTTGCAGAACTTGATAATCTTAGTCAGTGTGACTCTTTCTGCAGTCTCAAGAATCTTGATAGGTTTCTCCTCATAAGTGAGATCACTCTCCAATTGAACCTCTTCCAAAGGTATAGTATCCTTCAAAGAAGTTTCTTCCATTGGATGACATTTCTTAAGCTGACTCACATGAAACACATTATGAACAGCTGACAAAGACTCTGGCAATTCAATCTCATAGGCTACTTCTCCTTTGCGACTTAGAATCTTGAATGGCCCAACATATCTTGGGGCCAATTTACCTTTGACACCAAATCTCTTCACTCCACGAAGTGGTGACACTCTAAGATAAGCTCTATCACCAACTTCATAGGTGACTTCTCTATGCTTAGGATCTGCGTAGCTTTTCTCTCGGGACTGTGCTATCTTTAATCTGTCCTTAACCAGCTTGACTTTCTCTTCAGCTTCTTTGATAAGTTCTGGTCCAAAAAAACTACTTTCTCCCACACCATTCCATAGCAATGGGGTGGTACACTTTCTCCCATAGAGAAACTCAAATGGTGCCATCTCAATACTGGCTTGATAGGTGTTGTTATAAGAAATTCTGCGTAAGGCAGACTTTCATCCCAACTGGCTCCATAGTCTAGGGCACATGCCCTCAACATATCTTCAAGAATCTGATTAGTCCTTTCTGTTTTTCCATCAGTTTGAGGATGAAAAGCAGTGCTGAATTCCAACCTCGTTCCCAATGACTCATGTAGTTGCCTCCAAAAATGAGAAGTGAATTGTGTTCCCCTATCCGACACAATACTCTTGGGTACTCCGTGTAGACATACAATTCTAATCATAGAGATTTTGGCTAACTTAGCACTTGTATGAGTTGCTTCACGGGTATGAAATGAGCCACTTTAGTTAGGCGATCCACTAATACCCAAATAGAATCATATCCTGACCGGGTCCTTGGCAATCCGGTAATAAAATCCATTCCAATATTGTCCCACTTCCAATCAGGAATAGGTAGTGGTTGAAGCAATCCTGCTGGTTTCTGGTGTTCCGACTTCACTCTACTACATACATCACACAAAGCAATATGTTCGACGATGTCTTTCTTGAGATTATTCCACCAGAATCTTTCTTTCATATCCATGTACATTTTTGTGTTACCCAGATGAATGGAATACGGTGAGTTGTGTGCTTCTTGTAAAATCAGTTTCCGAAGCTCCGGATCTTGTGGGACACAGATACGTTTTCCATGCCATAAAGTACCCTGTTCGTCTTCATGGAATCCTTTGGCTTTTCCCTTGCCAATATTTTCCTTAATTTCTTCAATTTCTTTATTAGTCTTCTGGGCTTCCTTGATCTTGTCCAACAAAGTAGGTTGAACATCCAAGGTCATGAGATGTCCTTCAGGCACAATCTCCAATCGGAGATCTCTAAATTGGGCACACAGATCATCTGGCAATTCTCCCTTAGTAAGGCCATTCACAAAAACTTTACGGCTTAGAGCATCCGCTACAACATTTGCTTTATCGGGGTGGTATTGCAAACTCAGGTCATAGTCCTTGATGAGTTCTAGCCATCTTCTTTGTCTCATGTTAATTTCTTTCTGGGTGAAGATATACTTCAAACTCTTGTGATCTGTGAACACTTCACATCGCTTTCCCAAAAGATAATGTCTCCATGTTTTGAGTGCATGGACAACAGAGGCTAACTCTATATCATGAGTAGGATAGTTTACTTCATGAGTTTTGAGTTGTCTCGAGGCATAAGCCACAACTTTTCCTTCTTGCATAAGTACTGCACCTAATACATGATGAGATGCATCACAATACACTTGGAAATCTTTCTCCAAATCTGGTAAACACAAGACTGGTGCTGTTACGAGTCTCTTCTTCAACTCTTGAAAGCTGAGTTCACAACCTTCAGACCAAGCAAATTTCTTGTCTTTCTTTAGCAATTTTGTCATAGGCTTAGCTACCTTGGAGAAATTCTCAATGAACCTTCTGTAGTAACCTGCTAAGCCAAGGAAACTACGAACTTATTTCACTGAGTTGGGAGATTCCCATTCAGTCACAGCTGAAACTTTAGCATGATCAACTGCTACTCCATCTCCTGACACAACGTGTCCAAGAAATCCAACTTCATTCAACCAGAATTCACACTTGCTGAATTTCGCATACAGTTTATGCTCTCTAAGCTTCTCAAGTATCAAACGCAAATGTCCTTCATGTTCTTCTTTGCTCCTGTAGTAGATCAAAATGTCATCGATGAAAACGACAACAAACTTATCAAGAAATTCCATGAACACCTTGTTTATCATATTCATGAAGTATGCTGGTGCATTGGTCAAACCAAATGGCATCACAGTATACTCATACAATCCATACCTTGTGGTGAATGTTGTCTTAGGTATGTCTTGTTCTCTTATCTTGAGCTGGAAATAACCTGACTGGAGATCAATCTTTGAGAACACACAAGCTCCTTCTAGCTGATCAAACAAGTCATTTATTCTAGGCAAAGGGTATTTGTTTTTGATAGTCACTTCATTGAGTGAACGGTAATCTATGCATAACCTTTGACTTCTATCTTTCTTCTCCACAAACAAAACTGGTGCTCCCCAAGATGAAGAACTTGGTTGAATAAATCCTTTCTGCAACTGTTCTCCAAGTTGTTTCTTGAGTTCTTTCAATTCATCAACTGACATCTTGTACGGACTCTTTGCTATTGGTCTAGATCCTGGTATCAAATCAATAAGAAACTCTACATCTCTATCTGGTGGCATCCCTGGTAATTCTTCCGGGAACACATCCGGATATTCACGCAGAATTGGCACACTGTCTATGCTAACCCCCTTAAGAGAATTTAGCTTACTCCCTTTTGATTCAAAGTTAGACTTGAATCTAATCTGTTTCTTCTCCGAGGTTGTGAGTGCAACAGTACGATTAGCACAATCTAGTACTCCTTCATACTTAGCCATCCAATCCATTCCCAATATTACATCCAGTCCTTGAGAATCTAGGATTATCAGACTCACTGGAAACTTATGCTTCCCAAACTCTATCACTAGATCCCGGCATCCAAGACTTACTATCATATCTCCACCTAGAGAACTAACTTTTATTGGACACCCAATATTTTCAGTTGGAAAACCATTTCTATCCACAAATGCTTTTGATATGAATGAATGCGATGCTCCAGTATCAAAAAGAACAAGTGCTGGAATAGAATTGAGTTTGAACTTACTAGCAACAGCATCTAGCTCTTCATAGATTTCCTCCACATTGATGTGGTTCACTTGTCCCTTCTGAAAAGGGTTGGGCTTGTTGTGTCCTTCAACTTTCTTTTCTGGGCATTCATTTGCATAATGCCCCATCTTCTTGCACTTGAAACACTCAACCTGACTAATATCCTTCTTGACAGGCTGGCTTCCACTGCCACTTCCACTACCACTGTGGTGGCTCTTATATCCACCCTTGTGATTCTTGTACTTGTCATTGTCATGACTACGGTGATGCTTGTTGTCATGATGACGGTTGTGATTGTGGTGTTTGTTGCATGCTTGTGGGATCCTGAGCTTCCACTATCATCATAATGGGAACGTTTGTGAGACGATCCCGAGCTATGCATGTCAGAGTGCTTTCTCTTCCTACTCTCAACTTGCTTCATCTTGTTCTCCAAAATAGCAGCCTTATCACAAAGAGACTGATAAGTGGGAACATAGGCCACTGATAGCTGCAGGTTCAGTTCATCATTCAACCCTTCAATTCCTTCCTCTTAGCATCAGTGTCAACTTCATCCGGTGCATAACGTGCCAGATTGTTGAACTCCTCAATATATTCAACCACGCTGCGGTGGCGCTGGTTCAGATTATGGAACTCTTTCTTCTTCAAACTCATCACTCCGGATGAGATGTGAGCAGTACGGAAACCATCTTCGAAGATAGCCCATGTCACATCTGCAATGGGAGTGGTGATCTGGAAGTTATCCCACCAAGTAGGTGCTGGTCCTTCCAACAAGTGAGCTGCAAATCTGACTTTCTGTTCATCGGTACAACCCACTGTTAACAAGTCCTTGTTCACAGAGCGTAGCCAATCATTGGCCACCATAGGATCAGTTGTTCCTGAGAACTTTGCTGGCCTCAATCTCAAGAACCTGGTAAGCATGTCAAAACCCGGTGGGTTGTTGTTGTTGTTCTGGTTCTGGATGAACGTAGTCATCATCTGCATCAGTTGAGTCTGAGCTGTCATCATTTGCTGCATCTCAGGGGTGATGTTGTTGTTGTTGGGGTTGGGATTGGCACGACGGGGAGGCATTTGTGGTTTGTTCAATAGAGATAAGAATGAGATACCCATAGATGCTAACATGCACAATACATCCCATAAACAATCACCAAACATGCATCATAATAAAAAAATAGTTCAACAACATAAACGACAAGTTTGCAAGGTAAACACACCAATAGCAAGCCATCAACATGTTGGATGATCATTGCGACTCAATGAAAAACATGATAAATAAATGATAAATGAGTAGTCATCACTACTCCTCGGCATCAACCTCCTCCTCAACAAAGGTAAGATCTGCATTCTCCATAGCGGTCTTGTATTCCTCGACATTGGTGGTCAAGGTCTCTACTTTGGCTTTGAGAGCCCTCTTCTGAGAACGAAGCCTCTCAATCACAGTCTGCTGATGCTCGAGCTCTAAGTCCTTGTTCTCTAGTTCTGCAGTCATGTCTCGAATCCTCTTGTTCCTATCTTGGACTCGCTTCTCTTGACTCTTGAACTTTCTGTCCCGACTCTCGAACTTTGCCTCCATCTCTTTGACTATCTCATCTTGCTCCGCAAAGAGCTTGTCCTTCTCACAAAGCTGCACCTGGAGTTCGTCATTGCTGAGCATGACGTCAGTCCTATCAGTGTCCACGTGCCTAAGAAGATCCTCTAAGTCCTGGAGGTATAGACGAACCGGCTCTGCTGTCTCCCTCGAAGTGTCCTCGAAGTCGATGGCCTCTCCATCCTCATCACGTCTACTGAAGGCGTGGAAGTGAGTACCTCTAACCTGTTGAGAGTGTCTCCCTAACAGACGTCCAATCAAGTCTTGCATGACTACCTCTAGGCCTCTCTCCTTGTCATCGTGCATGAGCTTGAAGATGATAGCCTCCGTGGTAGGCTCAGTCTGGCGTCCGGGCTGGTTGACCTTGAAGCCCCAAAGGTCTTTCCTCTCAAACTTGGTGAGGGGAAGCACCATGATGGTAGGAAGAGGGAGATTAAGCAAACTAGTGATCTCAATAATACGAGGGCCAAAACGAGTTCCCTGGAACTCTTCAACAGTGCTGATGGTAACATTAGGCATCTATTTAATAAGATAGTAAAAGTTAGAATCAACACAATTTAAGACAAGTCACAAGACAAGACATCACATGCATAACTTTGGAAATCAAAACACACAAGTCATGGCATACATGAAACCATTACAAAACATCCAAGGTTCAACCACTTGGAAAATAAGGTGATAAGTGTGGTGGTCCAACTAATGAAGTACGCTTACAATCCTATCTCACTTGCCAAGTTGGCTAACACAATATTTCTAGAAGCAATCAGTCTATCTTGAGCACATGACTCCATTACTAAGTCTATAATGTCTCCTCTTAAAGTTTGGTTGGTAGCCTCTAACTCTTGGATATGTTTCTTCTCTTCCTTTAGGTCATTCTGGATGTTGAGCATTCTGCACTTGACTCTATCACCAAGTTCTTTGATGGCCTTCCAAGCTGCATCCCTTGCTGAATCAAAGAATGTAGTGTGCACCACTGAATTGGTGACCATGCAGAACCCTGATTCTTTGTGGTTGTCTTCCTTGTTTTTATACAAGTGAAGTTGCACCCACCAGTACTCAACTCCTTCATCCATCACAGGAAAACCTTTGTACACAGCTGCACCATGTATTCCCATTGCAATCATGAGGTCCTTGAGAGCCTTGGGGAACTCTGTCTCACATTCCAGGGTCATAGTCATGAGTGGTCCTTTCCTTACGGCTTCGTTGATGGAGTTCATCTACAAATAGAGATGAGAAGGAAGATTAGAAAAGTTTACGAGAAGAATAGACAAGTGTGGAAGTTGTTGAAAAAAATTTCCTTAGTTGTTTCCAATCCTAGGGTCATAATCCTATAGGCAACACAGTGCTCTGATACCATCTGTAAGATCCCTCCTTTATTAAGGAAAAAGGATCACTGTGATTGCAATGCTAGTCCCTGGATCAATTCTAGCATCCACAGTTTAAGATGAAGTACACAGAAACAAAGGTCATTATTACAGTCATTCCAGAGACAAACATAGTATTTACAATTCCAAGGCCACAGGCCTAGTACAAGAGTTTAAATAAGTAAATAGATAAAAGTCTTCATCTTCATGTGCCACAGGCAAACATGTTGAGTGTATACTCATGACTCATAATCCTCATCAGAATAACCTGCAGCATCACAAGTTACAGCCACAGTGGGTCAATACATTGGAATAGTATTGGCAAGTGATACCTTAGTATAATTTTGGTGGACTGGATACTATATGCAATTTGGCTAAGTGTAGCTTAGGCTTTCTTTGCTCAAAATAGGTTTTTCCTATTAGTTGAAATCACTAAGTTTTTCTTTGTCAAAAACTTTTCCCATGGAACCACCAATAGAAATTGAGGTCCTTCACCCTTGTTCAACCATAAATTTTTACTTAGAAATTGGGATGAGGAGATTCTTGATAGCTTCCATGTCTTGATGCTCAAGTTGTCCAATACCAGGGACATGGCTAAGTACTTAGATTCTTCCATCTGTAGAGGTGGTGCACTTTCCCCACAAGCCTTGATTTTGACCAAGACAGGACCTTTCAGAATCCTTCCCTTAGACCAAATGGACGCGCTCCAACCTATCATCCCACTACCACCAACTGTCCAAATGGCTAAGTTATTGCAACCTATATGATCCAGGCAGAGCCCATATTGCCAAGTGGCTGCACTAGAAGCTTCTTAACATTTGGCCTCTCAAATCCCTTTGTTCCTGGGTGGCTTTCCACAAGTGAGATACACAAGGTAAACCATAGAAATGGGCATTGTGTAACCACTCAACATAAACCATTCCTTCCATTCCACCCAGGTGTTTCATTCACTTAGTTGTTTTATTAAGAAAAATATAAGTCCAAAGACTTAGAAATATTTTATCATAGCATGAATATTTCACCACCCTTGGTTTCTACTAGCTAGGATAAGCATGGAATAGATAAGCATCTTAACGTAGAAATTTCTAGCAATTCTATAACTACTAGGATTTCCCAAGCATAGCATTTAAGCAAAATATAATCATGCAAGACTAGCAAAATATTTCAAATGCATAGTAGAAAAACATAGGGATAAAAACATGAAGAACCACTTGCCTTGGTATTTTGGAGAGTAGCTACAATCCTCACAATCACAATCACTATTTGCACCAAAATCTACACATAAAATCATAGCACCAAATCACATACGAAATAAATACAAGCAAAAATATATGGATGCATGCAATATTATATGTGATGATTTTCTATACTCACAAAGACAAGTTCACAATACTGAATCATAAACAAGTTCAAAACTTGCCAAACAACCTTTAATTAAGCACTAAAGAATTTCGCAAATAATTTATATACACAAAATTGGCCTACACATGTTTCTGTAAATAAAAACATTTTAACAGAAGCAAAACATTAAACACATTGCATATTTGGAAAGGGCTTTCTCTCCTGATTCCATTGATATAAAATTTGTCAAATTTGAACGTGGGAATCAAAAGTTATGACTAAAACAAAATCAAACATCTAATAGATTCAAATTCTGATTTTAAATCTAAACCCTAGCCACGCGTCATGTTCTGATTGAACGGATCTAACTTAATCTGCACGGCCCAGATCTATTCGTACCCCTTCGCTTAAGTGTTCTATCTAGCCCGTCAGATATGGATCCAACGGTGCGCGATCAAACAACCACACACTGGCGGCGACGACTGGTGGCGGCGGCTCTGTCTACGGCGGCGCGGTGGGTACAGGGAGGGTTGGGGTCAGTGGAAGTGCTTACCAGACTCACAGTGATGTACTGAAGCTCAACGTGGTGGTGGCTTGACAAGGGGCGCGCTGCAGTGGCCGTGGGAGCTCGTCGGAGTGGATGACAGCGTCGGGCTTGGGTGGACGGTGACGTTGGCGACGTTCTGCTCCGCCCTAACGCAAACGGAGGGCATCAGTGGGTGTGCATCGGTCAGGCGAAGAAGTCAGCGTCAAAGGGAAGGCACGGGGCGGTCGTCTTTTACCTTAATCGCTTGCCGGAGTTGGAGACGGCGTCGGGGATTTGCAGTGCTCGTTGGAGTCGACGGCCTGGGGCAGTACAGGACGAACTAGAGGGGTCAGTAGGAGCGCAAGGAGGTTGTGAAGCTGTTCGCATGAACCAGAGAGGAAGGGGCGCACGGAGTTTACCAGGATTGGTCGCCGGAGAGGGTTCTTCCTGTGGCGGTAAAAGGGCGAATACGGGCAGCCTGGTGGCAGAGTGGTGGCGCTAGGTGAGGGGAAATGCTCGCAGTGCAGAGGGGGTTAAGTAGGCAGGAGGGGGGCGGCGATTACGCGCAGAATCAATGGCAATTAAGCCCGCAGTGACTGCGGCGAGGTAATGGCGGAGCGAGCGCCTCGGCCACGCGTGATTGAAGATGACGATGACGTGGTCGCAGGGTCCACTTGCCAGCGAGTGAAATAGAGAGGAGGTGGGGTCAGGCGGTCAGTGACTTGGCGGGTTTGTCTGCGAGTCAGAGAGAGAAAAGGGGGAACCCGGGTGGGCTTAGTGGGCTGATTCTGTTGTTGGGCTAGAAAGGTGGCGCCGACCCTTTTCTATTTCTTTTCTCCTTTTCTTTTTCTGTTTGCAATTTCAGGAATCAAATTCAAATGATTTCAAAAGCTATTTGAATTCAAATCTTTTTAGGATTTTTGTAGAGTGCAACACTCACAAATCTGGGCACAAAACCAAGTGGTCACTTTGAATTGGTCTGGGCACTTGGAATAAAATAAAATAATCAGTGACATAGCACTAGTTTTAAATAGGTTTTGAAATTGGTTTTCAAATCATATTTATTTTGAAACTTTGGTTTAAATCCTAGCAATCTAGCACTACAATCTGGGAGCAATAATACAACAAGGTTGGGTTCAATGAACAATAATCTCCCATTGGAGAGTAGCATTTGTTTTAAATGCTGATCACATAAAATAATGAGCTCATATGCTCCTATTTTTGATTTGGTTTGTTTGAAATGAACTCTACATGATCATGAATGCATGGATGATATGCATGAGTTTAAAACATGATTTTAGGGATGTTACAAGTTTCTTCACATAAACATCGCATCCCCAAAGTTTAACAAATGACAACTTAGGTTTGTTTCCAAACCACAATTCATACGGTGTCTTTTCAACAGATTTAGATGGTGCCCGATTTAAAGTGAATGCAGCAGTTTCTAGTGCATAACCCCAAAATGACAACGGCAAGTCCGTCAGAGACATCATAGATCGAACCATATCTAATAAAGTACGATTACGATGTTCCGACACACCATTTCACTGTGGTGTTCCGGCAGGTGTGAGTTGTGAAACAATTCCACACTCTTTCATGTGAGTGCTAAACTCGTAACTTAGATACTCACCTCCACGGTTGGACCGTAGAAATTTGATATTTCTATTACGATGATTTTCCACTTCATTCTGAAATTCCTTGAACTTTTCAAAGGTTTCAGACTTGTGTTTCATCAAGTAGGTATAACCGTATCTACTCAAATCATCCGTGAAAGTAAGAAAATAATCCACCTTGCTCCGACACACTCATTGGACCACATACATCAGAATGTATGATTTCCAATAAATCTGTCGCCCGTTCCAATGAACCGGAAAACGGCGTTCTAGTCATCTTGCCCATAAGGCATGGCTCACATGTATCAAATGATTCATAATCAAGTGATTCCAAAAGTCCATCCGAATGGAGCTTCTTCATGCGTTTAACGCCAATATGACCTAGACGGCAGTGCCACATATATGCGGATATATCATCATTAAGTTTAATCCTTTTAGCATCAACATTATGAATATGTGTAACATTATCATCGAGATCTAATAGAAATAAACCATTCATCATCTGTGCATGACCATAAAATATTTCATTCATATAAATAGAACAACCATTGTTCTCGGATTTAAATGAATAACCACTTCGCATCAAACACGATCCAGATACAATGTTCATGCTCAGTGCAGGCACCAGATAACAATTATTCAAGTTTATAACTAATCCTGACGGCAAATGGAGAGGTAGCGTCCCGACGGCGATCACATCAACGCTTGATCCATTGCCGACACGCATCTTGACCTCACCCCTTGCTAGCGGTCGCTTGTTTCGCAGCCCCTGATTCGAGTTAAAAATATTAGCAACTGAACTGGTATCAAATACCCAGGTGCCACTGCGAGCACTAGTCAAGTACACATCAATAACATGTATATCTATATACCTTGGCTTGCCTTGCCGGCCTTCTTGTCTGCCAAATACTTGGGGCAGTTGCGCTTCCAGTGACCAGTCCCCTTGCAATAGTAGCACTCGGCATTAGACTTAGGTCCAACTCGGGGTTTCTTTTCAGGCACAGCAACCGGATTGCTGCCCTTACTTCCCTTCTGTTTTCCCTTCTTGTCTTTCTTGAAACCAGTGTTCCTATTGATCATCAACACTTGATGTTCCTTTTTGATCTCCACTTCTGCAGTTTTAAGCATTGACAGAAGCTCGAGGAGAGACTTCTTCATGCCTTGCATATTATAGTTCATCACAAAGCTCTTATAGCTAGGTGGCAGAGACTACAGAACACGACGGATGCCTAAGTCAATGGGAATCAATATTCCCAAGGACACAAGCTTATCGGCGTAACCTGACATCTTGAGTACATGCTCACTAACGGAGTTATGCTCTTCCATCATGCAGCTAAAGAACTTTTCTGAAGCATTGTAGCTCTCTACAGCAGCATGTGTGTCGAAAATCATTTTCAACTCACCCATTGTATCAAATGCATTGCCGTTTTCGAAACGCTTTCGAAGTTCCGGCTCTAGCCCATACAATATGCCACAATGAACTAAGTTGTGGTCCTCCTGACGAGTCTGATAGACATTCTTCTCCTCGTCAGGGGCATCCTCAAAAGGTGGGGGGCCTAGAGGTGCTTCTAGCACATATTGCTTTTGTGCAGCAGAGAGCAGAATCCTCAAATTCATGGCCCATTTGGTAAAGTTGCTACCGTTCGTTGCAAGTTTCTCTTTCTCCATGAACACATTGAAATTAAAAGCAGGTGGTGCCATCTACAAAAGAATTTGTAAAGTTTAGACTAAGTTTATGATAGATTGAGTTCAACTAATCCATATTACGAATGAACTCCCACTCAAAAACGACATCCCTCATGCCATTTTGGTGAATACATGAACCAAATCCACTACACCAAGTCCGATCATCACGTGAGTCGGTATAGCTTCAAAGGCGAGCATCAAATGGGCATCATATCTACTATATGACTCATGCTTAACCTTTCGGTCCGTGTTCCGAGGCCATGTCTGTACATGCTAGGCTCGCCAAGTAAGAACCTTAGTATTCGCGTGTGTAACTGTTTTACACCCGAAATATGGTCATGGATCCAAGAACACCCGATCATCACGTGATGTCTTGGAGCGACAAAAACATAATCGGTGCATACTAAAGGAAGAACACATTCTTATCTTGATATTTAAATGAGGGATCATCTTATTATGCTAACAAAGCGCTAAACAAGCAATATAAGATGCTATCACACATCACATGTTTATTAGTGGAATGATATGGTTCCCACATATGATCTCTATCATGTGCATCGTGGTATGATCACTATCATACCTTTATGTGTAAATCCAAGGTCTATGGATTTTACACGCTATGTGTGTTGTAAGAGTATCATCTCATACTTCTATTTACAACATCACCATATCATAACACTAGCCCAGCAACAATCTAAACTAGACGCCTCTAATTTATCTATTGCAAGTTTTACGTGGCTTAGGGCTTTCGAGATAGAACCGTTCTTACCTACGAACATGAACCACAACGAGGATAACCAAATTGTTGACAACTCATTGCAAAATAGATATTGACTATAGTAGGAGAGACAGACACCTGCTAGCCACTTATGCAAACTAGTTGCATGTCAAGCGTGGAACAGGTCTCATGTGCGAGGACATGTAAAGTTTGTCCGGGCCGCTTCATCCCACTATGCCACCAATATCCAAAATTACAACTAAGGAGCCACAACATGATCATCATCGCCCACATACTCATATGTGTACTACCTGTGTAAAGATCTATGTAACACCCTCAAAATCGGCCCTATGCAAGTTTCAGCGCTTCCCGCCAAACCCGCATAGAAACGATTCAAAGGTGCCCACCAGGCACTTGCGTGCGGGTGGAAAACAAAGTAATACCATTACACAACAGTCCTCGATGGGACCCACAGAACAGATATATATACAACACGACTCCATGAGTCAAGAATACAGATATACAGAACAAAGATCCAAATCACCTTGAAAACGATAGAGCGTCCAACTACGGACAAGATGCAAATGGGGCTAAGAGCCCTGAAGAATAACCAATGGCGTCCATAACCCTGCCCAGGCCAAGCCGGAAGGGTAACCCTGCTAACGACGTCGATCTCAAAACCTGCTTAAACAAAAGGGGTGCCGACAAAGGGCAAAGGATAAAGAGAGAGCGGTCAGTACTGAGGCCAGTACACGGCGAGGCTAGAATTCGGCGGTCCTCGCCTACATAGGTATGGTGGACTGAAGCGGCAGCGGCAGCATGCACTAAACAACCTATAGAGACTCAATATAACTGGCGACTATCAGATAGAGATAAGAAAGACCTATTCGGATCCAACCTTTAACTATCACCAAGCATACCCATCCTGGAATTTCCCCCTCGATACCAAACGAGGAAGTCAACCGAGGAACTCACACAGTTGGCAGTTTTATTCGTTCAGTTATAGTTGCGGCAATTACTAGTCAGATATAGATAGTCATCCTAATATAATAAGCAGTGGGCAGTTTTAGTTAACCATTCCGTTGTAGTTGCAACACTTACTAGTCAGATACAATTAGCATGAGATATCCCAAAACCCAGCAGTTGTTGGTACTTTTATTTAGCCATTCCGTTATAGTTGCAGTACTTACTAGTCAGATACAATGGTAGCAAGCGACAACCCAAACAAGCAATTGTTGGCAGTTTTATTTAGCCATTCCATTATAGTGAAGCTGATTACTAGTCATTATAAAGTCAAATTTATAGCACTACTTTAGTTATAGTTGTCTATGATCGAGATACTGTGCTCCAAGTCGTCCATAACCGCGGACACGGCTTTCAGAAAGTTTTACCCTGCAGGGGTGCACAAATAGCAACACACACTCGATCAACCTCGGAAAAACCAAATCAAAACCCAACGATGCATTCACGACAAAGCAATCACAAGATTCAGAAATATTTCAGGGGGCCACCCCATTAAGTATACCCGCAACGAAGTTAGCTGACTTCGAGACGGACTCAAGGTTTGTGGGGCCGGCTGTAAACGACTGGGAACCCGAAAGTGTGACTGGGCTTGTCGATACCGCGAAAACGGGTCACGATCCTAAACAGTACAGGTGCTCCTCGCACAATCGTAAATAAAGCAGTAAAGCATGGCATAAGTAAAGGATAGTAAATAAAACCTCAAACTAGTTTGTGGCCCCAAGAAATAAGAATGAATCAAGCTCTGGCTCAGGGGGGTCCCATAATCCTCCCGGATGTGGATAGCGTGAATATTCAAGGAACAGGTATCAAGTACTCGGGGTCCTACGGGACACAAGTGGACGGTTAACAACCAAATAACATCTACTGCCCACCTGTGCCTCTGCATTTACCTACTTCAATTTTAGTTATTAAACAATAATTAAAGTTATGATCATCTCCAACAATAAACATGCGGCAATACTCCAACGACTGTGGTACTCGACGACACGCAACAGCACTCGAGCAAGCGACTATGACGCGCAAGTCCAGCTATCTACCAAACAACAGGTAATAGGATGTGTCCAAGGAAATATAAGGCTGCAAGGAAAACACGGGTACGGAAACTCGAGCAACGCAACACAAATAGCACTAGATCAACAGGAGGGAATAAATACTATAAAAGTAAGATAGGTAGAAAGGGGGAGGTGCTCGCCTGAAAAACATTGCCGAAGGTTCATCCGAAGGTCGGGTCGACACTCGCATCAACTCATCGGCCTAATCCGTGAAGAAGCAAAGCACTAGCAAAAACACCGGGTGCAATATTTAATACAACGACAGAAGATCGGGCATGATGCATGTATGATGTATGGCATGGCAAGGATGCGATGCAATTAGGCAATATTAAGCGGAACCGGAATTCCGACATTTATGAAATTCATGTTGTTTAGATACCCCGCAATTTAAATGTTGATTTAACAAGGCATGACTTGCCATCGGTTCGCTACACAAATTTAAATGGGGCCAATATGAGACTAGATTAGCCAGCATATGGCCTCCATATTTAATTATTAGGTGTGTCGACAAAATCCCCCAAGCCACATGACAAGTATGCATGCATGAACAATTTAATATGCAACAAGTATATCTCATTTATAAAATAGGGGTGTCGGAAAAAGAGGGTCACACATTTAGGGTCGAAGATCTTGGGGTTCGGAGGGGTTCGGTCTTCTGATGCCAGGATCGGTCTTCGGGTCCAGGATCGGCTTCGGATCCATGAAGGAGAACTTGGCGTCTTCGGGTTCCGGGGTCTTGGGTTTGATAGGGTTCGAGCTCGATCTCGCCAGGATTGGTCTTCGGTTCTGTCGAGGGAAACATGTGTTCCATGGTGAAGACCGTGGCGTCCTTGATTAGGTTCTCGAGTGTCGGTGGCGATCTTGGGTCCTGACGTGACATCGATAGTCTACAAGTTCCTCCCGATCATAGATTTGCAGCGTTAGATAAGGTTCAGCAAAAAAAAAACTTGTTTGGCTCCGGTACAACACAGAGAGCTGGGATTCAAGATGGATCTGCGGTACCGACAACAAGTTCGGGCAAGATGTGCAGGAACAGGGACGGTATGCACACATGGTCAATGTACACGAAAATCCCCGATCGTGCCAAAAAAACAGAACCTTGGTGGCCCATCTATCAGCTGCAGCAGGGTCAAACAAACATGCTCACATTGACGGACAAGGAGACGATCTTGGGGCCTGCAAGGCTAGAGGGGAGCTCGTACGCGCGGCCCAGACAATGGGGACCAGGACGTCGGGCGACGCGAGGAAGCAGAGAGAGGCAGCACCCGCGGGAGAGGTAGGCCGACCGTGGGCTCCCGGACATGGCGGAAGGGGCAAAGGAAGCGCTCGGGAAGGAAGCAGCTCAGCGGGGGGGGGGGGGGGCGAGGCCGATGCAGGGCCGGAGGACGTGCTGGTGGCGGCGGTGCTCCCAGGGCACGACCGCGGGAGAAGGAGGCCGGCGACAGAAGGAGCTCTGCAGGGAGGGAGAGCTTGGCGACGGCGGCGGTTATTTCGTCGCGAGGGAAACCGAGAGGAGGAGGAGAGCAGGCAGGGCACCCAGGGTGCAGCGCGCGGCCGGGGAAGAGGTGGGCGGCGATCGACGGGGATGCGACCGGGCAGAGCTCTGCGGGCGGCGGTGAGGCCGGGGATTGCAGGGAGGTGAGGGTCTCGAGGGGGAGAGGCGATGTGAGCGGCGGTGATTACGGGCTCGGGAGAGAAGCGGGTGGGACCAGGAACGAGAGAGAGGGGGATTCGCGAGGGGGGATGTGGAAGCGGTCAAGGGAGTGGGGTGGGTGGCATGAGCGAGAGAGGGACCTGGGTCGGGGCGGTCTCTGGAACGAGGGAAACGGGGATGGCGGCGGAGGGATGGCGGCTGAGTGGAGGGAGGGAGTAGGTAGGCTAGGGGAATTAGGGTTTGGGGATTCTAGACTGGGCTGGGCCAACGGGGTTGTAGGTAGCTTGGCCCAACGGCCGGGCTGTCTCCCCCGATTTAATAAAACATTTATAAGTAAAATTTGTTTGTTTTAGTCTTAATAAAAGATTTTCTAGATAGTTTTAGACATATCTAATATTTAGAAAGACTATGTGTTATTTTGAAATAAAAGGAGGGGACTATTCGAAAAACAAAAAATAGGGTTTTAGCGAAAAATAATTATACGAGGATATGCATGATGATGTCATGATGATGCACAAAGTAAACAACATGCGATTTCTAGTAGTGGTTTTATCCGGGGTGCTACAATTCGACACCACTAACAATGGATCTCGCCCTCGAGATCCGCCTCATGGTACCGGAAGGGAGGTCGGCGATCTGCGTCTTCTCGCTTCGTGTAGATCCTCGCGACACCACTAACAAGAGGTCGTTGTCCGTGATCGTCGAGAGAACACTCCAGGAAACAAAGGCGAAGGTAGAGGTATCAACCAATCAATCCACCTCTAACTTCGATAGAAAGAGAGAATCGATGCATTCTCATCCACTTCAATGTACACAAGCGGATAGAGTGAGTAGTCGGCATGGGGGCCAATCCATCACGCACCCAAACTATTACTCTGCACAATCAGTAGAAAAGCGTGCAACCATTCTCGGAATCAGACTGAAGATCTCGACAATCGAGGTTCAGAAACAAAGGAGTGATGCAGACTCTGCATCGGATCTGGCGTAGATGATGTCGTCGCGTCGGAAAACACCGGAAGGCACGAGAAGGAACAAAGAGAAGTCCACCAGACGAAGGATTCCTCGGATAGCATGAAGACCAGATGTAGCAACACAGTTACCAAAGGAGGAAGCGAAACCCTGAAGGTACGATGGAACCCAACCACGAGAAATCCTGGACTCGGAGAGGGAGAAGAGAGCGGATTCAAAACACGCAGAGGTGAGAGGAGAGCAGCAGAGGGATAAGGAGTAAAATCAGACCTAATCAGAACTATCCAACCGATTTTGCAAAAATAGTGTTGACACTCTACTTCGGCCGTTAGCTAGGTTATCCTACAGGCTGGACTTGTGGGTTATCGCAACTGCTGCTCTCTGATACCACTCTGTAACACCCTCAAAATCGGCCCTATGCAAGTTTCAGCGCTTCCCGCCAAACCCGCATAGAAACGATTCAAAGGTGCCCACCAGGCACTTGCGTGCGGGTGGAAAACGAAGTAATACCATTACACAACAGTCCTCGATGGGACCCACAGAACAGATATATATACAACACGACTCCATGAGTCAAGAATACAGATATACAGAACAAAGATCCAAATCACCTTGAAAACGATAGAGCGTCCAACTACGGACAAGATGCAAATGGGGCTAAGAGCCCTGAAGAATAACCAATGGCGTCCATAACCCTGCCCAGGCCAAGCCGGAAGGGTAACCCTGCTAACGACATCGATCTCAAAACCTGCTTAAACAAAAGGGGTGCCGACAAAGGGCAAAGGATAAAGAGAGAGCGGTCAGTACTGAGGCCAGTACACGGCGAGGCTAGAATTCGGCGGTCCTCGCCTACATAGGTATGGTGGACTGAAGCGGTAGCGGCAGCATGCACTAAACAACCTATAGATACTCAATATAACTGGCGACTATCAGATAGAGATAAGAAAGACCTATTCGGATCCAACCTTTAACTATCACCAAGCATACCCATCCTGGAATTTCCCCCTCGATACCAAACGAGGAAGTCAACCGAGGAACTCACACAGTTGGCAGTTTTATTCGTTCCGTTATAGTTGCGGCAATTACTAGTCAGATATAGATAGTCATCCTGATATAATAAGCAGTGGACAGTTTTAGTTAACCATTCCGTTGTAGTTGCAACACTTACTAGTCAGATACAATTAGCATGAGATATCCCAAAACCCAGCAGTTGTTGGTACTTTTATTTAGCCATTCCGTTATAGTTGCAGTACTTACTAGTCAGATACAATGGTAGCAAGCGACAACCCAAACAAGCAATTGTTGGCAGTTTTATTTAGCCATTCCATTATAGTGAAGCTGATTACTAGTCATTATAAAGTCAAATTTATAGCACTACTTTAGTTATAGTTGTCTATGATCGAGATACTGTGCTCCAAGTCGTCCATAACCGCGGACACGGCTTTCAGAAAGTTTTACCCTGCAGGGGTGCACAAATAGCAACACACACTCGATCAACCTCGGAAAAACCAAATCAAAACCCAACGATGCATTCACGACAAAGCAATCACAAGATTCAGAAATATTTCAGGGGGCCACCCCATTAAGTATACCCGCAACGAAGTTAGCTGACTTCGAGACGGACTCAAGGTTTGTGGGGCCGGCTGTAAACGACTGGGAACCCGAAAGTGTGACTGGGCTTGTCGATACCGCGAAAACGGGTCACGATCCTAAACAGTACAGGTGCTCGTCGCACAATCGTAAATAAAGCAGTAAAGCATGGCATAAGTACAGGATAGTAAATAAAACCTCAAACTAGTTTGTGGCCCCAAGAAATAAGAATGAATCAAGCTCTGGCTCAGGGGGGTCCCATAATCCTCCCGGATGTGGATAGCGCGAATATTCAAGGAACAGGTATCAAGTACTCGGGGTCCTACGGGACACAAGTGGACGGTTAACAACCAAATAACATCTACTGCCCACCTGTGCCTCTGCATTTACCTACTTCAATTTTAGTTATTAAACAATAATTAAAGTTATGATCATCTCCAACAATAAACATGCGGCAATACTCCAACGACTGTGGTACTCGACGACACGCAACAGCACTTGAGCAAGCGACTACGACGCGCAAGTCCAGCTATCTACCAAACAATAGGTAATAGGATGTGTCCAAGGCAATATAAGGCTGCAAGGAAAACACGGGTACGGAAACTCGAGCAACACAACACAGATAGCACTAGATCAACAGGAGGGAATAAATACTATAAAAGTAAGATAGGTAGAAAGGGGGAGGTGCTCGCCTGAAAAACATTGCCGAAGGTTCATCCGAAGGTCGGGTCGACACTCGCATCAACTCATCGGCCTAATCCCTGAAGAAGCAAAGCACTAGCAAAAACACCGGGTGAAATATTTAATACAACGACAGAAGATCGGGCATGATGCATGTATGATGTATGGCATGGCAAGGATGCGATGCAATTAGGCAATATTAAGCGGAACCGGAATTCCGACATTTATGAAATTCATGTTGTTTAGATACCCCGCAATTTAAATGTTGATTTAACAAGGCATGACTTGCCATCGGTTCGCTACACAAATTTAAATGGGGCCAATATGAGACTAGATTAGCCAGCATATGGCCTCCATATTTAATTATTAGGTGTGTCGACAAAATCCCCCAAGCCACATGACAAGTATGCATGCATGAACAATTTAATATGCAACAAGTATATCTCATTTATAAAATAGGGGTGTCAGAAAAAGAGGGTCACACATTTAGGGTCAAAGATCTTGGGGTTCGGAGGGGTTCGGTCTTCTGACGCCGGGATCAGTCTTCGGGTCCAGGATCGGCTTCGGATCCATGAAGGAGAACTTGGCGTCTTCGGGTTCCGGGGTCTTGGGTTTGATAGGGTTCGAGCTCGATCTCGCCAGGATTGGTCTTCGGTTCTGTCGAGGGAAACATGTGTTCCATGGTGAAGACCGTGGCGTCCTTGATTAGGTTCTCGAGTGTCGGTGGCGATCTTGGGTCCTAACGTGACATCGATAGTCTACAAGTTCCTCCCGATCATCGATTTGCAGCGTCAGATAAGGTTCAGCAAAAAAAAACTTGTTTGGCTCCGGTACAACACAGAGAGCTGGGATTCAAGATGGATCTGCGGTACCGACAACAAGTTCGGGCAAGATGTGTAGGAACAGGGACAGTATGCACACATGGTCACAGAACACGGAAATCCCCGATCGTGCCAAAAAAACAGAACCTTGGTGGCCCATCTATCACCTGCAGCAGGGTCAAACAAACATGCTCACATTGACGGACATGGAGACGATCTTGGGGCCTGCAAGGCTAGAGGGGAGCTCGTACGCGCGGCCCAGACAATGGGGACCAGGACGCCGGGCGACGCGAGGACGCAGAGAGAGGCAGCGCCGGCGGGAGAGGTAGGCCGACCGTGGGCTCCCGGACATGGCCGAAGGGGCAGAGGAAGCGCTCGGGAAGGAAGCTGCTCAGCGGGGGGGCGAGGCCGATGCAGGGCCGGAGGACGCGCTGGTGGCGGCGGTGCTCCCAGGGCACGACCGCGGGAGAAGGAGGCCGGCGACAGAAGGAGCTCTGCAGGGAGGGAGAGCTTGGCGACGGCGGCGGTTATTTCGTCGCGAGGGAAACCGAGAGGAGGAGGAGAGCAGGCAGGGCACCCAGGGTGCAGCGCGAGGCCGGGGAAGAGGTGGGCGGCGATCGACGGGGATGCGACCGGGCAGAGCTCTGCGGGCGGCGGTGAGGCCGGGGATTGCAGGGAGGTGAGGGTCTCGAGGGGGAGAGGCGATGTGAGCGGCGGTGATTACGGGCTCGGGAGAGAAGCGGGTGGGACCAGGAACGAGAGAGAGGGGGATTCGCGAGGGGGGGATGTGGAAGCGGTCAAGGGAGTGGGGTGGGTGGCATGCGCGAGAGAGGGACCTGGGTCGGGGCAGTCTCTGGAACGAGGGAAACAGGGATGGCGGCGGAGGGATGGCGGCTGAGTGGAGGGAGGGAGTAGGTAGGCTAGGGGAATTAGGGTTTGGGGATTCTAGACTGGGCTAGGCCAGCGGGGTTGTAGGTAGCTTGGCCCAACGGCCGGGCTGTCTCCCCCGATTTAATAAAACATTTATAAGTAAAATTTGTTTGTTTTAGTCTTAATAAAATATTTTCTAGATAGTTTTAGACATATCTAATATTTAGAAAGACTATGTGTTATTTTGAAATAAAAGGAGGGGACTATTCGAAAAACAAAAAATACGGTTTTAGCGAAAAATAATTATACGAGGATATGCATGATGATGTCATGATGATGCACAAAGTAAACAACATGCGATTTCTAGTAGTGGTTTTATCCGGGGTGCTACAATCTACGCATAGATCCGGCTCTGATACCACTGTAGGGTTCGCAGCATAGAAAACAAAATTTTCCTATGATGGGAACTATGTACCAAGATCTAACTACTAGATACAAACAACGGGCGGATGTATATCCATAGAGATCATACCCTTGAAGACTGACAAAGCTTAACGAGTTCAACTCGTGGTTGATGTAGACGATCTCTTGCCGATCTCAAGATCGAGAGGAAGTCCTAGCGCCGCAAATCAGCAGCGCATCCGTGCTCGCACACATGTTCGAGACACCGAGGAACCTCCACCTCCTCGCTCCAGCGGTGCAGCGGAAGCACAACTCTTTCTTGCCGAATAGCCACCGGGAATATGTATCTCGCTAGTCCGAGACCATGGGGGATAAATTCTAGAGGGGGAGAGAGATCCTTCACGAGGAGGTGTAAGTGAGAAGTGAGAGGAGGGGCTCCTTATATATGGGAGGGGGCAGCCCAAGGGGGCATGGCCGCCGGCCATGGAGGGTGCCCCCACCTCTCCCTCATTCATGTGTGTGGACACTCCACTCACAAAATGGCCCTTCAATTTTCTCCACTAAAAAATCCACTCAAATTCCCATTAAATTTCCACCAAATTTAATGCAAAATCTCATTAACTAAAACTCTTTTATTTTATTCAGAATTTTGTCAATTACTTTAATGACAAACATTCAAAAATAACCCCTTGCTAGAATTCTATTTCACATGCATAACCTCTTTATGCAATTTCACCCGAAAACCTGTTTCGGTATCTAGTGAAATAAATTCCTGCGCTTGTTATTCTTTCCGGCATGAAACTTTTGCTCCAATTGGATGTCGGTATCTCTTAAGTGTGTCACCCTACGGTTCATGAATAATGCGGACATGATCGAGACCCCTCTCAGATCAATAATCAGAAGCGGGATCTAGAGATCCATACTGGCTCCCACACATTCAACGATGACTTTCTTGTGATCGTCGGAACCTTTTATGCTAGTATCTTAATCCCTTTGTTTCACGATATATTACATGTCCGAGATTCGATCATCGGTATCTCCATACCTAGTTTGATCTCGTTACTGACATGCACTCTTTTCTCGTTCCCGTGATATAACATTCTAGTGATCAAATCACTTGCTTGCAAGCTAACCAATGTGATATCACCGAGAGGGCCCAGAGCATATCTATCCGTCATCGGGATGAACAAATTCCACTCTCGATCCATGGGCCTCAACTTAACACTTTATTAGTTCTGAATCCATCTTTATAATCACCCTGTTACGGTGTGACGTTTGATGTTATCAAGAAACTCTGCGGTGTTAGTGATTGACATGATCTCATGGTCTAAGGATTAGGATCACTTCGTAAGTTGTTATAGCAATATAAACTCAATGACTTTGATCGTAATGCTATACTTCGGATGAATGTTCATCACACCATTACACTAATGTTGTGATCCCGTTATTAACAAGATCCAATGTACATGATCAGGAAACCTTGATCATCTTGTTAATCAACGAGCTAGTTTATGAGAGAGGCATAACTAGGAACTTTTTGTTTGTTTATTAAACACACATGTATTAACGTTTCCGTATTAATACAATTATAGCATGCAAAATAAACATTTATCATATACTTGGAATACACATAATAAACACTTTATTATTTCCTCTCAGGGCATATTCCCTTCACAATATTCTTCGGACATTCTTTACAGAAAGGAACAATCTCGTCATTGCTTGGAAAATTGAGAGTGTTATTTTTTGATAGTTGGAAACTCACACCGACGATATTGTTTACTAAAATAAGATGCACCCATCTAACTTCGAAAAGGCGATTAATTCTAGAGCAATCTATCGTGCTTACTCACACCTCAAGTTTGACCTAATTTCGTTAAATTGTCAAGATGAAAAATCTTATCAAAAAGTTGAACCTATTTTCAAAACTCCCGGTGGTGGTTCATGATATACTAAATTACCCACCGATGGTTACCTAAAAAATCGCAAAACTTTCAAAGCAACCTATAGTTTTCCTTTAGTTCAAGATTGACTTAATTTCGATAAACCGGCATTAAGTCATTCAAGTGGGCAGAGTTAGCTAGGCCAAAGTTTGAAAAATAATAAAACATGGGAATAGTAAGTACAACATGTCGGTTCACTATAAATATTTGAAAGGTTTGCTTGTGGCATTCAGATCCATATTCTTTAGACTTCCTTTGACGGAAAGGAACAATCTTGTCACCACTCGGAAAATTAAGAATGTTCTTTCCTGATAGTTGGATACTAACACCGATGGCACTGTTTATTAAAAATAAGATGCACCCATCTATCTTTGAAAATACAATTAGCAATTCAAGAGCAATCTCGTGGTGGTTACCTAATTTCGTTAAATTGTCAAGATACAAAATTTCAGCAACAATTTGAACCTGGTGTCAATACTCTCTGTGGTGGTTTGTGATATATTAAATGCCCCCCTCAAGGTTACCTCGAAAAAAGTCGCAAAACTTCCTAACCAAGCCTACAATTTTCATGTAGTTCCAATTTGACCTAATTTTGATAAGTCGGCATAAAGTCATTCAAGTGGGCAAAGTTATCTAGGACAAAGTTTGAAAACTCATAGAATTACACATGGTAATCGTAAGTGAAACATGTTGGTCCACTTAATATGTCTGGAAGCTTGGCTTGTGGTATTCAGATCCATTTTCTCCGGATTTCCTTTACGAAAAATAACAATTTCGTCATTACTCAAGAAATTGAGGATGTTCTTTCCTGATATTTGGAAGCTCACACCGACGTTATTGTTTACTACAAGAATATGCACCCATCTACGTCAGAAAAGACATTTAATTTGAGTGCAATCTACCTCGCCTACTTGTAGCTCAAGTTTGACCTAATTTCGTTAAATTGGCAAGAAGTCGGTGAAGTGTGCGAAGTTAGCTAGGAAGCTTGAAAAATGGAATTATATAAGAAATCGTGGTCCACTATGTGTGATAATTTGGAGGGTTTCATTTTCTTCTAACTGTGGTAGGCCCTGTAGGAGCGTGGCGCTTGAGTTAGCACGGTCGATGGAAGTACAAGTTACATCGAGGACCTCATAAAAAATGAAAATAAAATCCAAGTCCATGCATTTAGCACAAGGTACCTAGAACTAAGCAATGAAGTGTGTTTTGGGGTTTGCGCTTACTAGCATTCATTCATTGTGCTAAAGTCTATCAATAGAATCTTCTAGATGATAGGAATGGAAAAGAAGATCGAACGGTTAGCAATGTTTGGATTTGCCACTCTTGATCCAACAGTTAATGTCCAAAGTTATCCGTAAACTATACTATAGTGGTATGGTATCATAAGATATAAGACAAGATAAAGATAAGATAAGAAGTACTACTGCGAATTTCCGATCTTTTGAATAACCTTCCCTCCTGATGTTTGGGAAGCAAGTGAAAATTTCGAAACCAGAAAAGTTTGATTTTATTGCCGCCGAGGACCAAAGTGGTTTCCTTCCTATGTACTCCTCCTCCTACTCCACAGTCTACACCACCACGGCTTCCGAACACGCCAGAGAAATAGATACGCCCTCTAAAAAAAAAAAAGAAACAGAGCTTCCATAACAAGGCACATGTGTGCAGCGCCACGCTTTGGACGAGTGAGAGATCAGCCGGGCCAGTGCGCGAGGGGAGATGGGTGGAGAGATGAGAGGCAGTGAAGGACAGAGAAAACACATTTTTTTGCATGCATAGGTCCTAGAATTTACTACTAGTACAGTGTACACTATAATTGTAAGGCGGCAGAAGGGTGGGGAGATGAGAGGCAGTGTCAGGAACCCATCATAACTCTTCTCTTCGCTGCTTCCCTCTTCCCCTGCCTACGTTTTATTCTCTCTACATGTACAACGTGTGGAGAGAGGTGAGCATATGTCTAAGCAAAGAAATACTACTACGAGTAAGGCATCCACTATGTTGTTCATAAGAAAAAGTAGTCGTGATGGACTTCCATATATATACATACCTAGTGGAAGCTATCCACAAGCTAAAAACCTTACGGGTCACCCTTAAGCTTGATGACCCACAAGTATAGGGGGTGTATCGTAGTACTTTCGATAAATAGGAGTGTCGATCCCAACGAGGAGCAGAAGGTGCTGAATAGTGGTATGGTGCAGGAACTGTCTGCAAATACTTAGCAAAAATATTTTAGTGGTTTTCTGATAAAGCAACAAAACAAAGTGCAAGTAATAAAGAACAAACGCAGCAAGTGGCCCAATCCTTTCTTAGCAAAGGACAAGGCGGTGAAAATACTTATAAGGACCAAACGTTCTCGAGGACACACATGAATTCTGTCAAGTGCTTTCGCTTCAGATAGCTGAGTACTCTTCTTTGGTGTTGTAAGTGTTGTGTGGGTGAACCTGTGCTAATGTACCGACCTTACTTGGACTAATACATACTTGTGATTAAACCCCCTGCAAACATCTGTAACTACAGGAAAGTAATTAAGATATAAATCTAACCATGGCCTTAAACTCTGAGATCCTACGCCCCCTTGTGCAAAGGTGTCCTAGCGGGGGTTCAGGTTTCTGTCACTCTGGCAACCCCACAATTAGTAGCCAAATACACAATGCATTCCCCTAGGCCCATAAATGGTGAAGTATCATATAGTCGACATTCACATGACACCACAAGAAGAATAGCACCACAACTTAAATACTAAACCATTGAATAATAACTCAACACAAATCCACTACTAACAACATGACTTCTCCCATGTCCTCAAGAACTAAATGAAATACTCACAAGACATCATATGGATCAAGATCAAAGATGATATGATAATGGATGACAATCTGAACATAAACTATAATCCAATGGTTCCACTCACAAGCATCAACTACAATAGTAATTAACACCAGTAAAGTTTCCCCTAAGAACTAAAGCAATATCCAACACAATTGTGTAACACCCTCGCCTGATAAGGCTGATTTCATGTATAGTGCCAATCCCTGGATCGGTTCACTGGCACACACAGTACAAAATGATACCAAATATAACTGTGCATCATAAATACAACGAATATGATCTAGAATTTACATTATTTATACAAGTACACAGCGGAAAACGAATACAAGGTAGATCTCCATCCTTCAAATGTGCCACAGGCGAACAATTGTTGAGTGGAGTCTCGCGACCTATGAACGATCACTCAGATACGATATAACCTGCAACATGAAATGTTGCAGCCACGAATGGTCAATACATTGAATGTATGGCAAGTAGGCTACAGTGGTTAACAACAGATCTATCAACTACATGCTTATTTGGCCAAGTGGAGTTCAGGCTCATTTGCATAAAGCAACAGTTTTATCCTAACATTTGTAACAAAGTAGTTTTCCAATACGATAAATAGGACACTCTGGTTCACTCCTAGGTGCTCCTACCCAATTATGTTCACCCAACAAGTTTTAAGTAATTAAGAAATAAGGATGAGTGAGAAATATCATAGCATCAGTATCAGGTCGCTCAAATTGTCCATAACCGGGGACACGGCTAAGTACTTAGTTTAGACACCCTGCAAGGGTTAGTACACTTTACCCATGTGACTTGGCCAGCCCAGCTCGTACCACCACTCTCATATTGGGTGATGATAGGGAGAAGTCCAAGAATGAACCGTTCGGGAAGTAGCTCCCCAATCCCGATGCGCATCAGTCCAACCTACACTATCTACATCTCTAGATACGCGGGTTCGAGTTACCACAACCTATTGAGTTCAGCCAACCGCCTATTTCATTATTGGCACATGGTTGCACACGAAAGCTTCCAAACAAAGAAACCAATCCTTTCTCAGTGTCCTGGGCGGCATTCCCCACCATAATCCACACTCGATGACCCAATCAATGTCGTTCCGCCCAGGTGGTTCATTAAAACATGTTGGTTTGTCATTTAGCAAAACATAAGCCTTTCAAAACATATAAATTTTCATGATGTGATTCCCTTCCTCGTCTAAATAGCATAGCTAAGCAATCTACCAATACGATGGCTCATAAACAAGGAATACTACGGAATAATATGGGACATAGCATAGCATATACACATCAATTCCTACATATGCAATTCTATAAAAACATCTATAATGCATAGGAAAACAGTAGGACATTTATGACCAAGATAGCACCACTTGCCTTTGTTGTAGATGTAGTCGATTATATAATCCTCACAATTCTCATAGATATAATGGTTGCTCTCTTCATAACCATAATGCTTGCAATCATATTATTTGCAATCACATACGTTGCACTCCTCGCAATGTATCGATCAAACAATTGCATACAACATAAACAATAGCACATAGAGATCAAACAAATACAACAAATGCATGCATGACAATTTAATAAGTCACAATGGTTGTTAATTTAGTTCTCTAAAAAAAATATTGAAGTATATGATTCATGCAAGAGACCAATTAATGCAATGGAGTACTTGTTATTAATAATTACTTGCCAATATAGGGTTTTTAATAGTTTTGTTGTAACGCCTGTTCTAACTATTGGATTAAATTTGTTTCTTGGGTTTACTGGATAGAGGACATTAATACGAACCAGTAGATGTTGGATTCACCCTAATCAGAGTTATAGATCTTTTTGTATGATTTAAATAGTGTTTAATGGGTTTTAAATGATTCATATAGTTTCTGTTGTCTAAAAATCAAACTAAAATTACATCTGTAATCTCCACGGAATTGTGAATCAAGGGACATATTATTTGTAATTTTCAGAAAAGTATTTATTTTCTTATGAATTTATTACTCTAAATAAGCCATTAAACCATTTAAATCTTCACGGCAAAACCTTATAGTCAAAGGCAGAACTAATTGCATATTGATGATCTACATGGAACCAGCTTTCCATTGGTATATCATTTATATTTCTGTGACAGGCAATTAATTTACTATGAATTTAATGATTTATAAAGCCATTAAAACTAATTAAATTGCTACGGGTTAAATATTCGGCAAACGCTAGATCCAACCAGATATTATTAATGTACATTACAGTAGCTTCAATTTGATATATTGTTCATATTTTTCGGAGTTACAGATAATTTCTTATGAATTTATTAACCTAAAAGACCATTAAAACTAATTAAATTACTGCAGTAACCACGTATAGTAAAAGTTGAATCTATTCGGATAATATGATTATACGTGAAATTATCTTCAATTTGATATATTATATGCAATTTTTGGACGTGGTATGAATTTCTAATGAATTTTACAAGTTAGACCTATAATATGCAATTTTAAATTCAAACGGAATATTCCAGGGAATATTCCGCTGACTGGACAGGTTGACTTTGTATGCTGACTGGGACTAGATGTTGACCTGACGTTGACGTGGCGTTGATGAGAAAGCTGACCGGGATGACGACATGGCACGCACCGGTTTGATTGGATCTCGACCGTCTAGATAGGATCCGGTGGCTAGAAGAAGAGATTGACCCGATCTTGGCCCAGAATAGACAAGAAACAAATATGTGTTAGAGAGACAAATCCGTAGTTCAAATTGAAAAACTTAGAACATGAAAGTTGTGGGAAATCATTATTTCTACCTTCTCACCAAGGAATTTGGATTGAAGAAACGAGCGCGAGTACATCTTGGATTTACACCGTAAGATCTGAAATATTGCGATGCGAAATTCTCCGGCTGTGGTGGATGAAAAGAGGTGAGGTTTGTCGGGATTGAAAGATTTCGACGCGTTCTACAACTTTCGTTTTTTGACCGAAGGCAAATAACGAAGTCTAGATGGGTTAAAAAGCGAAATAAGATTCGGGCATGTGTAAATTCGGGATTTCGAGAAGGGAAACTCGTACAGCTATGGCTCCACGAGATTATATGGAGATTTAGGATGTTGTAGAGATAGGTATTGGAGTAGGGAACAAGTAGAAACAAACGGAAGTTGATTCAGAGTTGTAGATAAAAAGTTATAGCAGTTTGAGTAGAGATAGGTTTGTTAAAAACTGATTCGCACGTATTTTAAAGCAAACCGATCGATCCCTCCTGTACGCGTGGCCTGGCCGGCTGGCTCGGTCCGGTCCGGGTGGGCCAGCCCGTCAGAATTTTTTTTCTTTTTCTATTTACTTGTTTCCCTCATATCTTTTGCATACGAACTCCAAATGACATGATTCTTGTTTCTAAATTTTTCTAAAATCGAATAGATTATTATAGAATCAAATTTGTAATCTTTTTACTAGTTTGGAAGTAGTGGGTTTATAAATCCTTGTATATTCTATTTTATTTATATCTTTATTTGTTTGTAGTTATTCCATAACTTTTTCATAATAGCTCCGAATGAGCTCAATTTTGTTTCTAAAATTTTGTAATATTAATTGGATCTCTTTAGGCTATAATTATCAATAATTTATGCCTTAGCAACAGTGGGTTTTAATAAGTCAATTTAATTTCCCTTAGGAACATTTGGGCGAATCAACTATAGGATTTAGATACCAGGATTTGGATTTAGTTTGTGAGAACTTTGCAGGGATGTAATGAAATGCTTATGAATGCTTCATGATTTTCATTTTGAAATCTTGCACACCAATTCTACAATCCATAATCAATCCATGCCCTTTTGCCTATATGGCTACTTAGGTCATAACAAAAGAATATAAAATTTTGAATTCAAGGTTGAGAGGATTTTCTATTCAAAAAGTTTCTTCTCTTTGAGAATTTTCAACATAGTCAAACAATCAATCAAACTTATTTATTTATTTCACATTCCAAAATTAGGAGAATTTTGGGATGTGATAAATTGTTACAGCGGGACGGAGTGGTGATGATGGTGCTGGTGGAGATGATGGTGTGGATGATGATGATGATCCTTATGAAGCCTAGCTTGGCGATGGTGTTGATGGCGACGATCACCCCTCTCTAGGAAGGAATTTCCCCGGCAAAAATCTATCTACCTGAGAGATCTTTCTCTCTCAGTGTTTTTCGCCCCGCAGAGGCGGCGGAAATCTATCTGTGGTCGCCCCCCTCGCCTTAGGTTTCTGTATGGAAGATATAGGCGAAGGGGCAAAGTCGGGAGCCGGGTAGGTGGGCCACACCTGCGCGGCCCAGGTGTCGTCGTATTGTCGACAAGTACGCCATAGGGGGTCCTAGTGGCATTGGAAAGTAGGGGTGTGAGACGTCGGATGTTCTAGGAGCGGTGAGAACAAGTTTACCCAGGTTTAGATCCGACTGCGGTGATCGGATCCTACTCCTGCTAGCAACCCAGTAATATATTGGCGTAAGCCAGATGTTACAGCGGATTACAAGAGAGGTTCGCCTGTGCGAGTTGGTTTTGGTTGTCTATCGAGTTATGTTGCGTGTTGTGCCCTAAAGGCTCCCATAGGGCCGGTTTATATAGTCACCGGGGCCTAGGGTTATTGGGAGAGACATATCCGAATATGTTACAAAGTCGGTAACTACGTACAACTTGGACTACAAGTAATACTATAGGCCTAAGTCGGTAACTCTTTTGGGCCTTGTCGTAGCCGGAACTGGCTCCTCCTCTTTCTCTGACTGGGCCGCGCATGAAGCAAAGCTCTAACCCATTGGTGGGCCACCCTGGTCAGCCAGTCCTGTCGGTATACCCGGAAAGTATATCCCCAACAGTAGCCCCCGGAAGTCTCCAATATCTGAAATCGGATAAATCGTCTAGCTTGATGGTTTCTTCGTCTTGAGAATCTTGAAGGGTCCCCAAAAACTTCTTTCATTGATGTAGGATTCCGAGTCAGTTGAGTCAGATATATTCTGTTTTGACTTTGGTTTTTCTGTTGCTTGATTTGAAACATAAGCTGGACTTGACGGCGGCGTGCTGACTCACAACTTTACAGGTCAGGTCCCATCACTGACAGGATTTCCATCACCACGACCATTGGTGGGTCCGTTCCTTACGGAACGCCGTTTCAATGCCTGCACGAAAATCGAGGGGGGGGGAAGAGTCGTGAGGAAGCTAACTCCCCCGCTCCTATACGCGTGGTGATAATCGCGCGTCTCACCGCACGAATCTTGACACAGAGGCAAATAAGAGGAGATAAAACCCTTCTTCTCAGATTCACTTCTCCGTCGATTCATCCATTCATTGATTCCTCGTACTCCTCGAGCTCTCCACACCCGTTCCCATCTGCCCTTCGTTGAGAAAAAACTCTCCTTCCCCCACCAGCCCATCTTTCTCCAAAAAACTATGGCGTCTGCTTCGTCTTCGGGAGCGGCGGCAGGTTCGTCGGCGGCGGACGAGAAAAAGATGCGGGGTGTGTGGATCCCCAGCGCCATGGATACTGCGGAGCTCCAGGTTATGGAGGATGAGGGGTTCATCACTGCTGGCGCATGGCGGAGCGCTGTCGGTCATGCCATCCCCGCGCCGAAGGACGGCGAGAGGGTGCTATTCAGCACTCACGTCGACCACGACCTCAGTCTGCCACCATCGGACTTCTTCGTCGAAGTCCTCAACTATTACGGTTTCCAACTCCACAATCTTCATCACAACTCTCTGCTTGAGCTTAGTGCTCATGCAACTCTGTGCGAGGGGTTTCTTGGCATTAGGCCAAGTCTCACCCTTTTCCGGTACTATTATGGTACTCGAAAGAATTCCATCAGCGCCGGTGTGCCTTATGTCACCAGCACTCTTAGCTTAGTCCTTAGGAGGAATCAAATCTATCCTAGGATTAATGCTAGTGAGTCCGTCAAACGTTGGGCCAGAACTTTCTTTTACCATAAGGATATTCCGGCTCCGGGTAAGGTGGAAGGTCTTCCTGCATTCGCCAATGGCGCCGCTCCCCACCAAGATTCATGGGATGCGGAGGCACCGGAGCTGTCAGATATTTTGATCCTTGCCAAGAGGCGGATCGAATTTCTGATGAAGCATGAGGGGCTTCGTGGAGCCGACTTGATCCACTGCTGGCTAGAGCGCCGGATTCAGCCTCTATAGCACCACGAAGACCGCCTCATGCACCAAATCACCAGCGACAAGAAGGACATCATGAGGGTCAGCCCGAACCGGCTCTCTCCAAACGACTAGAGGACCCTCATGCAATATTTGGTCAAGGAAAGAGTGGAACGAAAAGGTCCAGAAGTTTCCATGAAGATGTATACATCCAGCCGTCCTCTGACTCCGGTAAATATTTTGACTCTGCTTTTGCGTTTTGTCGTTTTCTTTGGCTCTTTCTCCAACTCTATTTTCATCGATGCTTTTCCGATTCTGTCAGCTCGAGAAACTCTCCTAGTCCGAGCTAGCTCCACTAGAGGGCTATGCTTCAGACGACCCAGAGGCAATGGAGGATGATGAGGTGAAAGAAGTTGCCGCCTGCGCCTCCAAGAAACGTAAGGCGGAGGAAGTTGTCTCTACTGGTAGCCAAGTGCTGTCAGTAGTTAAAAAGTAAGCATCTCACCTTTCATTTTTAGTACTCCTGTACCTTTGTTATCTTTCCAGAGCACACCTAATATTTAGGATTTCTGTGTTCTAGAGTTAAATCATCGTTAAAGAGCAAGATTAAGCCGGAAAGCAAGCTAGGCAAGCAACTGCATCAGCAGAAGCTTATTGTTTCTCCGGTTGTGCCACCATCGACCCCATCCACTACTCCATCAGTGTAGGGGACTTCTGCGTCTCCTGACGCTGGCAAGACCTCAAAAGACCAGGTCACCATTGATGACCAGGCAACTGATAAGGGTGAACCCGTAAAGGGTAATGATCCCATGGTTATGACCACAGGTACTGTGGCTTAGGTGATTGACTCTGTTGTTCCTGGCCTCAAGAGGAAGGAGAAAGAAAAGATCCTCAAACTGGCTCAGTCCAGCCTTGAGAAACAAATGTTGACCCCAGAAGCAACAAGCCAAGAGGAGGAAGACGTCAAGCTGGTCAGCCTCCTGGACAAGATTTTGGTCCAGGACGCGCAAATCGCATCTGGCAAACTTCCAGTGACGGATGTTCTATCCCTCACCCTTACCGAGAATGTGTTTCACAGCACCAAGCTCGGATTCGAAAAGTTGCACCTGGAACACATTGTAAGTTTCCGATTCTTATTTTCATTTATTGTCATATCCTATAGCCCCCAAGAATAAAGTCGGATAAACATTTTTGGATCCGGTTTGACGCTTTTAGGTTGCAAAAGAACGATGTATTGTAACCCCCAAGGCTCGTGCTGTAATTTTACTTAGTTAAATTTGCAGCCCGAGTCTTAGTAGCCGCATGACGGTATTCCATCTCTAAACTTACAGAAAATTGCATCTTCCAACGAAGAATTGCTCAAGAATATTTCCAACAAGCGCAAAGAAATCAACGCTTTGCCCTTTGAAAATTCAAAGTTAAAAGTTGAAAAGGATGAAGCAGAAGGTAAACTTTTCCGGCTTCCTCTTTATCCGTTTTTATCATAGTCGGATTTTGCGTTATTCGACCGATATTTTTGTGTTTGAAGAATTGTTGTGCCAATGCAGCAAGATGGTGGAGCATGCCGACAACTACAAGGTCATGGTTGCAGAAAATGCTGAACTCCGGGAAAATCTTGAGACCCTAACTGTGGAATTTGAGAAATCCGTAGCTGCAGTTTTGGAATCAAGCAATCACGAGACCATGAGGCTCGAGAAGCTCCTAGCCCTCCGAGATAAACAACATGCTGATCTCAAGGAGTTTTATATTTAGAAGGATCTTGCCCACGCCTCAGCAAGTGAACTAGACAGCCTCCGCAAGGAGCATGCTGAATGGAATCACTCTGTGCTTGGTAAGATTTCCAAATCTTTCTTTGTGTTATTCATTTTTTGACTTTTATTTTAGTCGGAATTTTGACTTTTGGTTCTTTCCCAGCCCCCTTGAATCTTTCTGACTCTTCCACTTCCGAGCCTCGCCCCGAGCGCATTAAGTTCGTTGGAGATGTCTTGTTCGACTTCCGCCAGACTCTAGAAGAGGCTGGCGAGGCCGTCAAGCTTTCCGATATTCACAAGATGTCAGTGCACGAGGTGAGGGACAAAGTGAAGGAGATTCTGAAGCTGATTGAGAACTGGAAGATCTCCTTCGCTCGGACTGCTGCGCAAAAAGCTCTGACCATGGTGATGAGCCACCACAATGAAATGGAAATCTGGCACGTCACCAAGGGCATTGCCGAGGAGGATGACGAGGGTAACCCGTAAGATATCAAGGCTATCCAAGAATCTTGTGCAGGTTATGCTTGTCGGGTGGCGGAGATGACCAACTACACGACGCCATTCTTCGAATCCATCGCCACTCCTCCTTCGCCTAAAGATCCTGAAGTCAGCAACGCTTCCGAGTCTGAGATTGAGGGCGACACTGCTGATGATTCTAGTGTTCCACCTGCTTCATCACCATCGCATGTAGCATAAACATTTTTCTATGCATTATCTGAAATTTATGGCAATGTAATGATGACTACAATATTTATTTTGTGTTGGTCCCTAAAAACTTATGCTTTTACTATCTTAGCACTATTTTGTTTATATATTTTGTGCTTTGAATTTTTTGAAGCACTCCTCTTTTTTATGCCTATACTTATCAATTTATATGGCTCTCTGCCTCGTCCCTTTCATGGGTCGGCCAACCTTTAGCAGGGAAACTTTGCCGAGCAACGGAGCGCAATTGCTAAACCAGTTTAAACTCGGAAATAAAAGCCGGCCTCCAGTACCAACAACTCATTACTCGGAAAATACATGCATCTAAGCAATTAGATAAGGAATCAAAGTATAGGTAATAATTTAAACTTTGTACCCTAGGGTAATATTGTTAGATTGTTCAAAAATCGTAACCAGAACAAACATGAGCATAAAGTACTTTCAAGTATTCTGGGATTTTTGAAAAAATTACATGCTCTTTTGGAAATAAGATGGAAAAAACGTCTCAAAAATAAAAATATGAGGGAACCAATACTTTATTTCACTTTGAACATGTACATATATGATTACAAGGAAGTATAACTAAGAATAGAAGGGACGTAGCTTTGTAATATTCCATGGACGGTCTATTTCATCCGGGTCTGTGCTGCCACCAGCTCTCTTCCTTTTCCGAGTATCAGGTATTTCCTTGTTTGGTCTCATGTCAGTTAAATAATATGACCCATTAGCAGAACTCTTCTAACCATAAAAGGTCCTTCCCAAATTGGGGAACTGTTTGTTCTTTCTCTTTTTCACAAGTCGGAGAACTAAATCGCCTTTTCTGAAAGAACGGTTTTGCACTCTTTGACTATGATACTTGCGTAACTTCCGCTGATAGGTTGTTGATCTCTGTCCAGCAACGACGCGTACTTCTTCGATTATATCGAGATCATCTTGCCGAGAAACTTCTGCATCTTCTTCGATATACGCTTTGACTCGTGGAGCTTGATGGATCAGATCACTCGAAAGAACTGCTTTTGCACCGTAGACCAAGAAGAAAGGAGTATAGCCGGTTGACATGTTAGGAGTGGTACGCAAGCTCCAAATCACAGACGGTAATTCTTCCGCCCAAGCCCCCGTGGCCCAACAAAGCGGTGCCTCGAGGTGAGGTTGGATTCCTTGTAGAATAATGCCATTAGTTCTTTTGACTTCTCCATTGGCTTGTGGATGTGTGACTTATGCAATATCAAGTCGGATCCCTTGCTCTTCGCATTATTTAGCAAGTTCTCCCATGGAAAAGTTGCTCCCGTTTTATGTAATTATACTATGCGGATATCCGAATCTGATGATTACGTCCTCGACGAATCTTTTGGCTGTGGCTCCATCGCAACTTGTTACGGGTTTAGCCTCAATCCATTTTGTGAATTTATCCACCATCACTAGTAGGTGAGTGAATCCACATTTTTCCATGCGAAACGGCCCTACCATAACAAGCCCGAGACCGCGAACGACCATGTAATAGGGATTGTTCGCAGTTGTTCGGCCGGAACGTGTGCCTGATGAGCGTACTTTTGGTAACCCTTGCACGTTTTAACCAGTTTATCGGCGTCTGCCTTAGTTGTAAGAGAAAAGAATATGTGTCAAAAAGCTTTTGCCACTAAGGATCTAGCTGCAGCTTGGTGACCACACTCTCCTTCGTGGATTTATCTTAAAATTTCCACTCCTTCTTCCGAAGAAATACATCTCTGAAACACGCCAGAAACACTCCGCTTATAGAGCTCACCATTTATTATAGTGTATGCTTTTGCTCGTCGGACAATCTGCCGGCTCAAGACTTTGTCTTTGGGTAATTTTCCATCTATCAGGAAATCCAGATAGGGTTTTGTCCATCTAGGAATTACAGCCATAACTGCTATTAAAGGTGAGTCGGATTTTGTCGGATAGTCCTCATCAAATCCGAATATGGAGGGGACCCTTAAATGCTCTAGAAAACCTCCATCCGGTACTTTTTTCTGCGCAGAACCTATCCTTGATAGGGCATCCGCTTCCTCATTTTCTACTCGAGGGATGTGTTGAACCTCAAAACCCTCGAACGATTTGGATAATTCATACACAACAGCTTTGTATGCTGCCATGTGTTTGTTTGCGTTACAAATATCGGATACTTGCTGAGCAACTAAGTCCAAGTCTCTATAACACATGAGTCTTGATATGCCAATGTTTTTGGCCATGCGTATTCCATGTAGCAGTGTTTCGTACTGAGAAATATTATTGGTTCCCGTGATGTGTATTTGCAACACATAGAATAGCTTATCTCCTTGGGGTGATTTGAGCAGCATGCCATCCCCCAAGCCTCCTCGTGCTTTTGATCCGTCAAAGTGAAGGGTCCAAAATTCCAAGTCTGGAGGGCCCGTGTTTTCTGCCGTTTCTGTCCAATCAACAACAAAGTCGGCAAGAATTTGGGACTTGATCGATGTACATGGTTTGTACTCAATGTCGAAAGCTGCAAGCTCTATTCCCACTTTGCGACACGTCCTGTGGCGTCATGGTTGTTGATTATATCTCACAGAGGATCCGTGCTCACTACTGTGATATTTTGCTCTTGAAAATAGTGGCATAGCTTTCTGGATGCAAAGAACACTCCATGGGCTAGCTTTTGATGCTGTGGATACCGTTGTTTTGATTCTGTCAGGACCACACTTAGATAATAAGTTGGCCGCTGCACCTTATGCTCGTGTCCTTCTTCCTCACTCTCAAGTACCGTTACCAGACTTATGACTTTATTGGTCGCTGCAACGTAGAGTAACATACGTTCCTGAGGTTCTGGTGCTGCGAGAACTGGTGGATTTTAAAGCAAATCTTTCAAACTTTGTAGTGCAGTTTCAGCTTCTAGGGTCCAGACAAATTTTCCGGTTTTCTTCAAGAGCTTATATAAAGGTACGGCTCTCTCACCAAGCCGGCTAACAAACCGACTCACCGCTGCAATGCAACCAGTGAGGCGCTGTACGTCCTTCAGGCGAGTCGGCCTGGTAATTTTTAAGATAGCCTTGATTTTGACCCGGTTCACCTCGATGCCTCACTCAGAGATGATGAAACCTAACAATATTTCGGCCGGAATTCCAAAGAAACAATTATTGCGATTTAGCATCATGTTGAATTTTCATAGACTAGCAAACGTTTCATCCAAGTCAGAAATTAAAGTTTCCTTCTTTTTGGACATAACTGCTATGTCGTATACGTATATATGGACGTTGCGTCGGATTTGGTCATTGAAACAATGTTGCATTGTACGTTGATATGTTGATCTGCGTTCTTTAAGCCAAAAGGCATAGTTTTGTAGCAGAAGGTTCCGAAAGGAGTGACAAAAGATGTCTTATTTTGATCCGACTCTTTCATCGGTATTTGGTTATATCCAGAATATGCGTCGATAAAATAGAGTAATTCGGACCCTGCCATTGAGTTGATAACTTGATCGATTCTTGGCAAAGGAAACGGATCTTTTGGGCATGCCTTGTTCAAAGAGGTATAATCAACACACATCCTTAAATCAATGGTGTCCTTTTTAGGGACGAGTACAGGATTTGCCACCCAATCTGTACGGATGACCTCTGTTATAAAATCTGCTAGATCTAAGCGAGCTAATTCCTTGGCTATTGCTTTGCGCTTTTCATCACCAAACCGTCGTAACGACTTTATGACGGGTTTAGCGTCTGGGTATACATTAAGAGAGTGCTCGGCAAGTTCCCTAGGTACTCCGGTCATGTCAGATGGCTGCCATGCGAAGATATCACTATTAGCTTTGAGGAACTTGATGAGCGCGCTTTTCTATGCGTGGCCTAAGCCTACCCCTATGTTCGTTGTCTTGGAGGGATCATCTTCCTTCAGCGACATCTTCTTCGTCTCCTCCGACGCCTTGAACTGCAAACTCGGCTTCACCACCTCATTCTTCGTAGCGGGCATCTCGGACGGATTGATGGTCTTCTTGATCTCCTGGTACTCCTGGGCGTGCAGCACGGCTTCGGCGAAGGCAGCAGATCCTTTGTCGCACTATCACGCCTTCCTCGGATTTCCTCGGTACGGTAATTACGCCATTTGGACCTGGAAGTTTAATCATGTTGTAGATGTTATAGGGACGAGCCATGAACGCCCAGTAAGCCAGACGCTCGAAGATGGCATGGTAAGCACTTTTGAACGGTACCACCTCGAAAGAGAGTGGCTCGGTCCGGTAATTTTCTCGGGTTCCGAATGTAACCTCCAGAGTAATCTCACCTAGAGAATTTGCTTGTCTCCCTGGTACAATGCCATGGAAAGTTACACTGCTGTTACTCAACTGGCTCTCGTGTAGCTTCATGCGGTAGAGTGTCTCGACGTAGAGAATGTTGACACTGCTCCCACCGTCCATGAGTGTTTTTGAGAACTCATAGCCATCAATAAGAGGATTGATGACCAGAGGGTACTTTCCCAACGATGTGTTTTCCTCGGGTGATCTGAATGATCAAAGGTGATAGTCACCTCTGACCGGTCCAGGAATTGGGGGACAGCCGGAACCATGGCACTGAGCTCAGGAATAACCGCCTTTTTGTCCTTAGCTAGTTGGGATCCAAGGAAGCATACGTATGCGTCATTCTTAGTCGGAAAAGTCTTCCATCCGACTTGGGCTCTGCGGCAGTTTCTGCCTCTTCCATGTCGGAATCTTCCTTGGGCTCCTTTCCTTTCTCGGATTTTTTCTTTCCTTTTCATCACTTGGCTCTCTAGCCAGCGGATTCGTCTTTCTTGATGTCGTCATTGAAACGACACTCGGCATTTGTATGGATAGATCCTCTGTTACTATCCAAGTGGTGGACATAGGGATTATTGGCAATGTCAACCTAGGTATAGGTTCTTCCGGGTTGCTGGTCTCCTCTGCCCTGGATTCGGGAAGTTCCCTGGCCTCTACCACGGCCGTCTCCTCGCCCTCCTCGTCCTCCGGATCTGAACGTTGCGTTGACAGCTGTGTTGTCTGGAGCCGGCTCGGAGGTGTTCTTGCGCTTCTGAGTTTGTTTTGGCTATTTGGCCGCATTGGGATTGGCCAGAATATTTAGCAGCCCTTCTGAATCATCATCAGCATCAGTATACTTGCTTGCCATCTCTATCATGTCTCCCAAATCTGTGACATTGTCATGCTTCAGCCTGTGACCTAAAAGTCCGTCTGGAAGTCCTGCAATAAAATCTTCTATCGCAGTTTTCTCGTTTACTCCTTCGCAGGAGTTCTTCGTATCGATCCATCGCCTGAGGTCATCTCGGCAGGTTTCTCTGGGTCTTTGGGTGCAGCGCTGCAAGTGTCACCCCTTGTAGGGCCTCCTGTATGTTCCCTCGAAGTTTGAAAAGAACGCACTTTGCATATCATACTAGTTGTGAATTGAATTCTCTGGCAGTTCATTGAGCCATGATCGAGCCGCCTTCCTCAACATCAGTGGGAGATACCGGACTGCAACCAGGTTGTTTCCTCCTTTGGCGATGCAGCAAGCCTGGAAAAAATCCTGGAGCCAAGTATCTGGCTGAGCTGCTCCGTCATAGGGCTGAATGTGCTTGGCGATGCCAGTCAACCGGAAATTTTGTCTGACGTATACGTGGGCCAGCACTTGGGTCCCACATACACATCTTCTTCCTTGTACCTCCGCGCCTCTACCATTTGAATAACATCCACATCTTCATTATAAGAATATCCATAAATATAATGTTTTAGTCTTTGACCATTAACCACCTGTGTTGTGTCATCCTTCACAGAAGAAATTTTGATGGCACGTGAATGGTACACTTCCTTGATAACAAAAGGACCTTCCCATTTTGAGAGTAGTTTCCCTACAAAAAATCTAAGACGACACCTATACAAAAGAACTTTCTCACCAACATGGAACTCCCTTTTGAGAATTATCCTATCATGCCATCTTTTTACTTTTTCCTTAAAAAGCCTAGAATTTTCATAAGCTTCACCTCTCCACTCCTCTAGATTACTTAAATCGAGCAGTCTTTTCTCACCTGCGAGTCTAAAATCTCTATTCAACTCTTTCACTGCCCAATAATCTTTGTGTTCTAATTCTAGAGGCAAGTGACAAGCTTTCCCATAGACCATTTTGTAAGGAGACATCCCCATAGGATTTTTATAAGCAGTTCTATAAGCCCACAAAGCGTAGTTCAACTTTTTAGCCCATTTTTTCTAGATCTATTGACAGTCTTCTACAAGATAGATTTAATTTCCCTATTGGAAAGTTCTACTTGCCCGCTAGTTTGGGGGTGATAAGCTGAAGCAATTCTATGGTTTACATCATACTTAGCGAGGGTTTTTCTACAACCCCCATGAATAAAATGAGAGCCTCCATCAGTCGTGAGATATCTAGGCACACCGAACCTAGGAAAAATGACATCCTTAGGCATTTTTAAAGAGGTCTTACCATCAGCACTATTTGTAGGTATGGCTTCTACCCACTTTGTAACATAGTCAACGGCAACAAGAATATGAGTATACCCTTTTGAAGGAGGAAAAGGCCCCATAAAGTCAAATCCCCAACAATCAAAAGGTTCAATAACAAGAGAATAATTCATAGGCATTTCCTTGCGTCTAGAGATGTTACCTACTTGTTGACATTCATCACATGATAAGACAAACTTCCTTGCATCTTTGAATAGGGTAGGCCAATTAAATCCAGATTGTAAAACCTTTTGTGCATTCCTATCCCCAGCATGATGTCCTCCATAAGCACTGCCATAACATTTTCTCAATATCTCTTGTTGTTCAAATTCTGGAACACATCTTCGCATAATGCCATCTACTACTTCTTTATATAAGTGCGGGTCATCCCAAAAGTAATGCATTAGATCATAAAATAATTTCCTTCTTTGCTGAGCTATAAAGGTTGGAGGCAAATACTTGGAAACAATAAAGTTAGCATAATCAACATACCAAGGACTCTCATGTGGACTTACCTTTATTGCAGCTAACTGCTCATTTGGAAAACTATCATTAACAGACAATTGGTCAAAAGAAATGTTTTCCAAACGAGATAAATTATCAGCAACAGGATTATCAGCACCTTTCCTATCCACAATATGCAGATCAAACTCTTGCAAAAGCAACACCCACCTAATAAGCCTAGGCTTAGCGTCCTTCTTTGTCATAATGTAGAGGTCCCAACCTTTAATAAGGTAGAGATCCCTGTGTTTACAATGCTAGTCCCTGGATCAATAGCTAGCATCCACATTTAAGATGTAATATCAAGAAACAAAGGTCATAATACAACTTTATAACCAGGAATAAAATAATTCATTACATCTTATATAGCTCATTTGGATATCACATCACAATGCATTACAATATCTATATAGTATGGAGTCCTTCATCTTCAAAGTGCCACAGGCAATCATGTTTGTTGTAGACTTGTAATCCTATTCAACACACTTCACTAACATCACACAAACCTGCAACCTAATAAGTTGCAGCCACAAGGGTCAATACATTTGAATTGTATTGGCAAGTTTCACTACTATGTAGAAATAAGTGGATCCTATCAACACATGTATATTTGGCTAAGTAGGGTTTAGGCTCATCTACAGAAAGCAATATAGTTTTATCCTATCTTTTCAAAATAGTTTTGATCTTTTGACAATCTTTCTAAACTCCTTGGAAAACTCGAAGTGTTTCTAATCCCTTGTTGACACCATCAAGTTTTACTTTGAGAAATTGGAATGTCGAGATCTTCCATAGCTTCAGGCCTTAGTTGCTCAGTGTTGTTCGTAATCGGGGACACGTCTAAGTACTTAGAATTTTGATCTTCTGCATAAGTTATACACTTTACCCACATGACACAATCTCGTTTTGATGCTACCAGTGTCCGCTGGATAAGTACACACCAAATGGAGTACCGGCAGATCGAGAATCTGACAAAGTCTTTCCATAGAGTACACAATGCTAGCTTGTCTACCAGGCACCAATGTAAGGATATATTTCCAATACACAATTCTAGTTAACCTAAAGATGCCAATGCAAGGGTCTTCCACTATGTAGTTGACTAAGCCAGAGCCCATTTAGCATGTGGCGGAAGCCACTATACGAGAAACATGTTCAATCTCTAAGTCCCTGGATGGTTTTCTTCTAGTGCACATACGAAAAGACAGCCATATAAACATGGTTGCATTTGTTGCCACCTTGTCCAAAAGTGAGTATCCTCTTTCCACCCAGGTGGTTCACTGAGTACTTATTTTATTATATAAAACATATATTTTTCCAATACTTCATATATTCATAACATTGTATTCCACCCCAAGTCTATGGCAGGGCTAAGCATACTACAATTACAATGTTTTCACTAAGGAAGATATAAGGGTATCCTAATAGGATATAACATAGTATAGAAATATAGTAGTCCTATCATGCATACTACAAAAATACCACTAAGTGTAGTGAAAATAGTAGGACATGGATGATAGTGTCACTTGCCTTCAAAATAATATCAACAAGGGTATACTTGATAAAAATTCCATCAATACTCCGAGCAATCTATCACAAAGGTATAGTAATAAAAATAAATACAAAGTTGCAATGAAACATACATACACAACAGCAAGGAAACCTCATAAGAATATGCACATGAAAGTCGCACAAAAATCTAAATGAACATCAAGACATTCTTGTGATTTTAAGTGTAAAACCATTGCAAGCACGTAAGGCATGCATATAATAGGTTAATCCTATTTGAATTATAGAGGCACTAGGTTTTCCTACAAGTTCATAAAATTCAGTACTATAATTATTTAAAGTAAAATCTTAACAGTAATGAAAGATATACATGCTCATTAGTTCCAATTTACAGTAGGATTCATTTTTACATGATTTATAGAATTTAAATTATGGCCAATAAACTCTATTACTTTATCACAGATTTGACTAAATTAAAATTTACAAATGGTGTAAAACTAGGTGTACAGTTGTACTCGATATTTGCAAGGATCCCATAAATATCTTATTTGAAATTTTCGGACTAACAGAACTAAAGTTATGAATTTCTAAAGTCATGTCTAAAATGTAATATTGGATATAACGTGACATGAGTCGCTGCCTTCTACTCGTTGGTTCCAGACCAGCAGCACCATGGGATTTAAATCCTATTATGCAGAAGAATACATCAAGCAAGGAAAATGGGCGATGACATGGACACTAATTCCTGTAGCTTATGAACCGAGAGAAAGGCTTCAAAGAGGGCCAGTTCAAACTTAAGCTAGATGGTAAATAAATGGTAAATTTGTTTCAAAATTTCTAGTCATACTTTGGTGTGTTCCTTGATGCAGATAAACTGGTCACAAATCTCTGGAGGGTCAAGATCATAAACTTTATATTAATAGCTACCCTGTTCAAACATTTTCAGTCCAAAAGGATCAAAAGCATACAAACTATTCATTTGTTGATGAGCATTCAGTTCACAAGGATATGGTCGCTTACATGTTTGGTTCAGTTCCAATAATCCTAACTGTCTACCGAGATCAAAAAGACCAAGGGGTGAAGATTATACCGATAATGGCCCGGGTGGTCGATCGCGATGTCCGGGACGATGCTCCTATGGTCTACAGGTTTTGGGAAGAAAAACTCGACATAATTTCTAGGCTTGATGGTGAATACGACGAAGGACTCAATGTCGTTGATCTCATCCAATTGCTGCGGCAAATCCCTGCTGAAGCTAGTTGGGCCGCGCTTGTGGAGAGTCACCAGCTACACAAACGCATGATTTTTCTTATAAGAATCGATATGAGTAATCTATGTAAGATCAAAGAAAGAATAAATATTCCCTTATTCTCTCTACACCTAGCAGAATCGAGGATGGCTTTCTGCTGTTGGCTGGAATTCCACCACGAAAATCAGCCAGGACATGGAAGTAACTGGGCGTGGATTTTGTGGAGAGACAAAGTAGAACCAGAGGGTGTTGTGGCGCTGGTCAAATCGAGAGGGGATGGAGCCAGGCGATGGGAGATAAAAAACTATGGACGCCGACGAACGTTTTGGCCGTGAAGTGTAGGTGATTAAAGTAGCAAAGAAGTGGGGTTTTAATGTCCCGAATGGAACCGTGGATGAAAGAACAGTTTTTGTTTTTATTGTGAGCCGTTTCAAGGTCCTAATTTCCTAGAGGAGGAGGGGAAGATCTAGCTGCCATAAGACTTGAAACAATTCAGTTTCTTTTCATGTACGTGTATATGTGGAGGAAGAAGATGATCGATCTGTTAGGTGGACTTTTTTTTGTTCCGTCGGCTGGTAGATGGGCCAAGGAAAGTAGCCTAATAATAGAATTTGATGGGAAAGAACGAGAGAGATTAAAAAAAAGGCAGTGGCCACGCTTGGCTATTTGGTTGGGCCATACGTTGTCTTGTTTTCTTTTTATTTCTTTTCCTTTTCTTTTCCCTCTATTTTTATTTAGATATAGGTTTGATTTATTTTTATAGAACCAAAATCTTATCCACGAACTTTCATAAAACAAAATACTTATTTTTTTATGGAAATAGGAAATATAATTTACACCTAAGTTTAGTAGTTTTATAAAATCATTTATTTGTAAAACAGACATATAAGTAATATATATCTAAATCATTTCCAACTCAATATTTGAGAATGTCATTTATCCTCTCCTATTTTTTTACATGTGGTTTGGAAAACTATTAAAATGCAACAAGATCAAATACTCATGTTGGATTTGTTTAAAATTTTCCAATCCAAGATTTATAATTTGGATAGTCATGTTAATCTAGTCATCTGGATATATTTTAAATCAAGGCTGAGAAAATTCAAAATACATCATCCAAAACTTTGTTTTCCTTGAGAATTTCCAAGCAAGACAAACAATGCATTCAATTATTTATTTTATTTAACATTCCAAAGTTTGGAAATTTTTGGAATGTTACAGGCTACCACCCTTAAAAGAAATCTCGTCCCGAGATTTGGGAAGGCTAGGGTTACAAGTTGACTTAAAGACAAATAGGGTACTACCATCCTTAAAAGAAAGTCTTATAGGGTTACATTGATGGTTCACTTGACTATGGGTTTAATGATTGATATCCAAGCAAGAAATCCTTATTTGACTCATCTAAGTTAACTAATTCCTAACATCCACATCCTCTATTTCTTCAGGGGTGCCATACCTGTCAATGTGGCTCACATGTCCTTTCTGGGTCACATTGGAGTCATTTCCATTGGAGTTTCTAGCATCCTTTTTCTTTTCTTCTCAGGACAGTCTCATGCATAGTGTCTAAGTTCCTTACAATTATAGCACTACAACTAGCTAATGTCTTTCTTCCTGGAATTGCCATGTTGGTTCTGACCAAGGTCATCTCCATTGTCAGTATCATTTCCATTATTATCACTTCCATTGCTGTTGTGGTGATGCTGATGTGGTTCAGAATCTTCATTGCTCTTTTTGAATGAACGCTTCTTTTTTGATGATCCTGAGTGATACTTGAGTTTATGCTTCCTCTTTCTGTTCTCAACTTGATTCATCTTGTTTGCCAAGATGGTGGTTTTGTCACAGAGTGATTGATAAGTTGGGACATAGGCAACAGACAGCTGCAGGTTCAACTCATCATTAAGTCCTTCGAGGAATTTCTCTTTCTTCTTAGCATCTGTATCAACTTCATCCGGTGCATAGCGTGCCAGATTGTTGAACTCCTCAATGTACTCAGCCACACTGAGGTGACACTGTTTTAGATTGTGGAACTCATTTTTCTTCAATTTCATCACTCCAGATGAGATATGAGTTGTACGGAAACCATCCTCAAAAATAGCCCAAGTCACATCCTCAAGGGGAGTGGTGATCTGAAAGTTATCCCACCATGTTGTTGTTGGTCCTTCGAGCAGATATGCTACAAACCTAACTTTTTCTTCATCGGTGCAACCAACAGTCACTAAGTCCTTGTTCACCGAACGTAACCAGTCATTGGCTACCATTGGATCAGTTGTTCCAGAGAACCTTGCAGGCCTTACCATCTGTAGCGGTCCCAAACTTTAATAAGGTAGAGATCCCTGTGTTTACAATGCTAGTCCCTGGATCAATAGCTAGCATCCACAGTTAAGATGTAATATCAAGAAATAAAGGTCATAATACAACTTTATAACCAGGAATAAAATAATTCATTACATCTTACATAGCTCATTTGGCTATCTCATTACATTGCAGCAGAAATAACTATAGCATGGAATCCTTCATCTTCAAAGTGCCACAGGCAATCATGTTGGTTGTAGACTTGTAATCCTAATCAACACACTTCACTAACATCAAACAAACCTGCAACATAATAAGTTGCAGCCACAAGGGTCAATACATTTGAATTGTATTGGCAAGTTTCACTACTATGTAGAAATAAGTGGATCCTATCAATACATGCATATTTGGCTAAGTAGGGTTTAGGCTCATTTGCAGAAAGCAATATAGTTTTATCCTATCTTTTCATAATAGTTTTGATATTTTGACAAATCTTTCTGAATTCCTTGGAAAAATCGAAGTGCTTCTAATCCCTTGTTGTCACCATCAAGTTTTACTTTGAGAAATTGGAATGTCGAGATCTTCCATAGCTTCAGGCCTTAGTTTCAGAAATCTAGTTAGCATGTCAAGTGCTGGAGGATTATTTTGATTGTTGTTGTTATTGTTGTTCTGATTTTGCATAAACTGCATCATCATCTGCATTATTTGAGCTTGAGATGTCATCAACTGCTACATCTCGGGAGTGACGTTATTGTTGTTGTTTTGGTTGGGGTTGGCACGACGGGGAGGCATCTGTTAGTTTGATAGGGATAAGTAGTGATGGATAGGTCTAAAGAAGTTCTAACACACCACCCAAAACAATCAAGTTCAATCAAACAATCAACAAGCAACTATTCACTTAACAACCTATGAGTTTAACTCATGAGTTGAAAGAAACAACAAGTTTTCTTGAAACAATCAACCTAGTATAGTCATACCTCATAGGTCAATATGATCCATACTCTAACATGATATCAATGTCTTAGATAGTTGGTAGGCAATCTAATGTCTCTTGGTTCTCACTTGTAGTCCTTAGTGATGTCCTTGGTGAAACTAAAGTTGAAGTCATTGGTCATGGTGAAGGCTTTGTCTATCAAGTTGAAAAGTAAAATATGTAGAATCAAAACCAAAAAGGTTGAGGAAAGAGTTTACAAGATTGTTTGTAAATAAGTTTTTGGAACAAATACAACTCCTATCTTTCTAAGGGGTTTTGTCCAATCCTAGGGTTACAATCCTATAGGCAACACAGTGCTCTGATACCATCTGTAGAGGTCTCAACCTTTAATAAGGTAGAGATCCCTGTGTTTACAATGCTAGTCCCTGGATCAATAGCTAGCATCTACATTTAAGATGTAATATCAAGAAACAAAGGTCATAATACAACTTTATAACCAGGAATAAAATAATTCATTACATCTTACATAGCTCATTTGGCTATCACATTGCAATGCAGCAGAATATCTATATAGCATGGAGTCCTTCATCTTCAAAGTGCCATAGGCAATCATGTTGGTTGTAGACTTGTAATCCTATTCAACACACTTCACTAACATCACACAAACCTGCAACCTAATAAGTTGCAGCCACAAGGGTCAATACATTTGAATTATATTGGCAAGTTTCAATACTATGTAGAAATAAGTGGATCCTATCAACACATGCATATTTGGCTAAGTAGGGTTTAGGATCATTTGCAACAAGCAATATAGCTTTATCCTATGTTTTCAAAATAGTTTTGATCTTTTGACAATCTTTTTGAACTCCTTGGAAAACTCCAAGTGCTTCTAATCCCTTGTTGACACCATCAAGTTTTACTTTGAGAAATTGGAATGTCGAGGTCGTCCATAGCTTCAGGCCTTAGTTGCTCAGAGTTGTCCGTAACCGGGGACACGGCTAAGTACTTAGAATTTTGATCTTCTACATAAGTTGTACACTTTACCCACATGACACAATCTCGTCTTGATGCCACCAGTGGCCGCTGGATAAGTACACACCAAATGGAGTACCGGCAGATCAATAATGTGACAAAGTCTTTCTATAGAAGTCCTCCCAATACACAATGCTAGCTTGTCTACCAGGCACCAATGTAAGGATATATTTCCAATACACAATTCTAGTTAACCTAAAGATGCCAATGCAAGGGTCTTACACTATATAGTTAACTAAGCCAGAAACCATTTAGCATGTGGCTGTACACGGAAGCCACTGTACGAGAAACATGTTCAATCTCTAAGTCCCTGGATGGTTTTCTTCTAGTACACATACAAAAAGATAGCCATATAAACATGGTTCCATTTGTTTCCACCTTGTCCAAAATTGAGTATCCTCTTTCCACCCAGGTGGTTCATTGAGTACTTATTTTATTATATAAAACATATATTTTTCCAATACTTCATATATTCATAACATTGTATTCCACCCCAAGTCTATGGCAGGGCTAAGCATACTACAACTACAATGTTTTCACTAAGGAAGATATAAGGGTATCCTAATAGGATATAGCATAGCATAGAAATATAGTAATCCTATCATGCATACTACAAAAATACTACTAAGTGTAGTGAAAATAGTAGGACATGGATGATAGTGTCACTTGCCTTCAAAATAATATCAACAAGGGTATACTTGATAAAAATTCCAGCAATACTCCGAGCAATCTATCACAAAGGTATAGTAATAAAAATAAAGACAAAGTTGCAATGAAACATACATACACACATGCAAGAAAACCTCATAAGAATATGCACATGAAAGTCGCACAAAAATCTAAATGAACATCAAGACATTCTTGTGATTTTAAGCGTAAAACCATTGCAAGCACGTAAGGCATGCATATAATAGGTTAGTCCTATTTGAATTATAGAGGCACTAGGTTTTCTTACAAGTTCATAAAATTCAGTACTATTATTATTTAAAGTAAAATCTTAACAGTAATGAAAGATATACATGTTCATTAGTTCCAACTTACAGTAAGATTCATTTTTACATGATTTATAGAATTTAAATTATGGCCAATAAACTCTATTACTTTATCACATATTTGACTAAATTAAAATATACAAATGGTGTAAAACTAGGTGTATAGTTGTACTCGATATTTGCAAGAATCCCATAAATATCTTATTTGAAATTTTCGGACTAACAGAACTAAAGTTATGAATTTCTAAAGTCATGTCTAAAATGTAATATTGGATATAACGTGACATGAGTCGCTGCCTTCTACTCGTTGGTTCCAGACCAGCAGCACCATGGGATTTAAATCCTATTATGCAGAAGCATACATCAAGCAAAGAAAATGGGCGATGACATGGACACTAATTCTTGCAGCTTATGAACCGAGAGAATGGCTTCAGAGAGGGCCAGTTCAGACTTAAGCTAGATGGTAAATAAATGGTAAATTCGTTTCAAAATTTCTAGTCATACTTTGGTGTGTTTCTTGATGCAAATAAACTGGTCACAAATCTCTGGAGGGTCAAGATCATAAACTTTATATTAATAGCTACCCTGTTCAAACATTTTCAGTCCAAAATGATCAAAAGTATACAAACTATTCATTTGTTGATGAGCATTCAGTTCACAAGGATATGGTCGCTTATATGTTTGGTTCAGTTCCAATTATCCTAACTGTCTACTGAGAACAAAAATACCAAGGGGTGAAGATTATACCGATGATGGCCTGGGTGGTCGATCTCGATGTCCAGGACGATGCTCCTATGGTTTGCGGGTCTTGGGAAGAAAAACTCGACAGAATTTCTAGGCTTGATGGTGAATACGACGAAGGTCTCAATGTCGTTGATATCATCCAATTGATGCGGCAAATCCCTGCTGAAGCTAGTTGGGCCGCGCTTGTGGAGAGTCACCAGCTACACAAACGCATGATTTTTCTTATAAGAATCACTAGTGGAAACGAGGTCTTTTGTTGATCCTGAAAAGGGGCTTTAACACCGGTTCTTCTACGAACCGGTGTTAAAGGGGGGGCCGTACCAGCGTGGCCCCTACGGCATTAAAGGAGCCCCCCCTTTAACACCGGTTCGTGCCACGAACCGGTGTTAAAGGTCCCTGCACCAGTGGCCCGCGCACCCCCCCCCTTTAACACCGGTTCGTGGCATGAACCGGTGTTAAAGGGGGGGGGGGCTATATAAGAAACCACCCCAGCCCACACACACCCCACTCTTCCATTCTTTCACATTTTGGAGCCTAGCAAGAGGGTGTGAAGAGTGCTAGTTTGTGTTTTTTTCATATGCACTAGAGGTGTTCGGTGAAATGCCCGAGAGCTCAAAATAAGCTTTCTTGTTGCTCTTTCCGTCTCGGTCGAGGTCGGAAACTATAGTTTCATGTGTCATTGATGTACTATATATATATATAAATGGTCATCTCCCTATTATTTTTTGATATATACTACATATTAATGCAGATGAATCGACAATGGATGTACGGTGACCGCCGCACTTCCGAGTACATTACGGGCCTCCAAAATTTCATCGTTGTGGCTAATGCAAACCGTGGTCACAATGGTTTTATGTGTTGTCCGTGTGTTCACTGTCAGAACAAGAAATACTACTCAAATACCAGAACCATTCACGCCCACCTGCTTCGATCCGGTTTCATGCCCAGCTATAATTGTTGGACCAAGCACGGAGAAAAAGGGGTTGTGATGGAAGACAACGAAGAAGAAGAGGATGATGAAAACTATCATAATATGTATCCTGAATATGATGATAATGCAACGGAGGTAGATAATGAAGATCAAGAGGGAGCAGATGGGCCCGCTGATGACGATCTTGGTCGGGCCATTACTGATGCAAAGGAAGAATGTGAAACTGAAAAGGAGAAGGAGAAGCTGGAGCAGATGTTAAAGGATCACAAAACATTGTTGTATCCAACTTGCGAAGATGGCCACAAAAAGCTAGGTGCCACACTGGATTTGCTGCAATGGAAGGCAGAGAATGGTGTGACTGACAGCGCATTTTCAAAGTTCTTGGTAAAAATGAAGAATCTTCTTCCAAGAAATAATGAGTTGCCTGACAGTACATACCAAGCAAAGAAGGTTGTCTGCCCTCTAGGATTAGACGTGCAGAAGATACATGCCTGCATTAATGACTGCATCCTCTATCGTGGTGAGAAGTACGAGAATTTGGATGCATGCCCGGTATGCACTGCACTGCGGTATAAGATCAGACGAGACGATCCTGGCGATGTTGAGGGCGAGGCCCCTAGGAAGAAGGTTCCCGCCAAGGTTATGTGGTATGCTCCTATAATACCACGGTTAAAACGTCTCTTCAGAAATAAAGAGCATGCCAAGTTATTGCGATGGCACATGGAAGACCGTAAGAAAGACGCGATGTTGAGACACCCCGCTGATGGGTCATAGTGGAGAAAAGTCGAGCGAGAGTACCCGGACTTCGCACGTGACGCAAGGAACTTAAGATTTGGTCTAAGTACAGACGACATGAATCCTTTTGGTGAGCAGAGCTGCAGTCACAGCACCTGGCCTGTGACCCTATGTATCTATAACCTTCCTCCTTGGTTGTGTATGAAGAGGAAGTTCATTATGATGCCAGTGCTCATCCAAGGCCCGAGGCAACCCGGCAACGACATTGATGTGTACCTAAGGCCATTAGTTGAAGAACTTTTACAGCTGTGGGCCAAACCAGGTGTACGTATGTGGGATGAGCACAAAGGGGAGCCATTTGACCTACGAGCATTGCTTTTCGTAACCATCAATGATTGGCCTGCTCTTAGTAACATTTCAGGGCAGACAAACAAGGGATACAATGCATGCACACACTGTTTAGATGATACTGAAAGTGTATATTTGGATAAATGTAAGAAGGTTGTGTACCTAGGGTATCGCCGATTTCTTCCGAACCTGCATCCAGTAAGAAAGAAAGGCAAGCATTTCAAACGTCTGGCAGAACCCCGGAGGAAGCCTGTCCTCCGTACCGGTGAGGAGGTATTTGGTATGGTCAAGGACCTAGAAGTAATCTTTGGAAAAGGTCCTGGCAGTCTATCTGTTCCGAATGACGATGCCGGACACGCGCCCATGTGGAAGAAGCAATCTATATTTTGGGACCTACCCTATTGAAAAGTCTTAGAGGTCCGCTCTTCAATCGACGTGATGCACGTGACGAAGAATGTTTGCGTGAACCTGCTAGGATTTCTAGGAGTGTATGGGAAGACAAAAGATACACCGGAAGCACGACAGGACCAGCAACGTCTGAAGGCCCCTGAAGAGCCTATGCATCCTGAGAACGAGAAGGGTAAACGATGCCACTTAACTCCTGCCAGCTACGCTCTTACCAAAGCAGAGAAGGAAATCTTTTTTGAATGTCTGAGCAGTATCAAGGTCCCGTCTGGCTTCTCGTCGAATATAAAGGGAATAATAAATATGGCAGAGAAAAAATTCCAAAACCTGAAGTCTCATGACTGCCACGTGATTATGACACAATTGCTTCCGATTGCATTGAGGGGGCTTCTACCTGAAAATGTTCGAGTACCCATTGTGAAGCTATGTGCATTCCTTAATGCAATATCTCAGAAGGTAATCGATCCAGAAAGCCTACCAGGGTTACAAACAGATGTGGCCCAATGTCTTGTCAGCTTTGAGTTGGTGTTCCCACCATCCTTCTTCAATATTATGACGCATCTCCTGGTTCACCTAGTAGAAGAGATTGCCATTCTCGGTCCTGTATTTCTACACAATATGTTCCCCTTTGAGAGGTACATGGGAGTCTTAAAGAAATATGTTCATAACCGTGCTAGGCCAGAAGGAAGCATCTCCAAGGGCTATGTAACAGAGGAGGTCATTGAGTTCTGTGTTGATTTTATTCCTGACCTTAAGGCGATTGGTGTTCCAGAATCACGACATGAGGGGAGACTGCGTGGAAAAGGCACCCTAGGATGTAAAGCAATGATATGTAGGGACGGGCATTCTCTCAATCAAGCACACTACACGGTTTTACAAAGATCTATCTTGGTTGCCCCGTATATCAATGAACACAAGAATTTAATACGCCTCAAACACCCGGGGCAGTCTGATGAATGGATTATAAGTGAACACATGGCGAGTTTTGGCGGCTGGCTGCAAAGACTTCTCACGAATAACACCACTGTTGGGGATCAGCTGTACTTGTTGGCCAGGACACCGTCTTTGACTGTATGTACTTTCCAAGGGTACGAGATAAATGAGAATACATTTTACACGATAGGCCAAGATAAAAAGAGCACCAACCAAAACAGTGGTGTCCGCTTCGATGCAGCAGAAGACAATGGGCAAAAGACCACGTATTATGGGTTCATAGAGGAGATATGGGAACTTGACTATGGACCTAATTTTAAGGTCCCCTTGTTTCGATGCAAATGGGTCAAGCTAACAGGAGGAGGGGTTGAGGTAGACAAGAAGTACGGAATGACAACGGTGGATCTCAACAATCTTATGAAGAACTTAGACGAACCATTCGTCCTAGCCAATGATGTGGCTCAGGTTTTCTATGTGAAGGACATGTCCTCCAGACCAAAAAAAAAGAAAAAATATGCAAACGAATACATCATATGATGAGCCAAAGCGTCACATAGTTCTTTCAGGGAAAAGAAAAATCGTGGGAATCGAGGACAAGACAGACATGTCAGAAGATTATAATAAGTTTGATGAAATTCTGCCCTTAACAGTGAAAACTGACCCAAGCTTTCCGTTAAGTAAAGAAGATGCTCCATGGTTACGTCTGAAGCGATCATAAGGAAGGGCATATGCCAAGAAGTTCATGCTCATATTATGTAACTCTAGTTCATGTTTTTAATATTAATACATGTCTTGAGTGTTAGTCATGTTTTGTGGATGGACCGGGACTATGATAAGAAGTTGTCCCGATTCGTACTTACCATTAAGATCTGATCTCCAAACGCGCGCGGTCACATATTAGGGAGTGCCTCTATGACCAGTTTCTTGGAGATGCCGGAGGACTAGGCTCCGTCGGCATCTCCCTGAAACTGGCCGTAGTGGTGTCCCTGCTCTCGAAAACCATCTTGCAGCTTTGTAACTTCTCTAACTAGATAAATACACCAGGGAGCTAACTAATTTCACATATTAGGGAGTGCCTCTATGACCAGTTTCTCGGAGATGCCGGAGGACTTGCTCCGTCGGCATCTCCCTGAAACTGGCCGTAGTGGTGTCCCTGCCTCAAACTGGCTGGAGGACTGGACTCACAAGGATGCCTATTTATAGTACAAGCAGCTCGACATAGTGTTGACACTTACAAAATAATGTCGACACTCACCCCTATTATTAGTGCTGACTCGTGTTTTGTGCCGGATGGTGTCTACAACCGGGACTAAAGGTTCATCTTTAGTCCCGGTTGGTGTCTCCAACCGGGACTAAAGGTTCATCTTTAGTCCCGGTTGGTGACACCATCCGGGACAAGGTACACGCCGCACGACATAATATCGACATGCACTCACCCCTATTATTAGTGCTGACTCGTGTTTTGTCCCGGTTGGTGTCTCCAACCGGGACTAAAGGTTCATATTTAGTCCCGGTTGGTGTCTCCAACCGGGACTAAAGGTTCATCCCGCCATTTTTTCCCGCCATTTTTCTTCCCGCCAGTTCTTCCCTCAAGTTCTTCCCGCTAGTTCACTATATATATATGTAGGGGGTTGGCCTCCATTGTCATTGCACATCTCTAGACTCATATCTGCAACCTCATCACTCTTTCCCATGGCTTCCACCGTAGCACTAACCCCCAGGGAGGCGGAGGCGCTTTGCGCCTCGAACTACCCCTGCCCGCCGGGCTACTGTGTCCCCGTCGGCTGGATGCTGAGCCAGCGGTTGAAAGATCGTGCAAAGTTCACGATCGAAGCAGTCCGTGTAGATGGCAGGCCGATGGAGCCCAAGAAGGCCGCAGACAAATTTGTACGTCAGGCTGGAGTTCTTGTTAGGGACCAAATCCCAATCATAATTGAAAATTGGAATAAGCCAAAGAAGGGCGACGGTACCTTTGTCGATGACAGATCCAAAGAAACGCTTTGGAATTCGTTGTTGGTAAATTTCACCCTTCCGCCAGAGGAGGATGAAAACAACCCGGTTATAAAGGAAAAGGTCAAAGAGTGGACTCTAAAGAAGATGGCTGACGCTTTCCGCAACTGGAAGACAAAATTGAACAAATTTGTCAAATCTGGCGAGACTCCAAATTTCGAAGACGCATATTATGCGAAGATAAGACCTCACTGGCCCGAATTTGAGACATATAAAAAAAGTGCTATAGCTAATAAGAGGTCAGAAACCAATACGCTTAATGCCCTGAAGAAGGAATATCACCAGAGGACGGGGTCAGGTGGCTACATATCTCAGAGGCCTAAGTGGGAGGAAGCTGAGAAGGCCCTGTGCGAGAGAGGGATCACACCCAAGACAAACGGGTGGGACCTACGTGCAAAGACTTGGTTCTACGGAATCGGGGCAAGGTTGGACCCAGAAACAGGATTGTGTATCTTCCCAACCCTCCTTGCCAAACCCGTCACTGAACTCATCACGGCATACGAGGAAACATCCGCTAGGACCTTCCATCCCGACAGAGAGAATGACCAGCTCACACGCGCCATCGGTAAAAAAGAACACCCTGGACATGCACGAGGCACAGGGGGTATGACATGGAAGGATGGGTTTGCTGACTGGAGCGACTCTTACAGATGGCGCGGCAGAAAAGAAAAAGAGCGTACAGAGCGGATGACACAGATAGAACATGCACTTGCGGCGCTGCAGGCGCAAGTGAATGCACAACAGAGCCATCAAGCTACCGGCCCATCTCAGCGGCACGAAGAGCCTGCATTGGAAGCTGCCCGCGGCCCAGACTCTGCGCGGAAAAGCAGTGTGGCTTCCACGGAGAACGTGCATCCCACGCTTGAAATGACGGGTCCTCGATACCCCGTGGATGAGATCACGGAGAGCGAACACGCTGAGCTGCATGTGAGATTAATGGGCTTATCCATTAAGGTGGCTGTCGGCTATGCCTTACCTCCTGTAGCTGGTGGAACTTACCACTGCCGACCGATTCCAGATGGCTATGCTATTGTCGGGGTGGATGAGGTTGTGAAGGAATATGAGGAAGCACAGCTTGACCATGCTACAGGTGAAGGGGAAACTCAACTCAAATTTGCAGTGAAAACAACCATTCTTTGGAAGAAGGAACACATTGTGCTTCCAAATTGGAGGTCACTGGCACCCCCGCCGTCTCCGCAGCGTCAGCAGTCTGAGCCGCTTCAGCTATCTCCTGCGCGGCAGCCATCTCCGGCGCGGCAGCCATCTCCGGCCCGTCAGCCATCTCCTGCGCGGCAGCCATCTCCTGCCCGTCAGCCATCTCCTGCGCGGCAGCCATCTCCGGCCCGTCAGCCATCTCCGGTGCTTCAGCCATCTCCTCAGCGTAAGCGGAAGAGCACTGCCACGAGGAGCATCAGTAGCACTGCCACAAAGAAATCCGCAGGAAACCGTACGCCAAAGAGTTCAAAAAACTACGTCCCGCAGCCTTCCGCCAAGCCATTGCCGGTTTTACCGTGGAATCGCAGCGACGAGGAGACCAATAGGATCTCGGAAGAACAGGTCAAGAAATTCTTTGCACCTAGACGGGCCGAGCCAAAGGAGAAAATAGATCCGGCGGTGGTGGAGAAGTTTTACAATAATCTTTTGAAACCTGAAACCCCACTTGTGCCGGACTACGAGCGCCAGATTTTGAAGGCGGATGCAAGGCGCCGTAGGGAGAATGAAATTAGCAGTCGTGAGGCACCCCAGAAAACAGTTCCCATGCTCGGAGAGTAGGAAAACCAATCATGTGCCCCGCTCCAAATGTTCGACACACGAGACGCTCCTCCCGTAAATGATTACGAGGCAGAGCTACAAAAGAAAGGCCAATGAGATGGGGATGACTTACATTGCATACTTGAACGTCATGGGAGACAACTTGCCCAAATGCGATGCCAACCCCATACAGCCATGGAAGTATGGGAAGAATCTCGTCAAGTAAGAGGAGCTCAAGACTCTACCAACAAAGATGCGAAAATTGCACAAGTGGTACCTTCATTTCTGCAAGACGAGAAAGGTAGAATGGATCACGGCGCATATAAGAGATGATATTTTCTTCTGCGGAGATGACGCGATTGACTTCAACATTCAAGACTTGCATTTTCTATTCAATCAGAAGGAACTCGACAAAGCTGCCATCAGCCTTTATTGTGTGTAAGTACTATTTCTATAATTTATATCTCATCTCATTCACTTTATTAATTGCATGTATATATATATGCTCACCATATATGTATATACTATTATGCAGGAAAAAGGTTATGGAATGCAGGAAAGGAGGCCCTTTTGACATTGGGTTTGTTGACCCAAATAGAGTTCATGAAGAAGTGGTAGAAACCAAACCCGGGCAAACAGAAGATTACTTGCTAACGTCTTTACTGAGACAACAAACCAAAAGGGAAATACTATTGCCTTACAACTTCTCGTGAGTACTGTTACCCTCTCTCTTGTACACATTCTATTTCAGCTTACTCGATGTTAAGTGTAACTGATGATGAGTTATGCGTGCGTAGGTTCCACTTTATTCTGCTAGTCATTCAACCCGACTCAGGAAAAGTCCTTGTCATGGACTCGTTACGAAAAGAAAAAGAGATATGGGCAAACTTTAGAGAGATGCTCTAGAGGTAATTTCAATCATATTATCGCACTAGATCGGCAACTTTCGTGACAATAAGTAATTAATTACTCCTTTATCCATTTTCTTTGTCGGACAGGATTTGGAAAAGGTTCACGGGCAGGGCCGTGGGTGAATGGTCAGAAGAACTAAAATTTGTAGACCAAAATGTAAGTAATACTAGCTAGCTTCCAATTCCATTATATCATGCTTTATTGATTATTATTTTGATTGAACTCTCTATTCTCGTAAAGTGCGCGCATCAGGGACACGGCAATAACTTATATGGGTACTATGTTTGCGAATACATTCGCAACACGATATGTGCAACGGGCCAAGCCGCACTAGAACAACTTAGAGTAAGTAAACAAAGTCCACAACATTATTTTATTACCATCAATTGTGTTGATTTTTATTCTTATATATATATATTGACGGCCCATTCTTCATATATATTCAGATCGAACGGATGCGGGACCAACTCCTACCATTTGAACGCATACGAGCCATTCAAGAGGAATTGGCGGGGTTCATACTTGATGAGGTCGTCACGCCTGGCGGAGAACTCTTTAGATATCCACCAAAATGAACGATGACGATGTATGTGCCGATGACGATGTATGTGCCGATGACGATGTTTGTGTATAATAATAGTTGCTTAATTATTCATGTACTCATATGTACCGATGACGATTTATGTGTATACCGCTCCCGATCGATTCCCCCTCGCTCCCCCCCTCCCGCAGAAATACGCCCAGAACGGGGCAGAGGCAGAAGTCTGCCGCGGCAGAGATTTAGGCCGTTTTCCTGCCGCGGCAGGAAAACGGCCTAAATCTCTGCCGCGGCAGAAGAACCTTTAACACCGGTTGCAGATACGAAACGGTGTTAAAGGGCGGGGGGCATGAGGCCTGCGGCAGCCCCACGTGCGCCACCCTTTAACACCGGTTCGTATAAGAACCGGTGTTAAAGGGCCCCCCCCTCTAACACCGAACCCTCAACAGCGGTTGGGGAACCGCTGTTAGAGGGCCCTCCCAACCGGAGTTAAAGGGGGGGCTCTGCACTAGTGAATCGATATGAGTAATCTATGTAAGATCAAAGAAAGAATAAACATGACCTTATTCTCTCTACACCTAGCAGAATCGAGGATGGCTTTCTGCTGTTGGCTGGACTTCCACCACGAAAATCAGCCAGGACATGGAAGTAACTAGGCGGTGGATTTTGTGGAGAGGCAAAGTAGAACCAGAGGGTGTTGTGGCGCTGGTCAAATAGAGAGGGGATGGAGCCAGGCGATGGGAGATGAAAAACTATGGACGCCGACGAACGTTTTGGTCGTGATGTGTAGGTGATTAAAGTAGCAATGAAGTGGGGTTTTAATGTCCCGAATGGAACCGTGGATGAAAGAAAAGTTTTCGTTTTTATTGCGAGCCGTTTCAAGGTCCTAATTTTCTAGAGGAGGAGGGGAAGATCTAGCTGTCATGAGACTTGAAACAATTCAGTTTCTTTTCATGTACGTGTATATGTGGAGGAAGAAGATGATCGATCTGTTAGGTGGACTTGTTTTGTTCCATCGGCTGGTAGATGGGACAAGGAAAGTAGCCTAATAATAGAATTTGATGTGAAAGAATGAGAGAGATTAAAAAAAGGGTTAGAGATTAGTTCACCTCGGTCGGAGAGGCCTGCGGATCACCGTGTGTGCTTTGGTTGCGGCTAAGTAGATCTGGGGTGGTCGAGGAAGCAGATCTTGGACGGTCGGAGAAGCAGATCTTGGGCAGTCGATGCCGGCTTTAGCGCGGTGGACGAGAGCGTCGCTGAGGCAGTTCCGGTGTTGTGAACAGTAACGCCCGTGTAGCTGGTCTGGAGAGGTGGACATGGAACTCGTTGAACTAGATCGCATCTGGTGGACATTAGTGAGGCGGCTCCGGTACGGTTGGGTAGCATTCGGCGGCGGGGAAGCAGAGCTTGGGCGGTCGATGACGCCATCGGCGTGGTGAACGAGATCACAGCTCCACTACCATGGCACAGAAGCTAGGTGAACTAGATCCGGTGGGGTGGATGCCGGTGAAGCGGCTCCGCGGCGGTGCATGAGGCCGCAGCTCATGTGGTTCAGGCCGACGTCGATCTGCTGCCGGCCAGTGCGAGTAGTGGTCGTGGAGGGGACGGAGGAGCTCGGGATTTTTGGGAGGACCAGCGGAAAAAGTTGTGCGAATAGGGACCACAGAGGTGAACAGAATCATAATTACGATCGTGCCCCCAAGCGACCGACTTTAGGATTCCCCTTTGTCGTCTTAACTAAGGGTAGAACAGGAATTATAACATCAAAAGTTTCTAAAACGGAGGGGCGTGAAATTCTTCAAGGACGGTTGCATATTGCCTCTCGATTGAGATTTAAATTCAGCTAGCGTCCATATATTAATAATAATAGAAAAATGGTACACTCGGTGTGAGATTTTGGCTCAATTTTTTTGAAACGGTGGGGCGGGAAATGCTTCAAGGTCGGCAGGTGATTTTACCGCTCATTTGAGATTTTGAATTTGGCTAGCGTCCATCTACTAATAAAAAAGGTAGCAGACTATAAGCTATCTATCCAGGAATTCAAGGCCGAGCGTCACATCAACTCATCCATAACCATTGAGTATTTTGCAAATAAAATCTGATGCATTCGATTCACACAGCATAGGCGGTAAATTTTGCCGCTTGACTGAGATTTTAAATTTTCTTACCATCCAAGTGATAATAGAAAAATGGTTGCCGTTGGTGGAATATTTTGCCCCAGAATGTTTGAAACGGAGAGTTGAGAAATGCTTTTGGGGTGGTGAGTGATTTTACCGGTCGATTAGAATTGTGAATTTGGCTAGCCTCCATCTATCTACAGATAGAAAAATGGTACTCCTAGTGGGAGATTTTGCCTCGCAATTTTTGAAACGGTGGGGCGGGAAATGCATTAAGGTCAATGAGTGATTTTGCAACTCGATATGAGATTTCAAATTTAGCTATCATCCATCTACTATAATAGAAAAAAGGTAGTAGACCGTATGCTAACAGTCCAAGAATTCAAGGGTGCATAGTACCTCCAACAGAAACATTTTAAAGAACATAAAACTATTCCTACCCATTACTTTTTTGGTCAAATATATCCCATTCAAGGACAACATAATCCTGGTTTGTTGTGTTAACTGGACGCCCAATTTTTCAGTCTATTATGTTTGCCAATTATATATAAGTAACGAAAGGGAGTTAAAAGAACAATAACATGAGCTACAAAGAATTTAAATTATTACATAGCTTAAAAAATTAAACGAAATAAAGTGCAGCAATAAACATGGATCAGAGTTAAGTTGAATCGTAGAAGTTATGCTTTAGGACCTTTGTTCGCCAGAAGTATATCAAGCGAATGGCATTCAGATATTGACAAGATATTTTCACGCAGTTGGCATATATTAAAGATGTTAGTATCTGATACCTGTGTTTGCTTTCTAAGCATCTCATTATACTCTTGGAGTCTGGCGGTTTCCTTTTTTTTTGGCCAAAAGTAGTTTGCAAAGAACTAGATAAAACATTGACCTGCTAAGGTCACTTCTTAGACCAGGAACAAGATGCTGAACTATGCTTAGGGTAAGTATTGTAATGTCTTTGCGACCTCTACTAAGTATTGCAGTTGATTCAGTTCCTTGATTCCTTAGAATATTAATAGAATCAAGGAGTTTTCAGCTTTCTCACTTTCTATCAATATTGAGCAACAATATTCGAAATAGTGTCAACATAAGTGTCGCTGCTCCCTTCGACATGAACAGCTTTATTTGAAGTTTGCAATGAAGACAAAATAGGTTACAACGACACATAGTACATTGTCAAAGAATTTGGAAAGAAGGTACTCCCTCTATTTCAAAATATAAGATGTTTTAGGTTTGTGAAGAAAATGTATCTAGACTTATTTTATTGTGTAGAGTCACTCCAAGCCCGAGTGAGTATACATACTAAAAAAGTATAGATACATTTGGTTTAAAAAGCTAAAACATCTTATATTTTGAAACGGAGGGAGTAGATTTTTAGAACTTCATAGAATAGCTAGAAACTGCATATGATTTCTAGCAAGTACACAGCCAAAAGAAGCACAATAGAATACTTTTCCTATAACTGTTCGAGACAAGAAGCATTTTCCGTATAAGAATAATAAGCAATCATGTACTCCAAATAAACTAGCTAAATCATTTTGCAATTGGAGATAAAATTAACAGAAACAGTGTCATAGGTAAAAAAACTAGCTTCTCTATGCTACCTTATTCTGACTATTCTATCTTTAACTGGGGTTGGCGGACTTGTTTTAGTCATTGATAAACTCAAAATTAAATAAAAGAAGCCAAATTTTTAGTTGTTATGAGGCTAATATACACTATCAGTAAAATGAAATGAGATCTATTTTGTGTACAATACAATGGAATTAGTAACCGGATATTGGCTGCATTTAGTCAATAGAGAGGTAATATTAACGAACAAACAAGTAATTTATAGATCATTTCATACAGACTACATACATAACAAAATAAGCGATTAAAATTATTCTTGCCTCATGTATACAATCAGATCATTCTACAGTTACAGAAGCGGTAGTCAGAGGAATCGAGAACTAACACTCTATGCAAGCAATAACTATTGGATCTCGGAACTGCATAGTGTGGAATTGATTTAATCATTCCCCAAAGAACATATCGCCTTGTACCAAATGCAAGTGAACCATTATAGAGTACTAATCATGTGCGTTAGCTAGCCATGAATGAAGAAACTAAACATGTCGTGGCTCATATAAACTATACAATCAATTCAATACGGGTATGCTAGAGATATAGAGTAATGGGAAAGACTTTATTTTAGTAAAACTCAGATGAACAAACTAATGACCAAAGACATCAAACTAAAACGAGGGATTTACCATATAACTTTCGGTGTGATGCAGCAGCTCACGTTGTTTTCAGAAGGCTCGCTGAAGCAGATCGGTGCGTTTCCAGTGTGGCGTCAGTGAACATTATTGTGTGTAGTACACGACGACGTCGGTGAAGAAGATCCGATGCGGTGTGGGTCAGGTTCGGTGCCCAAGGGAGTTGACGCATGTCCCGTGCTGGGACGAGGGAGTTGGCCCACGTCGAGGCCGACGAAGAGCTTCTGCTTTCTCATGGCGTCTCTAGTGGTTCTAATGTGCAACGACGACGAGGGATGGGTGAGGGTGGGGGGTGGGGGAGGGCATTAGAGCAAGTTCAGCAGTTCCCTTTTTGAGAAGGAGGGAGTATTAGTTATTGAGGAACGGTGGGCGACAATGAAGATCATTGGTTTGCGTGTAATTTACTACTACACGCTATGCGCGACAGTATGAACTGCACATCAGTAAATGCTACTTCTTTTCAACTTCCTAATCTTGCGGATACTGCAAATGATTTGATAATAGTTCGAACAACATGATTACAATCTCTACTAGGATGACGATAGTTCTATAGCGCGACTACCTCATGCCTCTAATTAACCCTACTACCTTGTGCCTCTAATTAAACCTAACAGTAATCCGAACATTGCGGTTATGACCATGGTGAGGATAGCAATAATATTGAATGCATATTGTAGGCATATATCCTTCTCTGTATAGTATCTTTTGATCTTCCTAAGCTTCAACCTATACTCATCCGTCTGGATCTTGTGTCTGTGGATAATATCTGCGATCAGTAGCTCTATTTGCATCTTCACTTCTTTGACTCTATGCTTCTCTTCTCTATTCCGATTCTTTGCTAATCTAACTTCGTCATTGCTTGATCCATCTTCATTACCTCATTTGATTTCTTCTTCTCGTCTTTTTTTATGTTCGAGTCTTCGGTTACCAACATTCTTCCTGAGATCAAATTATATCGGCACGATTTTGGAAAAACCAGATTGCAAATGAGTAAACAGTATTTTGAGGAGAATAGCCACGTGAGGCGTGCAATCTTCCTGAAATCAAAAGTGTACCTCGTCAGAATCTTCAGGAGCCACAACAGCGTGAGCTCGAGCGGACCATAGGCTGTGCAGATGAGGAAGCAGGGCAACATGTCTAATGGCGGCGGCGGCAGGTCTGGATATCGAGCTCCCCTTCGCACGAATGATGGCACAGGGGCGGCAGAGAATGAACGAGGGATTTTTAGGAACGGTGGTGTGTGTGTCCGAATGGTTAGAAAAAGAAGTCCCAAAATAAGAAAAGAAGGAGGGTAGAGTTTGATCTAGTAACATAGTACCAGTATTAAATCAGACTAGTAAGTCGTCACGTGCCTTGCACGTGAGCATCAATGGGATCTTCATCAAACGGTTAGAAATTTTTGGATTTTCCAATATTCATCAAAGAGTCAAAGTTCAAAGTTACTCATACACTATATAGTGAAAAATAAGTCGCATGTGCCTTGCACACGAATTAAATAATAGAAGTATAACATATGATTTTTATATATAACTATATCAGGTGATGCTCAAAAATAATTATAATTTTGAGCGTTGTCCATAAAGTATAACATATCATTTGTATTGGCTCTTGTACTTTTTATCGTGTAGAAAACAACATATTAGCTACCTAATACTCGACACATATGCTCTAGATAAATGATGAAGAAGATTCCAAAATTATTAAGAAGTGTGTTGTGATAGTTGTGCATAGCGATCATTGTGGTAAAGATTTTCAATAGAGAATCTAGCTTCTAGAAGCTAGAATGGATAAAAGATCCAACGATTTGCAAATATGGGATTTGCTGGTCGTCGATCTAATCCAACAGTCAAAGTTCGATCAAAAATTTATTTGTACACTATATGTAGTGATGAGATTATATAATAGGTAAAGCTCCCAAAATTTAATTACTGTATAAATTATGATTGTATATTTGGTTCTTGTAGTTTCTATCATCTAGAATTCAACTTTTACTATTAGCTATACCTAATACTTGAAAAATCTTAGTAACATGATCTAGAGAAATGATGGAGAATATTAATTCTATAACGCATAGAAGTGTGTTTTACGTTTTGGCATAGTATTCATTGTGCTAAAGACTATCAATAGTATCTTCTAGCATAAGCTGTAATAAAATGGAAAAGAAGATCTAACGGCTGAAAATGTTGGGATTCACAAGTTTTAATCGAATGGTCAATATTCAAAGCTAATCGTACACTATATAGTGGTAAGATAAGATAGGAATTTAGGGTATGGGTTTTATGGGTTCGGGGTTTAGGGAATTTTCAACAATGTTCAAGCTTTATTCCTATATTCATGGAATAGAATAGCATTACCACAATTTAATGAAAGTATTTCTAATTTTGATCAATAAGTGCTTGATACCTGCTTCGTTAGGGTGTTTTTGGGTTTAGGGTTTAGGTTTTAGGGGTTGTTTAGGGTTTGGGGTTTAGGGAATTTTTAAAAAATTTCAAGCTTTATGCATATATCCTTTCGAATAGAATGGAGTTACCCAGCCAATTTAATAAAAGTATCTAAAAATTTTATCTATAAGTGTGCATGATAGCTTCTTGTTGGTGAGATTTAGGGGTTTAGTGTTTCAAGATTTAGGGTTTAGGGTTTTAGGTTTTAGGGTTTCAGGTATTTTCAATAAAGTTCAAGCCTGATGCTTAAATTTGTGGAATAGAATGACTTAGGAACAATTTAATGAAAGTATCTCAATTTTTCATCTATAAGTGCATGGTACCTGCTTGGTTAGGGTTTACAAGTTGAGGGTTTATGGTTTTTAGGGTTTAGGGGTATAGGGATTGGAGTTTAGGTTTTGGAGGGGTTAGGGTTAAGGGAATTTTCAATAATGTTTGATTTGTATGCGTATTTTCGGGAAATAGAATTGCGTTACCCAATTTAGTAAAAGTATCTCAAAATTTGATAAATAAGTGTGCATATAACAGCCGTTTGTTGATCAGGGTTTAGGGGTTTAGTGTTTCGGGTTTAATTTTAGTGTTGTGGGCTTAGGTTTTAGGGGTTTAGGGTTTAGGTTTTATGGCATTTTCAATAATGTTCAAGCTATATGCTTATATTTGTGGAATAGAATGGCGTTAGCATAATTTAATGAAAGTATATCTCAAATGTTGATATGCGAGGAGATGATATCTGCTTTGTCGAGGTCGTTTAGGGGTTTAGGGTTTAGGATTTAGGGGTTTTAAGGTTTATAGTTTAAATGTTTAGGGTTTAGGGAAATTTCAATAATGTTCAAGTTTTACGCTTATATTCACGGAACAGAATGGCGTTACCGCAATTTAATGAAAGTACCTCAAAAATTTGATCTCTAAGTGCATGATACCCTGCTTGGTTAGGGTTTAATTATGCGAGGGGGGTTTAGGGTATATGTTTGTAGTATTTAGGGGTTGTTTGGGTTTTTGGGTTTTTGGATTTTTCAATAATGTTCAAGCTTTATGCTTATATTCGTCAAATAGAGTGGTGTTACCCTACTTATATTAATAAAAGTATCTCGAATTTGATCTATAAGTGCACGATACCTCCTTGGTCATGTTATAGGGGGGAGTGTTTAGGATTTTAGGCTTTGAGGGTTTAGGGTGTTGGTTTTGAAGCTTTAGGGGTTTAGGGTTTCATGATTTTTCAATAATGTTCAAACTTTATGGTTATATCTATGGAATAGAATGGCGTTACCGCAATTTACTGAAAGTATCTCAAACTTGGATCTATAAGTGCATGATACCTACTTGGTTAGGGTTCAATTATGGGTTAGGAGCTAACGGTTTAGGGTTTAGTATTTAGGGGTTTAGGGCTTGTTTGATTTAAAGGAACTTCAAAGGATTTTGTTCCTTAGAAAATATACAAATGTTGGTCGTTTTATTCAAAGGATTACAATCCGTAGTGATTGTTCAAAGGATTCCTTTGCTCTCTATTTTGTAGGAAAATTTCCATTCACCCTAACCTCATGTTTGAATTCCTTTTCTTTACCTACGACTAAAAGAAGTAATTGATCCAAATTCATGTAATTTTCTATTATTATAGGATTCAAGAGGTCATGACACTCCAATCCTATGGTTCCTATTCCTATGTTCTAGGAATCCTGGAAATCAAACGAGACCATAGGATTTATGTTTTAGGGGATTTTTAGCGTTTAGGGAAATTTCAATAATGATCAAGCTTCATGCTTATATTCGTTAAATAGAATGGTGTTGCCCAATTTAATGAAAGTATCTCAAATTTTATCTATAAGTGCATGATACCCTACTTGGTTAGGGTTTAACGAGTTTATCTCGGTTTAGCGAAAAATGTTCGAATTTGAACTGAAAATGATGCGAACCTCTACTTCCCATAATTCTGGGTCACTGACAAGCGGGGCACTTGCATTGTGGGTCCATAAAATCAGTTTATGGCCGAAGGGAGGGCAGGTAAATACGCTTATTGAAGAAGGGCAGGGAACCAGGTCGATGGGGTGATGCACGTGGGGGAACGCAAAATTACCACATATATCCCTCTATTGTTGCATTTATCCTCGGGTTCTTGTTTCTAGAGCAGGGATAGAAGAAGAATGTTCATTCTAAAAAAAGGTGAAGTATGTTCGGGGCTGGATGTTTGAGTGGATGTGCGGGATATTTCAGGGCTCTCTCAAAATTTTGAAGATGAAGCTTGTCCCACTCCCAATTGGGAGATGTTGTCCTCGTCAGATAGACCCAGATGCATGTACACTTTCGATCATTTAATGAGTTGATAGACATCTTTCGTCTTTCAAACAAGATGACGAAGGTCACAGCCGTAGTTGATTTTTTTGACCTGCGCAGCCATAGTTGCTGGTACCATGTCCATGTATTGTACTTCGTACATTGGATGCATCTTGGCCAATCAAGCTTTGCTTACAAAGGGAAAATCCAATTTTATTTTTCCAAGTGAAAACATTGTTTTTGGTTGTGAAGCAACTTCAAAGGTTATGGCTCAATATGACATCATGCCAATTGTCACACAACTAACATGTTTAATGGATAAACCAATTCAATCTTACTAGCTAAATTCTTGCATTAAATTGACAGCATGGAAATTTACTAAACCATGTCAATTTATTTTGCTTGGACATATGATCATCTCTGTCCACATGTTGTACATGCAGAGTGAATAAAATGTAGGCAGGGGAAGAGGGCAGTGATACGTCGTAAACGTATCTATAATTTTTGATGCCCCATGCTTGTTTAGTATACACTTTGCTATGTTTTGTCTACACTTTGAGGTATTTTTATACACTTTCTGGAACTAACCTATGGACAAGATGCCACAGTGCCAGTTGCCTGTTTTCTGCTATTTTTGGTTTCAAAAAGCTAATAAATGGATATTCTTGGAATTGGACGGGACAAAAGCCAAAGTTCATATTTTTCCTTGAACGATACGGAAAATCGAAGACGGGATGGAGGAGGACACCAGGGTGTCCACACCCTAGGTGGGCGCGGGGCCTACCCTGGCCACGCCCATAGGGGGTGTGAGCCCCCTGGACCTCCATCGACCTTGCCTCCTGCGCCTATAAGAAGCCCCTAACTCAGAAACCCTAAATGATTAATCATCCATCCACGAAAAGTTCCACAGCGCCGCCGCCACCAAAGGGGAGATTCAGGGGATAGAAAGTCTCTGTTCCGGCACCCTTCCGGGATGGGGAAGTGCCCTCTGAGCCATCTCCATCGATCTCCACCACCATCTCCATCACCGTTGCTGATTCCCATGATGGGGAGGGAGTAGTTCTCCCTCAAGGCCAAGGGCTCTATCGGTAGCTATGTGTTCATCTCTCTCTCTATGCATGATCATGTTGTGGTCATTATCTTTGTAATCAAGTAGATCTACCTTGCTACTCAAGTGCTTCAATAGATCTCTGATCTCCCCATGTGTGTGAAAGTGATAGCGTGCACGCCATGGTGGCAGTTAGGCTTGCGTCTACATAAATACTCATCGTGCTTTAATAGATCTATGCTCTTCCCCACGTGTGTGAAATTGACAGCGTGCACGCCGTGTCTGGCACTTAAGCTAGATTACATATATATTCATGAGTTATATTTTGAGTTGGTTATCTCTATGAAATTGTGGTGTTTGTTGGAACCATCTAGCGCTCAAGGTGACAGTGTGGGGTTATCTAGATTGGGAAAGGCGGACTTTGAGGTGTGCTTTTGTAGGCCTACCGTGGATTAGAGTGTCCAACCGGAGAGTAGTTTAGGGTAGTATCATGAAGAGAATATATTTATTGAGAGTGTTCACTAGTGAAAGTATGACCGCTAGGCCTTGTTTCTAAGCATTGAAACACTATTTGCATCTAGATCTGTTGCATGTTTTCTTGCTTCCATCTTTATTTCAGTTTTCCTTTAGTTTATCCCACATCAACAACAAGTCATAAGCTCTTTTCTGGCATCGTTACCACTTGTATTTCACTATCTCTTCGCCGAACTAGTGCACCTATACACCTGACAAGTGTATTAGGTGTGTTGGGGACACAAGAGACTTCTTGTATCTTGATTGCAGGGTTGCTTGAGAGGGATACCTTTGACCACTTCCTCCCTGAGTTCGATAAACCTTGGGTTATCCACTTAAGGGAAACTTGTTGCTGTTCTACAAACCTCTGCACTTGGAGGCCCAACAACTGTCTACAAGAATAGAAGTGCGTAGACATCAAGCTATTTTCTGGCGCTGTTGCTGGGGAGGTTTTGGTCCTTTTACCTTCCTCCACGTCAAGCTCCATCAAAGGTATTTTCTCGCGCCGTTGCCGGGGAGGTAAGGTAAAATGTACTCACATCCTCCGGTGTGAGTGCTTGAAGTTATTTTCTTTAGATTCTGCAATTTTGTCTTTTTGTTTCTTGTTTTCACTAGTTAGGCTTAATGGAAAACAACAACAAAATTAGAGATCTTTATAGTATTTATCTTGAGTTAGGACATGAAGTGTTTGAAGATAAAATTAAAAAACCTATGGAACTTCATTTGCATGATAATACCGGTGTTATTAGTATGAATTCTTTGGACACCATTGTTGCTAATGCTATGGAAATATCTAATCTTGGGGAAGCTAGTTTTAATGAAAATGATCTTTTTAGTTCCCCAGCTTTGGAACATAGCTATTCTATTGCTTATTATGATACCAAACCTCCAATACATGATGATTGCAATGCTGAATATGATATTTTCAATCCACCTACTATTGAGAAGAAAATTGATTGTTATTACAATATGCCTCCTATATTTGATGATTATGGTGATGAGAATAACAATGATAGCTATTTTGTTGAATTTTCTCCCCCTACAATTAATAAGAATGACTATGCTTATGTGGAGAGTAATAATCATTTTATGCATGTGGCTCTGTTAGACCCCTCCTTTAGAAAGGAAAGGATCCCTGTGATTGCAATGCTAGTCCCTGGATCAATGCTAGCATCCACAGTTTAAGATGAAGTACACAGATACAAAGGTCGTTTATTACATTCATTCCAGAGATAAAATATAGTCTTTTACAACTCATGGCCATAGTCCTAATACAAGAGTTTTAAGGAACAAGTAAATAAACATAAGTCTTCATCTTCATGTGCCACAGGCAAGCATGTTGAGTGTAGACTCATGACTCCTATTCATTGTCGGAGTAGCCTGCAACATCACAAGTTACAGCCACAGAGGGTCAATACTTTGGAATAGTATTGGCAAGTGATACCTTATTATATTTTAAGTGGACTATATTACTATATGCATTTTGGCTAAGTGTAGCTTGGCTTGCTTTGCTTGAAAATAGGTTTTTCCTATTAGTTAAAATCACTAAGTTTTTCTTTGTCAAAACATTCCCAAGGAACCACCAATAGACATTGAGGTCCTTCACCCTTGTTCACCCATCAATTTTTTATTTAGAAGTTGGAGTGTTGAGATTCTTGTAGCTTCCATGTCTTGATGCTCAAAAGTGTCCATTTCCTTGGACAAGGCTAAGTACTTAGGTTTTCCATCTGCAGAGGTTGTGCACTTTCCCCACCAGACTTGGTTTCCCAAGACAGGATCCTTCAGAAGCCTTTCCTTAGTCAAATGGACGCGCTCCAACCTATCAACCCAACTACCACCAACTGTCCAAGTGACTAAGTTCTAGCTACCTATATGATCATGGCAGAGCCCATATTGCCAAGTGGTTGCACTGTAAGCTTTCTCAACACTTGGCCTCCAAATCCCTTTGTGCCTGGGTGGCTTACCACAAGTGAGATACACAACCCAAGTCCATGGCCTTGTGTAACCACTCAACATAACCCATACTTTCCATTCCACCCAGGAGGTTCATTTGACTTAGTGGTTTTATTAGAAAAGTATAAGTCTCTTGACTTAGAATATTTTCTTTATAGTATGTGTAGTTTTTCACCAACCCTTGTTTTGCTATAAGCTAGGCTAAGCAAAGTATGGCAACATATCTTAGGGATGATTCCTTAGCCATTCTACTAGACTACATAGGATTTCCCCATCTTTTACATTAGACAAAAATAGCATGCAACACTATAACAAAATATCTAATGCTAGTTCAAAATATAAGACAAATTTATTCATGTAAATATCACTTGCCTTGGTAGTGGGGAGAGTAGCACTCTTCACAATCACAATCACTAGCAAAATCTACACAAGAAACAATAGCATACAATTACACACAAATATATACAACCAAAAATAATATGAATGCATGCATGCAAGAATTTACTAAGTGGTGATTTTTGAAAATTCTACCAAGTATGCTCATGTCTACAGAAACTTAACATGTCACAAGTTTGCCAACTAAACTTATTTGGCCCCATTATAATTTACCAAATTAAATCTATATCTAAAATAGCCTAAAACTTGTTCCACAAATAAAATCATTTTAACTGTTACTATATGCTAAATAAATTGGATATTCAGAAAGTCCTTGTTTCACTGAATCCAACGGTATAAAGTTTGCAAAAATCCAACATGGCATTCAAAAGTTATAAGCATTTGAAGTTTGAATCTAAATCTGGTTTTAAATTCTGTTTTTAGTTTAAACTTTGCCACGCGTCGCGTTATTACTGGTGCGTACCGGTTCGCACCGGATCACCCTTCTGTGCCGTTGGATCTAACTAACGCTGCACGGTCCAGATCTGTCCATACCCCTTCGTTTAAGTGAAGTGTTTCTATGCGTAGGATTCCAATCTAACGGCTGAAAATCTCCTAACCAAAATCGAGCGGCGCTACCGGCGGTGACAGGCGGCGGCGCGTCTGACTACGGCGGCGCCGGCGTTCTACATCGTCCGCGAGAGGGAGAGAAGCATTACCAGGTTCGCCGGAGGCTGCTGAAGCTCGTCGTGGTACTGGCTTGCGGAGGGGCGCTCGGGCACGGTTGCGATTGCTCGCCGGAGTGGTAGGGCGGCGTCGGTGCGTCAGGTGGTCGTCGTGGACGTCGCTGTGAATCACCCCAAGGCATGCCGAGGACACGGTTAGATTCACGGGGTCAAGGCAGGGTCGTGTGTTTCAACTAGAAGTCACGGGGCGGTCGGGCTTACCACAAGAACTCACCGGAGTTCGTGCAGAAGACGGTGGCGGCCCAGTCGTCGACGTTGCCGACGCTGTGGCTCATGCGAAGGCAAACGGAGAGTGTCAAAAGAAGCGCAGAGGCTCACTGATCTAGTTTGCAAGAACGAGAGGCAGAGGGAAGCACAGAACTCACCGTAATTGGCCGGAGTAGTCGCCGGAGACGGCGGGGTTGCAGAGAGAAATGCGTGCAGCCTGGGGGTGTTCTGTGCTTGGGGTTTGGGGGAAAAGAGAGAGGGGACAGAGGGGTTTCTTATAGCCTGGTCGCGAGCGAGAATCACTCTGCCAATAACTCGAATTGACGCCGCGAATTAAAACCAGAAACACCCGCGTTGATTTGGGGATGAACGGGTCGTGCGGGTGGAGACGACGCCGACGTGGAGGTGGTCCGCTTATCAGCGAGGTGCGCGAAATGAGTGTGGGGTCCGTCTGTCAACGGCTCGGTGTGTGTGCTTGCGCGTGAGGGGAGAAGATGAGATGCCCGGGTGGGCTTGCTGGGCTCGGTTTGTTGCTGGGCCAGATTCTGGCCGCGCGGCCCTTTTCTATTGTCTAAGCCTTTTTTTTTCTAAATTCATTTTCTGGTATGAATTTGATATGAATTCAAACCCTTTTGAAATTCAACTGCTTTGGAAACTTTTGCAAGGTTTTGTGGGTTCAAAAACATTCATTCTAACTAAGTGTTTACCTTGCAAGGCTTGGTCAAGCTTGGTTTTCAAAGTAAATAGAGATTTGCTTTAGTTTGTAAATATTTGAAATAGGGTTTTGAAACCATTTCTAATTTTTGATTCTTGGGTTAAAAGTTTCACATAATCTTTCCATCATTTAGAGACAAGCAAACAAGTATTTAAACTTTCAAATTTCACAGGGTGATGGTCATTTGGAATAAATTGCCCACATGAAATCATAGCTCCAACTTATGTTTCTAAATGATTTTTGAGAAAACCCTAAATGCAAAGATGATATGTATGAGTTTTGAAACTATGATTTTTGGGATGTTACAAAGCTAACCCCCTTAAGATGAATCTCGCCCTCGAGATTCGGGTTGGCTAGCAAATAGGTGAGGGTGGCCTTTCCGAAGATCATCTTCTCTTTCCCATGTTGCTTCCTCTTCAGAGTGATGGTTCCATTGTACTTTACAAAACTTGATGGTTTTAGTCCTTGTGACTCTTTCTGCGGTCTCAAGTATCTTGACAGGCTTTTCTTCATAAGTGAGGTCACTTTCTAGCTGAACTTCTTCCAAAGGTATGGTATCCTTCAAAGAAGACTCTTCCATTTCTGGGTGACATTTCTTAAGCTGACTCACATGGAATACGTTATGGACTGCTGATAGAGATTCTGGCAATTCAACTTCATATGCAACTTCTCCCTTGCGACTTAGAATCTTGAATGGCCCCACATATCTTGGTGCCAACTTTCCTTTGACTCCAAATCTTTTCACTCCACGAAGTGGTGATACCCTGAGATATGCTCTATCCCCAACTTCGTAGGTGACTTCTCTACGCTTAGAATCCGCGTAGCTTTTCTGTCGGGACTGTGCTATCTTCAATCTGTCCTTAACCAATTTGACTTTCTCTTCGGCGTCCTTGATAAGATCTGGTCCAAATAAGCTTCTTTCTCCCACACCATTCCATAATAATGGGGTGGTACACTTCCTTCCGTAGAGTAACTCAAACGGTGCCATTCCAATACTAGATTGATGGCTGTTATTGTAAGAGAACTCCGCGTAAGGCAAACTTTCATCCCAACTAGCTCCATAATCTAAAGCACAGGCTCTCAACATGTCCTCAAGAATTTGGTTGGTCCTTTCTGTTTGTCCATCCGTTTGAGGATGAAAAGCAGTGCTAAACTCCAATCTCGTTCCTAAGGATTCATGTAGTTGTCTCCAAAAGTGAGATGTGAACTGGGTTCCTCTATCTGACACAATACTCTTTGGCACACCGTGAAGGCACACAATCCTGCTCATATAAATTTTTGCTAACTTGGCACTTGTATAAGTTGTCTTCACTGGTATAAAATGAGCCACTTTAGTTAGGCGATCCACTACTACCCATATGGAATCATATCCTGACCTGGTCCTTGGTAATCCGGTAATGAAATCCATACCAATATTTTCCCACTTCCATTCAGGAATAGGCAGTGGTTGAAGCAAACCTGCTGGTTTCTGGTGCTCCGCTTTGACTCTGCTACACACATCACACAAAGCAATATGTTCGGCGATGTCCCTTTTGAGGTTGTTCCACCAAAACCTTTCCTTCATGTCCATGTACATCTTGGTATTTCCCGGGTGAATAGAATACGGAGAGTTGTGACCTTCCTGTAAGATCAGTTTCCGCAATTCTGGGTCTTGTGGAACACATATACGTTTCCCGTGCCATAAAGTACCCTGTTCGTCAACGTGGAAACTCTTAGCCTTCCCTAGACTAATATTTCCTTTAATCTTTCCAATTTCCTCATCAGTCTTCTGAACTTCTCGGATTTTGTCCAATAGAGTGGGTTGAACTTCTAAGGACATGAGATGTCCTTCTGGCACAATCTCCAATCTGAGTTCTTTGAATTGCTTACACAAGTCATCTGGCAATTCCCCTTTGGTAAGGCCATTTACAAATGTCTTACGACTTAGAGCATCCGCTACTACATTTGCTTTACCGGGATGGTATTGCAAACTTAAGTCGTAATCCTTGATAAGTTCTAGCCATCTTCTTTGTCTCATGTTGATTTCCTTCTGGGTGAAGATATACTTCAAACTCTTATGATCGGTGAACACTTCACAACGCTTTCCCAAAAGGTAATGTCTCCATGTTTTGAGTGCATGGACGACAGAGGCTAACTCCAAATCATGAGTATGATAGTTTACTTCATGAGTTTTGAGTTGTCTCGAAGCATAGGCTACGACTTTACCATCTTGCATAAGTACGGCACCCAAACCTTGATGAGAAGCATCACAATACACTTGGAAATCCTTTTCCAAATCTGGCAGACATAGGACTGGTGCTGTTACAAGTCTCTTCTTCAATTCTTGAAAACTGACTTCGCAACCTTCAGACCAGGCAAACTTCTTGTCCTTCTTTAGCAATTCTGCCATAGGCTTAGCAACTTTCGAGAAATTTTCAATGAACCTTCTGTAGTAACCTGCTAAGCCGAGGAAACTACGAACTTCTTTCACATTCTTGGGTGATTCCCATTCTGTCACAGCTGAAACCTTAGCAGGATCAACTGCCACACCATCTTTTGTCATCACATGACCAAGAAAACCAACTTCCTCTAACCAGAACTCACACTTGCTGAATTTGGCATATAGTTTATGTTCCCTCAGTTTCTCAAGTATCAAGCGTAAGTGTCTTTCATGCTCTTCCTTGCTCTTGGAGTAAACCAAGATGTCATCGATAAAAACGACAACGAACTTGTCAAGGAATTCCATGAACACCTTGTTCATCATATTCATGAAGTATGCCGGAGCGTTGGTTAATCCAAAAGGCATCACAGTATACTCATACAATCCATACCTTGTGGTGAATGCTGTTTTTGGTATGTCTTGCTCTCGTATCTTGAGTTGAAAATAACCTGACCGAAGATCAATCTTCGAGAATACACATGCTCCTTCTAGCTGATCAAATAAGTCGTTTATTCTTGGCAAAGGATATTTGTTCTTGATGGTAACCTCGTTGAGAGAACGGTAGTCAATACATAATCTTTGTGTTCTATCCTTCTTCTCCACGAACAATACCGGGGCTCCCCAAGATGATGAACTTGGTTGAATAAACCCTTTTATGTAACTGTTCTCCTAGCTGTTTATTGAGCTCTTTCAATTCATCAACTGATATTTTGTATGGTCTCTTAGCTATTGGTCCTGATCCTAGCACCAAATCTATCAGAAACTCCACATCTCTATCTGGTGGCATTCCTAGTAGCTCCTCCGGAAACACATCCGGATACTCACATACTACTGGTACACTGTCCATGCTAACCCCCTTAAGATAATTCAGCTTACTTCCTTTGGATTCAAAGTTTGACTTGAATTTTATTCTTTTCCCTTCTGGGGTTGTGAGTGTAACTGTACGATTGGCACAATCTAGTACTCCTTCATGTTTAGCCATCCAATCCATTCCCAAAATTACATCTAGTCCTTGGGAATCTAGGATTATCAGGCTTACAGGAAACTTATGTTTACCAAACTCTATCATGAGATCCCGGCATCCAAGGCTTACTATCATATCTCCCCTAGAGAACTAACCTTTATTGGACACCCAATGTTTTCTGATGCAAACCCATTTCTATCCACAAATGCCTTTGATATGAATGAATGAGATGCACCGGTATCAAAGAGTACGAATGCTGAAATTGAATTGAGTCTGAACTTACCAGCCACGGCATCAGGTTCCTCATAGACCTCCTCCACATTGATGTGGTTAACCTGTACTTTCTGGAAAGGATTCGGCTTGTTAGGTCCTTCCACCTTCTTTTCGGGGCACTCATTTGCACAGTGTCCCATCTTCTTGCATTTGAAGCATTCAACCTGACTGATGTACTTTTTAGGAGGTTGGCCTCCACTTCCACTACCATTTCCACCATAGTGACTCTTATGTCCACCCTTGTGGTTCTTGTACTTGTCCTTGTCATGACTGCGATGATGCTTGTTGTCATGACGGTTGTGGTTGTGCTTGCTGAATTTCCCATGTTTATGGGATCCTGAGTTGCCACTGTCATCATAGTGAGATCGTTTGTGAGACGATCCCGAGCTGTACTTGTCGGAGTGTTTTCTCTTTCTACTCTCGACTTGCTTCATTTTACTTTCCAAAATAGCAGCCTTGTCACACAACGACTGATAAGTTGGAACATATGCCACAGACAACTGTAGGTTCAGTTCATCATTCAAACCCTCCAAGAACTTTTCCTTTCTCTTGGCATCTGTATCAACCTCATCCGGTGCATAGCGCGCCAGATTGTTGAACTCTTCTATGTATTCTGCCACGCTGCGGTGGCGCTGTTTCAGGTTGTGAAACTCTTTCTTTTTCAGACTCATTATCCCTGATGAGATATGAGCCGTGCGAAAACCATCTTCAAAGATAGCCCAAGTCACCTCATCAATAGGAGTGGTGATTTGGAAGTTGTCCCACCATGTGGCGGCTGGTCCTTCCAACAGATGTGCTGCAAACCTGACCTTTTCAGCATCCGTGCAGCCCACGGTCACTAAGTCTTTGTTCACAGAACGTAACCAGTCATTGGCTATCATGGGATCAGTTGTTCCCGAAAACTTTGCTGGCCTCAGACGCAGAAATCTGGTGAGCATATCGAAACCCGGAGGGTTGTTGTTATTGTTGTTGTTGTTGTTGTTGTTGTTGTTGTTGTTGTTGTTGTTGTTGTTGTTGGGTCGTTGTTGTTGTTGTTGTTGTTGTTATTCTGGTTTTGGATGAATGTTGTCATCATTTGCATAAGCTGTGTTTGCGCATTCATCATTTGTTGCATTTCCGGGGTGATGTTGTTGGGGTTGGGGTTTGCGCGACGGGGAGGCATCTGTGGTTAGTTCAAATAGATAAGAATGAGATACCCATAGATGTTTCATGCACAATACATCATAAGCAAACACATAACAAGCAACATAAGAATAAAAGTTCAACAACCACATAACAAGCTCATGAGGTAAACACACAAGTGGCAAGCCATCCACATGTCGGATGGTCCAATAATAGGTTCACAATAACAAGTATGAATATGAAAGGTAAACGAGTAGTCAAGTCTACTCATCAGCGTCAATCTCCTCCTCAACGAAGGTAAGACCTGCGTTCTCCATCGCGGTCTTATTCTCCTCAATCATAGTGGTCAAGGAATCGACCTTGGCCTTGAGAGCCCTCTTCTGGGAGCGAAGCCTCTCAATGACCATCTGCTGCTGCTCAAGCTCGAAGTCCTTGGACTTCAGTTCCTCGGTCATGTCCCGGATTTTCTTGTTCCTCTCCTGGACGCGTTTCTCCTGACTCTTGAACTTGCGATCCTGAGCCTCGAACCTCGTCTCCATTTCCTTGATCATCTCATCCTGCTGTGCGAAAAGCTTGTCTTTCTCGCGTAGCTGCACCTGAAGCTCGTCATTGCCAAGCATGACGTTCATCCTGTCCGTATCTACGTGCCTGAGAAGAGTCTCTAAGTCCTGAAGATAGAGACGTATCGGCTCTGCAGTGCTCCTCGAGTCGTCCTCAAAGTCGATGGAATCTCCATCAACATCACGCCTTCCGAAGGCGTGGAAGTGAGTGCCCCTAACCTGTCGGGAGTGACGGCCTAACAATCGTCCTATCAGGTCCTGCATGACTACCTCCATGCCTCTCTCCCTGTCGTCGTGCATCAGCTTGAAGACGATGGCCTCCGTAGTAGGCTCAGTCTGGCGTCCGGGCTGGTTCACCTTGAAGCCCCAGAGGTCCTTCCTCTCGAACTTGGTGAGTGGGTACACCGTGATGGTAGGAAGGGGGAGATCGAGCAGAGTGGTAAGCTCAACGATACGGGGCCCAAAACGAGTAACCTGGAACTCCTCAACAGTGCTGACGGCAATAGGCATCTATTTATAAAATTGAAAAGTTAGAACAACATTTATTTAAAATGAACACAAAACAACCATCTCATACATAACCATGGAACACAATTTCACACAAGTCATGCTTACATAAATCCATTACATCAAACAAGGTCCAACTTATTTAATGTATCATTTTGGAAAATAAGGTGATAAGTGGTGGTCCAACTAACGAAGTGTTCTTACAATCCAATCTCACGGGACCTATTATTAAACACTATGTTCCTAGATGCAATCCACCAATCTTGCTCTCTTGACTCTATCACTAAGTCTATAACATCTCCCCTTATCTCTTGGTTGGTGTCTTCCAACTCTTGAGTAAGCTCCTTCTCTTTCTCTAAGTCCTTTTGGAGGTTGAGCATTCTGCACTTGACTCTAGCACTTAGTTCTTTGATAGTCCTCCAAGCTGCATCCCTGGCTGACTCAAAGAATGTGGTGTGCATTGTAGTGTTGGTGTACATGCAGAATCCCCTTTCTTTGTGGTTGTCTTCCTTTTTTTGTACAAGTGAAGTTGTACCCACCAATACTCCACTCCTTTATCCATCACTGGAAAGCCCTTGTACACAGCTTCACCATGTGCATCCATTGCCTCCATGAGATCCTTGAGAATATTGGGAAACTCAGTTTCACACTCCAAGGTCATGGTCATGAGTGGTCCCTTCTTCACGGCTTCGTTGATGGAGTTCATCTACAAAGGAAGTTGAAAGAGATTAGAAAAGTTTTACGAGAAGAATAGACAAGTGTAGAAGTATTTGAAAAACTTTTTCCTTAGTGGTTTTCCAATTCTAGGGTCATAATCCTACAGGCAACACAGTGCTCTGATACCATCTGTTAGACCCCTCCTTTAGAAAGGAAAGGATCCCTGTGATTGCAATGCTAGTCCCTGGATCAATGCTAGCATCCACAGTTTAAGATGAAGTACACAGATACAAAGGTCGTTTATTACATTCATTCCAGAGATAAAATATAGTCTTTTACAACTCATGGCCATAGGCCTAATACAAGAGTTTTAAGGAACAAGTAAATAAACATAAGTCTTCATCTTCATGTGCCACAGGCAAGCATGTTGAGTGTAGACTCATGACTCCTATTCATTGTCGGAGTAACCTGCAACATCACAAGTTACAGCCACAGAGGGTCAATACTTTGGAATAGTATTGGCAAGTGATACCTTATTATATTTTAAGTGGACTATATTACTATATGCATTTTGGCTAAGTGTAGCTTGGCTTGCTTTGCTTGAAAATAGGTTTTTCCTATTAGTTGAAATCACTAAGTTTTTCTTTGTCAAAACATTCCCAAGGAACCACCAATAGACATTGAGGTCCTTCACCCTTGTTCACCCATCAATTTTTTATTTAGAAGTTGGAGTGTTGAGATTCTTGTAGCTTCCATGTCTTGATGCTCAAAAGTGTCCATTTCCTTGGACAAGGCTAAGTACTTAGGTTTTCCATCTGCAGAGGTTGTGCACTTTCCCCACCAGACTTGGTTTCCCAAGACAGGATCCTTCAGAAGCCTTTCCTTAGTCAAATGGACGCGCTCCAACCTATCAACCCAACTATCACCAACTGTCCAAGTGACTAAGTTCTAGCTACCTATATGATCATGTCAGAGCCCATATTGCCAAGTGGTTGCACTGTAAGCTTTCTCAACACTTGGCCTCCAAATCCCTTTGTGCCTGGGTGGCTTACCACAAGTGAGATACACAACCCAAGTCCATGGCCTTGTGTAACCACTCAACATAACCCATACTTTCCATTCCACCCAGGAGGTTCATTTGACTTAGTGGTTTTATTAGAAAAGTATAAGTCTCTTGACTTAGAATATTTTCTTTATAGTATGTGTAGTTTTTCACCAACCCTTGTTTTGCTATAAGCTAGGCTAAGCAAAGTATGGCAACATATCTTAGGGATGATTCCTTAGCCATTCTACTAGACTACATAGGATTTCCCCATCTTTTACATTAGACAAAAATAGCATGCAACACTATAACAAAATATCTAATGCTAGTTCAAAATATAGGACAAATTTATTCATGTAAATATCACTTGCCTTGGTAGTGGGGAGAGTAGCACTCTTCATAATCACAATCACTAGCAAAATCTACACAAGAAACAATAGCATACAATTACACACAAATATATACAACCAAAAATAATATGAATGCATGCATGCAAGAATTTACTAAGTGGTAATTTTTGAAAATTCTACCAAGTATGCTCATGTCTACAGAAACTTAACATGTCACAAGTTTGCCAACTAAACTTATTTGGCCCCATTATAATTTACCAAATTAAATCTATATCTAAAATAGCCTAAAACTTGTTCCACAAATAAAATCATTTTAACTGTTACTATATGCTAAATAAATTGGATATTCAGAAAGGCCTTGTTTCACTGAATCCAACGGTATAAAGTTTGCAAAAATCCAACGTGGCATTCAAAAGTTATAAGCATTTGAAGTTTGAATCTAAATCTGGTTTTAAATTCTGTTTTTAGTTTAAACTTTGCCACGCGTCGCGTTATTACTGGTGCGTACCGGTTCGCACCGGATCACCCTTCTGTGCCGTTGGATCTAACTAACGCTGCACGGTCCAGATCTGTCCATACCCCTTCGTTTAAGTGAAGTGTTTCTATGCGTAGGATTCCGATCTAACAGCTAAAAATCTCCTAACCAAAATCGAGCGGCGCTACCGGCGGTGACAGGCGGCGGCGGCGCGTCTGACTACGGCGGCGCCGGCGTTCTACATCGTCCGCGAGAGGGAGAGAAGCATTACCAGGTTCGCCGGAGGCTGCTGAAGCTCGTCGTGGTACTGGCTTGCGGAGGGGCGCTCGGGCACGGTTGCGATTGCTCGCCGGAGTGGTAGGGCGGCGTCGGTGCGTCAGGTGGTCGTCGTGGACGTCGCTGTGAATCACCCCAAGGCATGCCGAGGACACGGTTAGATTCACGGGGTCAAGGCAGGGTCGTGTGTTTGAACTAGAAGTCACGAGGCGGTCGGGCTTACCACAAGAACTCGCCGGAGTTTGTGCAGAAGACGGTGGCGGCCCAGTCGTCGACGTTGCCGACGCTGTGGTTCATGCAAAGGCAAATGGAGAGTGTCAAAAGAAGCGCAGAGGCTCACTGATCTAGTTTGCAAGAACGAGAGGCAGAGGGAAGCACATAACTCACCGTAATTGGCCGGAGTAGTCGCCGGAGACGGCGGGGTTGCAGAGAGAAATGCGTGTAGCCTGGGGGCGTTCTGTGCTTGGGGTTTGGGGGAAAAGAGAGAGGGGACAGAGGGGTTTCTTATAGCCTGGTCGCGAGCGAGAATCACTCTGCCAATAACTCGAATTGACGCTGCGAATTAAAACCAGAAACGCCCGCGTTGATTTGGGGATGAACGGGTCGTGCGGGTGGATACGACGCCGACGTGGAGGTGGTCCGCTTGTCAGCGAGGTGCGCGAAATGAGTGTGGGGTCCGTCTGTCAGCGGCTCGGTGTGTGTGCTTGCGCGTGAGGGGAGAAGATGAGATGCCCGGGTGGGCTTGCTGGGCTCGGTTTGTTGCTGGGCCAGATTCTGGCCGCGCGGCCCTTTTCTATTGTCTAAGCCTTTTTTTTTCTAAATTCATTTTCTGGTATGAATTTGATATGAATTCAAACCCTTTTGAAATTCAACTGCTTTGGAAACTTTTGCAAGGTTTTGTGGGTTCAAAAACATTCATTCTAACTAAGTGTTTACCTTGCAAGGCTTGGTCAAGCTTGGTTTTCAAAGTAAACAGAGATTTGCTTTAGTTTGTAAATATTTGAAATAGGGTTTTGAAACCATTTCTAATTTTTGATTCTTGGGTTAAAAGTTTCACATAATCTTTCCATCATTTAGAGACAAGCAAATAAGTATTTAAACTTTCAAATTTCACATGGTGATGGTCATTTGGAATAAATTGCCCACATGAAATCATAGCTCCAACTTATGTTTCTAAATGATTTTTGAGAAAACCCTAAATGCAAAGATGATATGTATGAGTTTTGAAACTATGATTTTTGGGATGTTACAGGCTCATGATAAGAATGTTTTATGTGATAATTATATTGTTAATTTTATTCATGTTGCTACTGAAAGTTATTATGAGAGAGGGAACCATGGTCTTATGCATCTCAAAAATATTAAGTTTCCCCTCTTTATGTTGAAAATATTGAAGTTGCACTTTCTTTGCTTTCCTATGCTTGTTGCTTTGTGCTTTCATGACTTGTTTCTTTAAAAGATTCATGTGCATAGGAAGTGGGTTAGACTTAAATGTGTTTTGAATTCTCTTCTTGATGCTCTCTTTTACTTCAATTCATATTTCTTATGTGAGCTTCTTCTCAAACTATCAAGCCTAACTTAAAGGCGTTAAAGAAAAGTACTTGTTGGGAGATAACCCAAGAGTTTTCTTGAGTCTTGGAAGTCATTACTTAAGTAATTACCTCTACTTATCCTTTTTGTTTGCTTTTTGTGCCAAGAATGACCTCTAATGAGAGGGAGGTAAGATTTGGGGAGTTGTTGTCCCGAAACAGATTTTTGTGTTCCACCGTAAATATTCGTGAGGAATCTCTATAAGGTGGATGGAGCTGATATTTTGTGAATAAATCCCCCCATATGTTATCTAACTTTCTTTAGTTCAATACTTTTTTATTTGAGCAACAAAAAGTCTTCGAAAAAATCGGTTGCTACCTGCTGGTCTGTTTTGACAGATTTCTGCCATTATTTGCATTTGCTTCTTATTGATTCCTTTTTGGATTCTTTTTGGGAAATTGAAATTTTTGATGGAATTGATACAGTAGCTTGTATTTTTAGTGAAGGTTTTGCTGTTCTAAAGCTAAACCTAAGGGTCTATTATATTTTGAATACACTAATGTTGCTAATGAAGATTGTGTGAAGTTTTGTATGAAGGAAAATTTTGAGGTATAGAGAGAGAGTGATCTAATGATATTAAGAATGGAAAAAAGCTCAAGATTGGGGATGAAACCCCATGTCACCCCAAGAAATATTCAAGAGGTACAAGCATCAAAGCTTGGGGATGCCCAAGGCATCCCCATCTTCATCAATAAAAAGCTCAGGTCTTTCTAGACACTTCATTTTTATTGTTTCATGCACAAGTTGTGTTGTTCTTGGAGCGCCTTAGTTTTCGTTTTTGGTTTTCGTTTGCTTGGTTTGCTGCAATAAGTTGGTTGGATCACAACACACTTATTTTGGAGAGAGACACACTCTATTTTCATTGCATGGAACACTCTAGTTTTCATTCTTATTGTCTTGTGAGTGTTCTCTTCTGCTAGCACTGTGTTTAGCCTTAGTTTTCTTGTGCTTTTTGCTTAGAAATTTTTAGTTCTTCGTTGTGGATTTGTGAGATATGCTCACTGATCTTTCTTGATTAGTATCTTTGTGAGTTGTTTTAAATAAGTCGATTGGTGTTGGAGAAAAGTAGAAAGTTTCATGCTTATAGTGGTACAAAAGGAGCTTGTTTTGACTATGTCTTAGAATTTACCATGTCATACTAGATGTTGTTTTGACCTTATGCTTAGTGCTTATTGCTGTAGCATGACTTGTTCCAAACAATTGAGATTGCTTAGTGTGCCTTGAAAAAATCATGCATTGTTTTAGCATACAAAAGCAGAGTATTGCGGTATTCTCCTTTGATGCTTTGTTTGGGTTGACTTGGCAAATGCTCACACCATGTTATGAATATGATCAAGTCATCATAGACTCTATGATCATTTAGTCCTTGACTTGTAGTACCACTCTATGCTTTGATTAGTAATTTTTGTCGCTCTGCATGATTATGGCCATTATTGCTCTCTTAGTTGGTCGCTCCCAGTATTTTGATAGCCTCCACTTGTATGAGAAAGCTCTACTCATGATTCCAACTTCCAAGAAACCAAGTTATTCCAAAGTGCCCACTATAAATTCCTATGCATGGTGTGTTACACCATTCCAAGTATATTCTTGTTTTCATCTATCTTCCAACTAAAAAGTATTTTGTTATGTGAAAACTTAGTGATTAAAGCTTGCACAAACTTGATGGCACACTTTATTTTTCTTTCCCCTAATAAACTCGAACCATTGTGTCATATATGTTGTATATGCTTGCACTTAAACATTGCAATTAGTAGAACCATGCTGTCATGGGGAACGCTTTCAACATTGCACTTGTACTTTGTACACAGTTGATATCATGCTCTTTTGTCTATGGATGTCGTCGATGTGAAATGAAAGGGGAGCTTGTAAGTCCTTGGAGTTATGTATGTGTGTTAGAGAAACGCCTGGGCCGCTAGCATAAGCCATGCATAATCATGGTGGAAACTTGCAGCATCACCATAGTGACATATATGAAGCATTCTTATTATAAAAAAAGAGATTGAGAAAAATAGACATATTGAGAAAAGAGGAAAGAGAGAAAAACACCATATTCGCATGGTAATTAAGAAGAATGTTGAGATCCTCATTGTCTGCTTGCCTTGTCATTTTGGTTATGAGATAGATCCTGTACCATGTGCAAGGGGTACCCCGTTGGCCGTTCTCTATGATACACATGTACTTACTATGACAAGAACTTACAGGTCAATAAAGTTGAGTAGCATGAGGATCGACCCTCGTATTCAAGGGACATGAGATTTCTAGCTTATACTTTGTGAAGCATATACTCTGTTCACTTTAACCTTAATCATTTCAAGATGCTTATGATAGGGGCAATGAGAGCTAAAAGCTAACAAGTACCATAATTTTTTGAAGCTCTTTTTGAAACCTGGAATCCCTGCTTCCCTTATGAAGGGACTTTCTTCCACCATTATATTGTCCACCTTCTATCCTTAGGCACCAGTTAAGAGAGCATAGTTGCCATTCTTAGTTCTATGTGCATTGTCCCAAAACTTATTGAGTGATGCATATTGTTGTTATTTCTTGTTCTTGAACTATTTGTATCTTGTCACCCTTATGAACTTTGAAGGTGTCCTATGCATTTTTGTTTTGCTACTCCATGAGGGACAAACTGAATGCCACTATGCTATGTTTTCTATATGTGAAACAAACAAACGTATTTCAATGCATTGTTATTAATGATCTTTGTTTGTATCCTTTCATGTTGCAACATACTTACTATGTACTATTGTTAGAACTTCATCTTTCATGCTCATGTTTAGAGTACTTTGATCCAAGATTTCAATGCTTGCAAATGGTTTTATCTAGACTGTGATGGTGCATGTCACCTCAAAAATTATTCTTTTTATCACTTACCTACTCGAGGACGAGCAGGAGTTAAGCTTGGGGATGCTTGATACGTCGTAAACATATCTATAATTTTTTATGCTCCATGCTTGTTTAGTATCCACTTCTCTATGTTTTGTCTACACTTTGAGGTATTTTTATACACTTTCTGGAACTAACCTATTGAAAAGATGCCACAGTGCCAATTGCCTATTTTCTATTGATTTTAGTTTCAGAAAACTAAAAAATGAATATTTTCGGAATTTGACGGGACAAAAGCCAAAGTTCATATTTTCCCTGAACGATACGGAAAATCAAAGACGAGACGGAGGAGGACACCAGGGTGGCCACACCCTAGGTGGGCACGGGGCCTACCCTGGCCACGCCCATAGGAGGTGTGGCCCCCCTGGACCTCCACCGACATTGCCACCTTCGGCTATAAGAAGCCCCCGACTCAGAAACCCTAAATGATTGATCATACATCCACGAAAAGTTCTGTAGCGCTGCCGCCACCGAAGGGGAGATTCGGCGGACAGAAAGTCTCTGTTCTAGCACCCTGCCGGGACGGGAAAGTGCCCCTGGAGCCATCTCTATCGATCTCCACCACCATCTCCATCACCGTTGCAGATTCCCATGATGAGGAGGGAGTATTTCTTCTTCCAGGCTAAGGGCTCTACCGGTAGCTACGTGTTCACCTCTCTCTCTATGCATGATCATGTTGTGGTCATGAGCTTTGTAATCAAGTAGATCTACCTTGCTACTCAAGTGCTTCAATAGATCTCTACTCTCCCCATGTGTGTCTAAGTGACAGCGTGCACGCCATGGTGGCACTTAGGCTTGAGTCTACATAAATACTCATCGTACTTTAATAGATCTATTCTTTTCCCCACGTGTGTGAAAGTGACAGCGTGCACGCCGTGTGTTGCACTTAAGCTAGATTACATATATATTCATGAGTTATATTTTGAGTTGGTTGTCTCTATGAAATTGTGGTGTTTGTTGGAACCATCTAGTTCTCAAGGTGATAGTGTGGGGTTATCTAGATTGGGAAAGGCGGACTTTGAGGTATGCTTTTGTAGGCCTACCATGGATTAGAGTGTCCAACCGGAGAATAGTTCACGGTAGTATCACAAAGAGAATATATTTTTTGAGAGTGCTCACTAGTGAAAGTAAGTTCCCTAAGTGTCAACACCCGTATTTTTAAATCCCAGATGCCTGTTATGCCATACATCACAATCCCAGGATTACCATTTTTGCGAGACATAACAGAATTGGATACCATAGTACATCATCCATTACAACCGTACATAAGTTCTTACACAAATAGGGATCTCATGATCCAGTTCTTAATACAACATCAAGCAGCGGAATACGTAATAATAACGGTAGCGTAGGCGAAGCTCCATTTTCGGGGTCACAAGCAATGCTGACGATGGGAGATGATCCTAGTTGTCGTAACCTTCCTGGGGTCCATCCTCCAGGTACTCCTCTTCATAGTATGGCCATGGGAATAGCCAGGAACAAAGCCATGAGTACTCTTTAAGTACTCGCAAACTAATACTAACAAGTGAGAGGGGTTTTTGATAATAGGACACTAGGCTCTAGGTTTGTTTTGCAAAATCCAGATTTATCTCTACTAATTTTGGAAGCAACGAATGCTAGTTGAAGTTTTATAACACCTAAATGGAAACTGGTATTTCATATCACAACCCTGTTGTGGTCAAGTCAAAGTCTCACTTTGTTTCATAAGTCATTTTGAAAAGTCTGACGGGGGAGCAGTATGGCCACTCCAACTATCCACAATCGCGGACGCGGCTATTCGAATAGTTTGACACTCTGCAGAGATTGTACACTTTCACCACAACATTCGATACATCCGTCAGGAACAAATCCTGAATTCACCATCTCAGTATGCGGATAATCAATCCTAACCTTTCAATTACACGCCCTAGTATAAGAACCTCTCCTGTGAATTTGGCCTCCCAACCATGACCAACTGTCATCTTGGGTACTACACAGGTGGACAATCTTCACAAGGTAGCCTCAGCTCAGACCTTGGCCGGGAGGGAACTAATACTAAGGTATATAAGTTTCCAGTCAAGCCCTACCCAATCTTCGGGTATTGTGGTTGTACGATAAAATTGGAATGGTATCGCATCCAGACAACCATCAGTTTTATAAAGGGCTAAGGCTCATGGCTCATCATTTTCATCACCAAAATCATGAAGTGTTCGGAAACACATGTCCAAAACATTTCAATAGAATGATCCATCATTCCAAGGTTTTCATAACCATTTTTCTACCAAGTATTCCCCTCTAAAGTTGATTAGGTTTTATGCTTAGCACTAGCATCTACAGGTGGGGGTAAGCACATATGAGGGGTGGTAAACTAATGGAGTTTTAGCTAAGTTCAATCTCATGCCTTAGGATGACATCAAGATTATCTAGCTTAGGCCAAATTTTATGCTCTTTATGCAACCTTCACAATACATCTTTCTAGAATCTACAAGTCACTTAAGTAGACTCCAAGTAATAGCTTTGATAAAGAAATAAAATAGAAAGCTTGTAAGTAAAACTAGGATTGGGATCATCAAATATGTCCAACCAAGCATGCTTAGTGCATTGCATAGGTTATCCAACTTTCATAACTGCAAGTGTTAGCTTGCACGTTCAACTAGTAGTATTAGGATTGCCTTGTGAAGAGCAGTGGTTGAAGTTCTCCTCGGCTTCTTCTTCGTAGTATCCTCCTTCCTCCTCGTATCCTTGGTCGGTACTAGCGTCTATAAATAAATACGATGTACACAATCACCAAACAATACTTAACTACTTGCAATCATCACACACAAGGTTCCTATAGATGATCTAACATCATCTCTAACATTACAAGATTAAGGCTTGGTTTAATTCCTTTTATTTTTAGAAAAGTAATTTCTACTCATTGAGAAACTACTTAAGATTTAATATTCTCCAAACCAAACATGGGATCATGTTGACACATGTCATCACCACATATTTTAGTCCATGGGAATATGATTTAAAGTGGTGTCACAATTTAATAAGGTTTCACCCTTTTATTTTAATTAACTAAAGTGGCTAGAAATGCCTATGTAGCATTCTTTTATTACTTGAACATTATTTCTATAAGTAAACCTATATATTTTTATATATTATGAAAGGTATGGTTAAATGTGATTTTTGAGAGTTGGAATCAACTCAAAAGCTATTATGGTTTAAATTTGAAAAATGTTTGAATGCAGAAAAGCTTCTGCCTTGTTATTTTTACCATGTGTGATCTATAGATCCAAATGACTTGAATCCAATGGTCTTGGATTCAGCATTCCCCGACCTTTCTACCAAAATTAGTTTCATTCAATTTGGTGCACTGAATCGATCTAGGTTGATTTTTGAAAATGGGTACAGAAGTGTGTTTGAAATTAAATGGGAAAGGTTTAATTCAAATAACTGGGTTGCGCGGGAAAAGTTAACGGGCCGGCCTGCTAAGCGCAGCGCTTCCGCGGGATGCTTAAGTGGCTGTCCCCACTCGTCAGTGAGACAGGTGGGTGCGAAGCGGTATGGGGCGATGTGGGTCGTTCGATCTGGTTCTAATCCAACGGCTGAGAGTCATCGTCGACGTTGGACAACGCCGGCGAGACAAAAACCTAGCACGGCCAGTGGGGGTTGTTGGGGGCTCACCGGGGTGTAGGCGAGGGTCGGCGAGGCAGGCGAATGACGAAGTCGATGACGGCAAACTCAGGGGTGGTCACGGCAGCTCCTGGGATGGACGAAATCGATGGCGCCCTTCTTCTCCAGAGGCGGCGGGCTCTGGTGAAATTCTGGCGATGCACGGCTCGCCTTGCTCCGGGACTGAGGTGGGGTGGTTCTGGGTGAGAGAGGAGTGGAATGGTGTGAAGAATTCGAGCGGGGGAGTCCTCTATTTATAGTCTCGACGGTGAGACCGAACGGCATGGGCGGGCGACGGTGGCGACATGTCTACGGGCTGCTAGAGGCATGGCCGGCGGTGGCGATCGCTTGGTGGTCTCCTGGAGATGCTCTACGGCTTTAATGCGCTTGTAGGGGCGGTGCGGTTTGGTCTGGAACACGCGACGCTCTGCGCCGCAGAGGCGGCGTCTTCGACGGCGAGCGGTGGTTGTGCGTCACGGGGCGGCGAACGGGGATGTCTGGCGGTCTCCTGGGTCGGTGGTGATCGTGTATGCACGCGGCAAGGGCGGCGTACGGTCTGTGGGCTTCAGTCGAGGGTGGCGCTCTGGTGCATGCTCGGCATGGTTGGCAGAGGCACGGGCGCGGCGTTCCTGGGTGCTCTGGTCAGTGTCTTTGAGGTAGGACTGGTCGAGAGTTGGCGGTGAGGCATGGGTGATCTCCCAGACAAGGTTGGCGTGGCTAGTTTCCTTCCTAGCTTGCTGTCCACACTGGGGTGGCAAGGGTGGCTTCAGCTGTTCACCATTGATGATATTGGCAAGCTCACAGTGGTGCTAGTGCTTGGTTAATCTTGCTAGATGATCTACTGAGATGGTTGTGAGCTAGATAGGGAACCAGTTAGGCTCAAAACACTGCACACTATAGTGTTTTGATTTTGTTTGATTTGTGTCTGCCAAGTGTTTGATGAAATGGCCGCATGAATTCAGGTTTTGAATTTTGAAAAGATTTTTGGTGGGTGTGCTAGATTGGTGTTGGTGAGTCTGCAGATGCTTGGGTTTTGAAAGTTGAGCTTGTTTGAGTGGTTTTTGAAAAAGTGGGATCTTCCCATATGATAAAGATTCAATTTTGAATTGTCATTTAAACTATGTATTTGAAAGTTTATGGATGATCACAAAGTGGGCCTTGATACCTTGTTATGAGTACAATCAAGGAGTGCAAAGATCCAGAGAAGTTTCTGCTAGGTTCTGAAAGTTTGAGATAGCCAAAGTAGGCTTGGGAGTTAAATTGGTCAAAATGACCATTGCTTTATTTTATTTGTTTTGATTTACTTGTCTTTGGGGAAAGTGTGGGAAACGTTTTAGATGATGTTTATTTCACCTAAGAAACATTTTACAAGCAAGGAAACACACAAACAAGGTGGTTCAAAAGAATTTCAAATTCAATGCATGTTCATATGCATGCATTCATAACTTTATTTAGAAAAGTTTTTGTTAACCCTAATTTTGATGCTTAGAGTTTGATGATCCAAGTTCAATATTTTTGGGATGTTACAAACCTTCCCCCCTTAAACAAAATCTCGTCCCGATATTTGAAAAAGGACGAAAAGATTACCTAGGATTTGAAGAGATCGGGAAACTCCGTCCTGATGTGATCTTCGTGCTCCCAGGTAGCTTCCTCTTCCGTGTGGTTGCTCCACTGAATCTTGAGAAACTTGATGCTTCTGGTTCGGGTAGTTCGAAAAGCTTCTTCCAAAATACGGATGGGTACTTCGGGATAGGTCAGATCATCGTTGATCTCTATGGTTCGGTGGTCGATGTTTTTGAACACTTCGGTCTTCTCGGGGACTTCGAGACATTTGCGAAGTAATGAGATATGGAACACATTGTGTACGGCTGACATCTCTTAGGGCAGTTCCAGTTGATACGATACTTCTCCTCGATGGTTCAAAATCTTGAAAGGTCCGATATATCTGGGGGCTAACTTTCCTTTGGGTTGGAAACGCTGCATTCCCTTTAATGGCGACACTTTTAGATAAACAAAATCTCCTATGTTGAAGGCGAGATCTCTACGTCTCTTGTCAACGTAACTCTTTTGTCTGGATTGGGATGTCTTGAGGTGCTCACGAATCTTGTGAACCTTCTCTTCTACTTCTCGTAGGATGTCGGGTCCGATGACCCGACTCTCTCCTACTTCCGACCAGTTCAAAGGGGTGCGACACTTCCGTCCGTACATGAATTCAAAGGGGGCCGTTTGCAAACTGGCTTGATAACTGTTGCTGTATGAAAATTCTGCGAAGGGCAGACAGTCTTTCCACTTGGATCCATATTCTAACACACATGCTCTCAGCATATCTTCGAGTATTTGATTTACTCGCTTCGTTTGTCCATCGGTCTGAGGGTGATATGCGGTGCTGAAATCTAGACGGGTTCCTAAACCTTCTTGGACTTTCTTCCAAAATCTCGAGGTAAACTGAGTTCCTCGATCCGATACGATATTCTTGGGGACTCCATGCAAACTAACGATTCTAGCGATGTATAACTCTGCTAGTTTCGAACTCTGATATGTGATCTCGACGGGTAAGAAATGGGCGAATTTGGACAATCTGTCCACTATGACCCAGATAGAGTCATTTCCCCTACTAGAAGTAGGCAGTCCAGTGATAAAGTCCATTCCTACAGAATCCCATTTCCATTCCGGAATCTGCAAGGGTTGCAACAATCCAGTGGGTCTTTGATGTCCTGCCTTGACTCGCTGACAAATATCACACTTGGCGATATAGCTTCCGATTTCTCTCTTCATCTTATGCCACCAAAATTGCTCTTTCAAATCTTGATACATCTTAGTTCCTCCGGGATGGATAGAATAAAGAGTATCATGAGCCTCCTTCAAGATAACTTCTTTCAACTCAGAATCTGATGGTACACAAAGGCGTCCTTTGTACCAAAAAACTCCTTCTTTGTCCTCGGTGAATCCGGGTACTTTGCCTGTACCGATATGATGCTTGATTCTGTCAATACTAGCATTTCCCTTCTACGCCTCTTTAATCTGACTGATCAAAGTGGGCTGGAGTTCTATGCTAGCCAAAAATCCTTCACTTACTAATTCCATTCGAAAATCTTCCATCTCTTTGTGCAAACTTGGTTGCTCCTTCAAAATCATGGAGTTCAAGCGGCACGGCAATCTGCTAAGGGCATCTGCTACCACATTGGCTTTACCAGGGTGATAGTGAATGTCCAGATCGTAATCCTTGATTAGCTCAATCCATCTTCTCTGCCTCATATTCATCTCCTTCTGAGTGAATATATACTTTAGGCTCTTGTGATCCGAATAAATCTCACAACGGTTTCCCATCAGATAATGCCTCCATGTCTTCAGGGCTAGAACTACGGCTGCGAGTTCGAGGTCATGGGTTGGGTAATTTTGCTCATGTTGCTTCAGTTGTCAAGATAGATAAGATATAACTTTGCCTTCTTGCATTAGCACACATCCGAGACCGATCTTGGATGTGTCACAATACACATCGAAGGGCTTCGTGATATCTGGCATGATCAAGATTGGGGCTAAAATCAATCTCCTCTTGAGTTCTTGAAAACTTGCTTCACATTTGTCGGTCCATTCAAACTTCTTGTCCTTCTTCAGCAATTGGGTCATGGGTCTGGCGATACTAGAGAATCCTTCTACGAATTTGCGGTGATATCCCGCCAATCCGAGAAATGCACGAACTTGGGTTTGAGTGGTTGGGGCTTGCCAATCTTCTACATCTTTCACTTTGGCAGGGTCAACGGCAATTCCTCCGGCTGATACAATGTGACCGAGGAATCCTACCTCCTGTAACTAGAATTCACATTTGCTAAACTTTGCATACAGATGATGCTCTCTAAGGGTTCCAATAATGGTCCTTAGGTGTAGCTCATTTTCTTCTTCCGATTTGGAATAGATCAGAATGTCATCGATGAAAACAACGACAAACTTATCCAGGAAGTCCATAAAAATCTTATTCATGAAATTCATGAAATAAGCAGGGGCATTGGTTAGTCAGAAAGACATGACTGTATACTCATACAATCCATATTTGGTGGTAAAGGCAGTCTTTGGAATATCCTCTGCACGAATTTTGAGTTGATGATAGCCAGTTCTAAGATCAATCTTAGAAAACACCTTGGCACCGGTCAACTGATCAAACAAATCTTCTATCTTGGGAAAGGGGTACTTGTTCTTGATGGTGACATCATTCAATTTCCGATAATCCGTACAAAAACGGTTATCTCCATCCTTCTTGTCCACAAACAAGACAGGTGATCTCCATGGTGACGCACTTGGTTGAATCAATCCAATTTCCAGCATGGAATCCAGTTGCTTCTTCAGTTTCTGCGAGCTCTGACGGGTTCATACTATAGGGTCTCTGGGCTATGGGTCCTGTTCCGGGGATTAGTTCGATGATAAACTCGATATCCCGATCTGGGGGCATACCGGGCAAAACATCTGGAAATACATCGGGGCATTCACAGACTATCCGGACTTGGTCAATGGTAGGTTGGGCCATACTCTTGTTGCACTTGAATTGGCGAGGTAAGGTTTCAGATATATGCTCGACTGATATTCCAGCTGTACTGGTCATGGTTATGGCTTTCTTGGCACAGTCAATCAATCCTTTATGTTTGGACATCCAATCCATTCCTAGTACTACTTCCAAACCTTTAGTTCCGAGTACTATCAGATTTGCATAAAAATCTATGCCATGGATTCGGATAGGGACGACTTTGCAAATTTGCCTAGCCTTAGTGGTTGATCCGGGAATTTGAACAATCATAACATGCTTCAGTTTGGTTGTTTGAATTTTACTAGTGCAGGCAAATTCTTCGGTGACAAATGAATGCGATGCACCAGAATCAAACAACACTCTTGCAAGTACTGAATTAACAGAAAACATACCCAGCACGACGTCTGGCGCTTCCTGAGCTTCTTCAGCATGCATGCGAAAAAGACGGCCGTTGCGGTTGAGTGAATTCCCTGGGGCAAATCTTCTTCCTGGCTGAACACGACGCTGCTGCTGAGCTGGGACATTGGCATTGGGGGCTGTAGCATTCTTCTTGTTGGGGCACTCGTTGGAATAGTGGCCTTTATTTCCACAATCATAACAAGTCACTTGTGACTTGTCCTTGGCTGCTACAGGCACAACATTGCTTCCAGTCCTAGGGGCAGTCTTGGTGTTGGCGGTAGCATTGTTGTTGTTGAACTTGGGTGGGGCACGATTGAAATTGTTAGCGTTGCCGGGGTTGTTGTGATTTCTCCGGGCCTAGGGTTTCCACGGTTGGGATAGGTAGGACGATTCATCGGGGGTCTGTTGGTTCTTGGGGCAAATCCTGGAGATGGGTTGGGGCGATACTTTGGGGTCTGATGGGTTCCTGGTTGATGCATCATGCGACGCTTGCGGTTCTCATTGGCTTGGTTGATCTTTCCTTCCATCTGGATAACAGAGTCAAAAAGGGCTTCAATATCAGCAAAGGAGATATTGACTAACACAGTCTGCATCTCGTCATGCAGACCATTCAGGAATCTTTCTTTCTTCTTGGCTTCGGTGTCGATCTCATCCGGGGCATACCTAGCTAATGAAAAAAAATTGTCACGGTATTCCACTACAGTCATCCTTCCTTGCTTCAGCTCTCTGAACTCGTCTCTCATTCTCTTGATCAAACCGGGTGGAACATGGGTTCTGCTAAACTTGACCTTGAATTCTTCCCAGGTCATCATCTGGCCTCCGGTCATTGCGCGAACACTGTTCCACCATGACCTGGCATCTCCTGCTAGATAGTGGGTGGCGAACAGAACTTTCTCGTTGGCTTCCACTCCGGCGACTTCTAGGTTATTTTCCATGGTTTGCAGCCAATCATCGGCGTATAGGGGTTCTTCTGACTTAGTGAAAACAGGTGGGTTGGTATTCTGGAAATTCTTGAGCTTAGATCCATGGTTGTCTTGATTTCCATGGCCTTGGTTGTTATGGGAAAGCTGGGCTATCTGCTGAAGGGTGGCTAGGTTGGCTTGACGTTCCGCTCTTTCAGCTTCGCGGTCAGAAGTTAACATTTGCAGAATCTGCAACATCGGGTCCGGGGATGAACCACTTCCTCCACGTGGCATCTGAAGATCGAGATAGATCATGAGAAAAGAGGGAAATTTCTAAGTTTTTGGGTCTTTGAAAAGTTTTTAAAGTTTGACTCAGATTTTCTCGTAACTTGCTTTTCATTCATTCATTCACACGATACAACACACACCACAACAAAGAAAAGCAGGTGGTTTTAAGAACCATTCTAAGAACTACGATATAGTGGGACCGAATACTACTCACTACGCTAGTGCTCAAGTGCTACTACTCCTCGGAATCTGTGGCCTCATCATCCTCATCATCATCGATGAAGGCGAAATCGTCTTCATCGGTGAAGAAATCCATAGCCTGATCCTCCAGAAAATCATCGTCATCGCTGAGATAGGAGTAGGGGTCTCCACGAAGATCCTCTCCGGCATTCTCCCTATCCTCCAACTGCATGTCTCTCTCGTGGATGGTCTCCTCCAAAGATGAGATGCGGTGGCGAAGGCGGGCAATGATGCGCTCCTTCTTGTCGAGCTGACGGCGGCGAGACTTGTGATCTTTTGCTAGCATGGCGATGGTTTGGTCCTTTGTCTTGATGATGGCAGACTTGTGGTTGGAGTAGTCACGGCAGTTGTCCAACTCCTGCTGACGATCATACATCATGAAGCTAAGGTGGTCCCATTGAGTCTTCGGCTCAGGGTGGTATGGGGCTTCCAGTGGTTGTCCATTTGCATCACGCCTTGGGCAAAACTCAAAGAGAGTACCCTTGTCTGATTGATGCTCTGCCCACACAAACGGGAAAGAGCTTCCTGCATGGCCCTGGCAAGTCCATCGATCCAGTTGTTCAATCTTAAGGTAAACTGAATTCCTTCCACAGTGGGAGGTTCAATCTTTCCTCTGATGCTTGCAACAATTAGCCACTGCAGATCTTCTCCTCCTTGATCATTGAGCTGAGCTCCGAAGAACTCGGGGTGCGGACGCTCCAGAAGTTCCGAAAGCTGATCCAAATCCCTTTCAAAGATAAGGTCTCCTCCATTCCCCAACTGATAAAACTTGCTGTACTTCACGTCCATCTATAAGAATATAGGATGAGTAAGTTAGTAGAGTGATCAAGTGTGTCAAAATTTTATGTATTTTGCAAGAGTTTTTGAGGAACATGAATTTTTATGAAAGAATCAAAGGTATAAGAATGAGAATAAGTTTTTGTAAATATTTGTTTTCTTTGGTTTTGAAACTAAGTTTTTGGTTCAAACGTCCAGTCTAACTAGGGTCTCCTATGGTCAGGATGGCTCTGATACCAACTTGTCAACACCCGGATTTTTAAATCCCAGATGCCTGTTATGCCATACATCGCAATCCCAGGATTACCATTTTTGCGAGACATAACAGAACTGGATACCATAGTACATCATCCATTACAACCGTACATAAGTTCTTACACAAATAGGAATCTCATGATCCAGTTCTTAATACAACATCAAGCAGCGGAATACGTAATAATAACGGTAGCGTAGGCGAAGCTCCATCTTCGGGGTCACAGGCAATGCTGACGATGGGAGATGATCCTAGTTGTCGTAACCTTCCTGGGGTCCATCCTCCAGGTACTCCTCTTCATAGTCTGGCCATGGGAATAGCCAGGTACAAAGCCATGAGTACTCTTTAAGTACTCGCAAATTAATACTAACAAGTGAGAGGGGTTTTTGATAATAGGACACTAGGCTCTAGGGTTGTTTTGCAAAAGCCAGATTTATCTCTACTAAGTTTAGAAGCAACGAATGCTAGTTGAAGTTTTATAACACCAAAATGGAAACTGGTATTTCATATCACAACCCTATTGTGGTCAAGTCAAAGTCTCACTTTGTTTCATAAGTCATTTTGAAAAGTCTGACGGGGGAACAGTATGGCCACTCCAACTGTCCATAACCGCGGACGCGGCTATTCGAATAGTTTGACACTCTGCAGAGATTGTACACTTTCACGACAACATTTGATACATCCGTCAGGAACAAATCCTGAATTCACCATACTCAGTATGCGGATAATCAATCCTAACCTTTCAATTACACTCCCTAGAATAAGCACCTCTCCTATGAGTTTGGCCTCCCAACCATGACCAACTGTCATCTTGGGTACTACACAGGTGGACAATCTTCACAAGGTAGCCTCAGCTCAGACCATGGCTGCGAGGGAACTAATACTAAGGTATATAAGTTTCCAGTGAAGCCCTACCCAATATTCGAGTATTGTGGTTGTACGATAAAATTGGAATGGTATCGCACAACCATCAGTTTTATAAAGGGCTAAGGCTCATGCCTCATCATTTTCATCACCAAAATCATCAAGTGTTCGGAAACACATGTCCAAAACATTTCAATAGAATGATCGATCATTCCAAGGTTTTCATAACCATTTTTTCCACCAAGTATTCCCCTCTAAAGTTGATCAGGTTTTATGCTTAGCACTAGCATCTACAGGTGGGGGTAAGCACAGATGAGGGGTGGTAAACTAATGGAGTTTTAGCTAAGTTCAATCTCATGCCTTAGGATGACATCAAGATTATCTAGCTTAGGCCAAATTTTATGCTCTTTATGCAACCTTCACAATACATCTTTCTAGAATCTACAAGTCACTTAAGTAGACTCCAAGTAATAGCTTTGATAAAGAAATAAAATAGAAAGCTTGTAAGTAAAACTAGGATTGGGATCATCAAATATGTCCAACCAAGCATGCTTAGTGCATTGCATAGGTTATCCAACTTTCATAACTACAAGTGTTAGCTTGGACATTCAACTAGTAGTATTAGGCTTGCCTTGTGCAGAGCAGTGGTTGAAGTTCTCCTCGGCTTCTTCTTCGTAGTATCCTCCTTCCTCCTCGTATCCTTGGTCGGTACTAGCGTCTATAAATAAATATGATGTACACAATCACCAAACAATACTTAACTACTTGCAATCATCACACACAAGGGTCCTATAGATGATCTAACATCATCTCTAACATTACAAGATTAAGGCTTGGTTTAATTCCTTTTATTTTTAGAAAAGTAATTTCTACTCATTGAGAAACTACTTAAGATTTAATATTGTCCAAACCAAACATGGGATCATGTTGACACATGTCATCACCACATATTTTAGTCCACGGGAATATGATTTAAAGTGGTGTCACAATTTAATAAGGTTTCACCCTTTTATTTTAATTAACTAAAGTGGCTAGAAATGCCTATGTAGCATTCTTTTATTACTTGAACATTATTTCTATAAGTAAACCTATATATTTTTATATATTCTGAAAGGTATGGTTAAATGTGATTTTTGAGAGTTGGAATCAACTCAAAAGCTATTATGGTTTAAATTTGAAAAATGTTTGAATGCAGAAAAGTTTCTGCCTTGTTATTTTCACCATGGGTGATCTATAGATCCAAATGACTTGAATCCAACGGGCTTGGATTCAGCATTCCTAGACCTTTCTAACAAAATTAGTTTCATTCAATTTGGTGCACTGAATCGATCTGGGTTGATTTTTGAAAACGGGTACAGAAGTGTGTTTGAAATTAATTGGGAAAGGTTTAATTCAAATAACTGGGCTGCGCGGGAAAAGTTAACGGGCCGGCCTGCTAAGCGTAGCGCTTCCGCGGGCTGCTTAAGTGGCTGTCCCCACTCGTCAGTGAGACAGGTGGGTGCGAAGCGGTATGGGGCGATGTGGGTCGTTCGATCTGGTTCTAATCCAACGGCTGAGAGTCATCGTCGATGTTGGACAACGCCGGCGAGACAGAAACCTAGCGCGGCCAGTGGGGGTTGCTGGGGGCTCACCGGGGTGCAGGCGAGGGTCGGCGAGGCGGGCGAACGACGAAGTCGACGACGACGAACTCAGGGGTGGTCGCGGCAGCCTCTGGGGTGGACGAAATCGATGGCGCCCTTCTTCTCCAGAGGTGGCGGGCTCCGGTGAAATTCCGGCGATGCACGGCTCGCCTTGCTCCGGGACTGAGGTGGGGTGGTTCTGGGTGAGAGAGGAGTGGAATGGTGTGAATAATTCGAGCGGGGGAGTCCTCTATTTATAGTCTCGACGGTGAGACCAAACGGCATGGGCGGGCGACGGTGGCGACATGGCTACGGGCTGCTAGAGGCATGGCCGGCGGTGGCGATCGCTTGGTGTTCTCCTGGCGATGCTCTACGGCTTTAATGCGGTTGTAGGGGCGGTGCGGTTTGGTCTGGAACACGCGACGCTCTGCGCGGCAGAGGCGGTGTCTTCGACGGTGAGCGGTGGCTGTGCGTCACGGGGCGGCGAACGGGGATGTCTTGCGGTCTCCTGGGTCGGTGGTGATCATGTATGCATGCGGCGAGGGCGGCGCGCGGTCTGTTGGCTTCGGTCGAGGGTGGCGCTCTGGCGCATGCTCGACACGGTTGGTAGAGGCACGGGCGCGGCGTTCCTGGGTGCTCTGGTCGGTGTCTTCGAGGCAGGGCTGGTCGAGAGGGGGCGGTGAGTCATGGGTGATCTCCCAGACAAGGTTGGCGTGGCTAGTTTCCTTCCTAGCTTGCTGTCTACACTGGGGTGGCAAGGGTGGCTTCGACTGTTCACCATTAATGATATTGGCAAGCTCACAGTGGTGCTAGTGCTTGGTTAATCTTGCTAGATGATCTACTGAGATGGTTGTGAGCTAGATAGGGAACCAGTTAGGCTCAAAACGTTGCACACTATAGTGTTTTGATTTTGTTTGATTTGTGTCTTCCAAGTGTTTGATGAAATGGCCGCATGAATTCAGGTTTTGAATTTTGAAAAGATTTTTGGTGGGTGTGCTAGATTGCTGCTGGTGAGTCTGCAGATGCTTGGGTTTTGAAAGTTGAGCTTGTTTGAGTGGTTTTTGAAAAAGTGGGATCTTCCCATATGATAAAGATTCAATTTTGAATTGTTATTTAAACTATGTATTTGAAAGTTTCTGGATGATCACAAAGTGGGCCTTGATACCTTGTTATGAGTACAATCAAGGGGTGCAAAGATCTAGAGAAGTTTCTGTTAGGTTCTGAAAGTTTGAGACAGCCAAAGTAGGCATGGGAGTTAAATTGGTCAAAATGACCATTCCTTTATTTTATTTGTTTTGATTTACTTGTCTTTGGGGAAAGTGTGGGAAATGTTTTAGATGATGTTTATTTCACCTGAGAAACATTTTACAAGCAAGGAAACACACAAACAAGGTGGTTCAAAAGAATTTCAAATTCAATGCATATTCATATGCATGCATTCATAACTTTATTTAGAAAAGTTTTTGTTAACCCTAATTTTGATGCTTAGAGTTTGATGATCCAAGTTCAATATTTTTGGGATGTTACACTAAGCCTTGTTTCTAAGCATTGAAACACCATTTGCATCTAGATCTGTTGCATGTTTGCTTGCTTCCATCTTTATTTTAGTTTTCCTTTAGTTTCTCACACATCAACAACAAGTCAGAAGCTCTTTTCTCGCATCTTTACCACTTTTATTTCACTATCCCTTCGCCGAACTAGTGCACCTATACACCTGACAAGTTTATTGGGTGTGTTGGGGACACAAGAGACTTCTTGTATCTTGATTGCAGGGTTGCTTGAGAGGGATACCTTTGACCACTTCCTCCTTGAGTTTGATAAACCTTGGGTGATCCACTTAAGGGAAACTTGCTGCTGTTCTACAAACCTCTGCACTTGGAGGCCCAACAACTGTCTACAAGAATATAAGTGCGTAGACATCAAGCTATTTTCTAGCGCCGTTGCCGGGGAGGTTTTGGTCCTTTTACCTTCCTCCACGTCAAGCTCCATCAAAGGTATTTTCTGGCGCCGTTGCCGGGGAGGTAAGGCAAAAGGTACTCACATCCTCCAGTGTGAGTGCTCGAAGTTATTTCCTTTAGATTCTGCAATATTGTCTTTTTTTCTTTCTTGTTTTCACTAGTTAGGCTTATGGAAAACAACAACAAAATTAGAGAGATTTATAGTATTTATCTTGAGTTAGGACATGAAGTGTTTGATGATAAAATTAAAAAACCTATGGAACTTCATTTGCATGCTAATACCGGTGTTATTAGTATGAATTCTTTGGACACCATTGTTGCTAATGCTATGGAAATGTCTAAGCTTGGGGAAGCTAGTTTTTATGAAAATGATCTTTTTAGTTCCCCAGCTTTGGAAGATAGCTATTTTATTGCTTATGATGATACCAAACCTCCAATACATGATGATTGCAATGATGAATATGATATTTTCAGTCCACCTACTATTGAGAAGAAAATTGATTGTGATTACAATATGCCTCCTATATTTGATTATTATGGTGATGAGAATAACAATGATAGCTATTTTGTTGAATTTGCTCCCCCTACAATTAATAAGAGTGACTATGCTTATGTGGAGAGTAATAATCATTTTATGCATGTGGCTCATGATAAGAATGTTTTATGTGATAGTTATATTGTTAATTTTATTCATGTTGCTACTGAAAGTTATTATGAGAGAGGGAACCATGGTATTATGCATCTCAAAAATATTAAGTTTCCCCTCTTTATGTTGAAAATATTGAAGTTGCACTTGCTTTTCTTTCCTATGCTTGTTGCTTTGTGCTTTCATGGCTTGTTTCTTTACAAGATTGCTATGCATAGGAAGTGGGTTAGACTTAAATGTGTTTTGAATTTGCTTCTTGATTCTCTCTTTTACTTCAATTCATATTTCTTATGTGAGCTTCTTCTCAAACTATCAAGCCTAACTTAAAGGCGTTAAACAAAAGTACTTGTTGGGAGGTAACCCAAGAGTTTTCTTGAGTCTTGGAAGTCATTACTTAAGTAATGAAATCTCCTTATCATTTTTTGTTTTCTTTTTGTGCCAAGAATGACCTCTAATGAGAGGGAGGTAAGATTTGGGCAGTTGCTGTCCCAAAACAGATTTTTTGTGCTCCACTATAAATATTCGCGAGGAATCTCTGTAAGGTGGATTGAGCTGATATTTTGTGAATTAATCCACCCCGTATGTTATCTAACTTTCGTTAGTTCAATACTTTTTTATTTGAGCAACATAAAGTCTTCGAAAAAATAGGTTTCTACCTATTGGTTTGTTTTGATAGATTTCTTCCATTATTTGCATTTGATTCTTATTGATTCCTTTTTGGGTTCTTTTTGGGAAATTGAGCTTTTTGAGGGAATTGATACAGTAGCTTGTGTTTTTAGTGAAGGTTTTGCTGTTCTAAAGCTAAACCTAAGGGTCTATTATATTTTGAATACACTAATGTTGCTAATGAAGATTGTGTGAAGTTTTGTATGAAGGAAAATTTTCAGGTATAGAGAGAGAGTGATGTAATGATATGAAGAATGGACAAAAGCTCAAGATTGGGGATGCCACCCTATGTCACCCCAAGAAATATTCAAGAGTTACAAGATTCAAAGCTTGAGGATGACCAAGACATCCCCTTCTTCATCAATAAAAAGCTCAGGTCTTTCTAGAAACTTTGTTTTTATTGTTTCATGCACAAGTTGTGTTGTTCATGGAGCGTCTTAGTTTTTGTTTCTGGTTTTCGTTTACTTGGTTTGCTGTAATAAGTTTGTTTGATCACAACACACTTATTTTGGAGAGAGACACACTCTGTTTTCATTGCATAGAACACTCTAGTTTTCATTCTTATTGTCTTGTGAGTGTTGTCTTCTGCTAGCACTGTGTTTAGCCTTAGTTTTCTTGTGCTTTTTCCTTAGAACTTTTTAGTTCTTCTTTGTGGATTTCTGAGACATGCTCACTGATATTAATTGATTAGTATCTTTGTGAGTTGTTTCAAATAAGTCGATTGGTGTTGGAAAAGAGTAGAAAGTTTCATGCTTATAGTGGTACAAAAGGGAGCTTGTTTTGACTATGGCTTAGACTTTACCATGTCATGCTAGATGTTGTTTTGACCTTATGCTTAGTGATTATTTTTTTAGCATTACTTGTTCCAAACAATTGAGATAGCTTAGTGTGCCTTGAAAAATCATGCGTTGTTTTAGCATACAAAAGCATAGTATTGCAGTATTCTCCTTTGATGCTTTGTTTGCGTTGACTTGGCACATGATCACACCATGTTATGAATATGAATAAGTCACCATAGCCTCTATGATCATTTAGTCCTTGACTTGTAGTACCACTCTATGCTTTGATTAGTAATTTTTGTCGCTCTGCATGATTATGGCCATTATTGCTCTCTTAGTTGGTCGCTCCCAGTCTTTTGCTAGCCTCCACTTGTATGAGAAAGCTCTACTCATGCTTCCAACTCCCAAGAAACCAAGTTATTCCAAAGTGTCCACTATAAATTCCTATGCATGGTGTGTTACACCATCCCAAGTATATTCTTGTTTTCATCTATCTTCCAATTAAAAAATATTTTGTTATATGAAAACTTAGTGATTAAAGCTCTCGCGAACTTGATGGCACACTTTCTTTTTCTTGCCCCTAATAAACTTGAACCATTGTGTCATCTATGTTGTATATGCTTGCACTTATACGTTGGAATTAGCAGAACCATGCTGTCATGGGGAACGCTTTCAACATTGCACTTGTACTTTATACAAAGTTGATATCATGCTCTTTTGTCTATGGATGTCGTCGGTGCGAAATGAAAGGGGAGCTTGTAATTCCTTGGAGTTATGTATGTGTGTTAGAGAAACGCCTAGGCCGCTAGCCTAATCCATGCCTGATCATGGTGGAAACTTGCAGCATCACCATAGTGACATCTATGAAGCATTCTTATTATAAAAAAGATATTGAGAAAAAGAGACATATTGAGAAAAGAGGAAAGATAAAAAAAGACCATATTCCCATGGTAATTAAGAAGAATGCTGAGATGCTCATTGTCTGCTTGCCTTGTCATTTTGGTTATGGGATAGCTCATGTACCATGTGCAAGGGGTACCCCATTGGCAGTTCTCTATGATACACATGTACTTACTATGACAAGAACTTACAGGTGACTAAAGTTGAGTAGCATGAGGAGCGGCCCTCGTATTCAAGGGACATGAGATTGCCAGCTTATAATTTGTCAAGCATATACTCTGTTCACTTTAACCTTAATCATTTCAAGATGCTTATGATAGGGGCAATGAGAGCTGAAAGCTAACAAGTACCATAATTTTTGGAAGCACTTTTTGAAACCTAAGATACATGCTTCCGTTATGAAGGGTCTTTCTTCCACCATTATATTGAGTCTCCACTGTCACATCCCAAAATTTTCCAAATTTGGAAATGTGAAAAATAAATAAACAAAATAAATAATTGTTGAAATTTAGGGTGAAAAGAAAATTTTTATTTCTAGATGGAAACTTAAAAACCCATCTTGAACAAATTTGAATAAAATGGAATCCAACAAATTTCAAACAAAGTGGAAAGCATTCATCAATGAAGGAATCTTGAAGTTTAAACACTTTGGAAAAGCTAAACCAAAACTCTAAAACCCTAATGGGAGAAATCATTTCCAAGATCTCTCTAAGACTATGGATTTGATCCATATAAAAATTTGACAACAAACATTTATAAATGATCGAAAATGGTAAATAAAAATATTATAAAACCGTAGAAATTGGTTTCACCTAATTTGGAACCATAGATAAAAACTTATGAATTTAGTAAGTTAAAAGGAATTTATTTTCAAAGCTAATAAAGCTCCTATCTAAAATCCATACCAAATTGTGAGTAAAATAATCCTATAAAGGATTTAAAAGGATAAACAAATATTAAATAAAATTATACAAATTGGAATCACCAAGATTGGATCTTTAAATAAAAAGATTTGGATTTTATAAGATAAATAAAAAAAGAAATGAATAAAGGATATTTAAAAGCCAAATTAAATCTTGGACAAATCCATAAGCAAATGAAATAAAGATAATCCAAATCCAAACAAAATAAAGGGATAAAGAATATTCAAATAAAATAATATGGCATTAACTAAATTCTATTCTATTTGAATAAAGACAAAATCCCTAAAGTAAATGATTAATTAAATCATGGGAAAATAATAAAGTGGAATTTCCCAAGGTGGATATAAAATTTATTTAATTAACTTAAATAGAATAAAATAATCATTTAAACAAAATTTATATGGAATCAAAACTATATTTGATTTTTTTGAATAAAAACAATCTACCCAATTTAAATGATTAATAGATCATTTTAAATACTTTAAATAATTCAAAGAGAATTATTTGCACTAATGATGAAATAAAACCTACTGAAAAAGGTTTGATGAAAATTTGAATTCAAATAAGAGTTGAAATTATATTTAAAATTATATTTAAATAAAGACAAGTACCCATTTTAAATAAAATATAAACCATAAAAGAATAAAATAATTATTCTAAAATGGACTTAAAATACCTATTTAAAATAGTATAGAAATATACTGAACATTTGAAAAAGGTTTGAATAATAAATCTGGATTCAAATGAATATTTGAATTTGAAAACAGAAAATCAAAATAGAAAAAGAAAAGGGAAACATAATAAAAAAATGAAAGAAACGACCCAGCCCAGCTAATCTAGCCCAGCAGGCCCATTTCCCCTCTTCCCCGCAGAAAACGGTTCTCATCGCAAACCCTACCCCCACAACCACTGAGCACCGGACCCCACCCTTTCTCTCTCTAACGCTGACGAAGCGACCCCACGCTGGCAGCCCTTCGCCCTCACCCGCGCGAAGACCACGCCGGCCATTTCTGCTCGTTAATCCAAGAATCAATTCGCGTAATCACGCCAGCAATTCCTCCCCTCATTTACTCTCATTTAACCAGCACCCTCTCCTCTGCAGTCCCCCCAACCAGTGCCACCAGAGAGCCACCAGGCTGCTCCAATTTCCTTTTGCACCGTCGCTGCCTTCTACGCCCACCGGCGACAATTCCAGCCAAGTCTCACCTCCCCTTGCTCCCTCGACCCCTCGAGCTCACTCCCCAGCCTCTTGCGCATCTCCCAGTGCCGCTCGTTTAGCCGCGTGTGCCTTGTAACCTCGGCAACCTCGATGGTAGAGAAACACCGTCGTCTACATCCGCTCCGGCGACGTCCCAGGTAAAGTTTGACCACGCCTTTCCCTCTTCTGTATGCACCCGTACTCGACGCTTCTGTGCGCAGCTAATGCAACCATTTTCGTGCCTTGGCATTGCCTATACCCTCGCCAGTGAAGACGAATAGAGCATGCCCGACGCTGTTGCGGACTCCGGTGAGCAATCCACGGCAACCTCGAGCGCCCCTCGGCCAAAGGAGACTACGTTGAGCATCAGCATGAACCAGAGAACCCGGTGAGCTTATTCCCCATCCCCTTGCTTCCTGTATTAGCCGGAACAGCACCGCCTGAATGTGCCTCCGCCACTCGTCGTCGCTAGCGCCGCCCAATCTTGACCATCTCGTCTCTGTCCGTTAGATCTCGATCCGTTAGCTGCAATAGAATCACTTAAAACGAAAGGGTAAGCTAGATCAGAGCCGCACGACCCCCTTTAGATCCAGCGCTCCACGTAGCGCGATCCTCACGAACCGGTACCAGCCAATGAGGTTGTGACGCGTGGCCTGTAGTTTGTTTTAAAAACAGAAATATGTCTATTAGATGTTTGAATTTGTAAATTGCATAACTTTAAATCTACACGTCCAAATTTTACAAACTTTATATCAATGGAATCAACAAAAAGAATTCTATCCAAACATGTACTTTGTTTAGTAAATTGCTTCTGTAAATGTAGTTGTTTTTGCAGAAACTTGTGTAGGCATAATTTGAATATAAAAATTATTCTAGAAATATTTTTAAGGTAAAATCTTTGGTAAATGGTTTGTTTTGAACCTACTGACCATAGAAACCAACTTTTGCTTTTAAAAACATATTTTATAAGTCCAAGGAATAAATCTTTGAATAAAAGCATTCCTAGTTAAATAAAAATGTTGTTTATGTTTTAAAAATGCTTTTTGAGTAAAACCTTTGGAAAATTATTTGAATTAAACCCTCTGACCCTAAACACCAAGTTTTAGGATTTAAAAATAAATTTGGTGAACCCTAGAAAATTATTACTTTGTTTAAAGGCATTTCCAACAAAATAAAATATTGCTTTGGTGTAAAAATGGTTTATAGGTAAAACCTTTTACAAATGGTTTTAATATTAAATACTTGACCTTAAAACACTAACATTTGTGCTTAAAAGTATATTTTTCAAAAACTAGAAATTATTACCTTGATTAAATCATTTCTAGCAAAACAAAAATGATTTAAAGTGGCCATTTTCACTAACTTAATATCAAATGGTTTTACCACTTTTATAAATGACCAATAGGTGTTTTAAAATGTTTATAACCTATTAGAAACCACTTTTCCAAATAAAACAATCTTTGGCATGCTTGCATGCATTGCTTTGTTTTTATTATTCTATGTGATGAATTGCTTGAATGGCAGATTGAATTTGTGCCTTGATTGAATTGTAGTGAAATTGAAGAGTGTGACTAATGCAAGATCAAGGAGTGAACTTACATTCTCTACCAAAAAGGAAAGTGGTGCTTCATACTTTTGTCCTATTATTTTCACTATGCATTAGTGATATTTCTAAGTAGGACTTGCATGTAATTTTCTAAGTGTTAACTATGCCATGGGAAATCCTAGTAGATGAAACCTTAGTAGAATTTTCCTAAGTTAAGATTCCTACTACTATCATGCTTAGCTTAGCTAGTATAAAACAAGGGGAGATTATATTCATGCTATGGAATATTTATAAGTCAAGGACTTGTGTTTTGTTTAATAAAACAACTATGTAAATGAATCACCTGGGTGGAATGGTATTGCTTGGATGGATTTTTGTTGTGTGGTTACACAAGGCCAGGGGACTGGTGAACCTTGTGTATCTCACTTGTGGAATGCCACCCAGGAACAAAGATATTTGAGATGTCAAATGTTGAGAAGCTTCAAGTGCAACCACTTGGCATTATGGGCTCTGCCTATATCATATAGGTTGCAATAACTTAGCCAAATGGAAAGTTGGTGGTAGGGGGTGATAGTTTTGGAACGCGTTCATTCTAGTCTAAGGGAAGGCTTCTGAAAGATCTTGTCTCGATGCATGTCGAGTCTTGTGGGGAAAGTGCACCACCTCTCTCGAGAGAAAAATCTAAGTACTTAGTCGTGTCCCCGGCAATGGACAATTTGAGCATCAAGACATGGAAGCTATCAAGGATCTCCTCATCCCAATTTCTAAGTTAAAAACTTGTGGTTGAAACAAGGGTTAGAGGATCTTCGATCTTTGATTTCTAGATGCCTTGGGTGATTTTGACAAACAAAAACTTAGTGTTTTAAAATGATAAGGAAAATCTATTTTGACCAAAGCAAGCCTAAGCTCCACTTAGCCAAATGCATATAGATGATAGTTACCACTATACTACCATAGTATCACTTGCCAATACAATTCAAATGTATTGACCCTTGTGGTTGTAACTTATTATATTGCAGGTTTGTTTGATGTTAGTGAAGTGTGTTGATTAGGATTACAAATCTACAACTAACATGATTGCCTGTGGCACTTTGAAGAGAAAGGACTCAATGATATATAGTTATTTCTGCTGCATTGTAATGAGATAGCCAAATGAGCTATGTAAGATGTAATGAATTATTTTATTCCTGGCTATAAAATTGTATTATGAACTTTGTTTCTTGATATTACATATTAACTGTGGATGCTAGCTATTGATCCAGGGACTAACATTGTAAACACAGGGATCTCTACCTTATTAAAGGTTGGGACCTCTACATCCACCTTCTATCCTTAGGCACCAGTTAAGAGAGCATAGTTGCCATTCTTAGTTCTATGTGCATTGCATTAAAACTTATTGATTGATGCATATTGTTGGTATTGCTTGTTCTTGAACTATGTTTTGCTACTCCATGAGGGACAAACTGAATCCCACTATGCTATGTTTTCTATATGTGAAACAAACAAACGTCTTTCAGTGAATTGTTATTCATGATATTTTTTGTATCCTTTCATGTTGTAGCATACTTACAATGTCCTATTGTTAGAACTTCATCTTTCATGCTCATGTTTAAAGTACTTTGATCCCAGCTTTCAATGCTTGCAAATGGTTTTATCTAGATTGTGATGCTGCATGTCACCTCAAAAATTATTCTTTTTATCACTTACCTACTCGAGGACGAGCAGGAGTTAAGGTTGAGGATGCTTGATACGTCGTAAACGTATCTATAATTTTTGATGCTCCATGCTTGTTTAGTATCCACTTTTCTATGTTTTCTATACACTTTGAGGTATTTTTATACACTTTTTGGAACTAACCTCTTGAAAAGATGCCACAGTGCCAGTTGCCTATTTTCTACTTTTTTTGGTTCCAGAAAGCTAAAAAATGAATATTTTCGGAATTGGACGGGACAAAAGCCAAAGTTCATATTTTTCCCTGAACGATACGGAAAATCGAAGATGAGACGGAGGAGGACACCAGGGTGGCCACACCTTAGGTGGGCGCGGGACCACCCTAGCCACGCCCACAGGGGGTGTGGGCCCCTTGGACCTCCACCGACCTTTCCTCCTTCTCCTATAATAAGCCCCTGACTCAGAAACCCTAAATGATTGATCATACATCCACGAAAAGTTCCACAGCGCCGTCGGCACCGAAGGGGAGATTCGAGGGACAAAAAGTATCTGTTCCGGCACCCAGCCGGGACGGGGAAGTGCCCCTGGAGCTATCTCTATCGATCTCCACCACCATCTCCATCACCATTCCTGATTCCCATGATAAGGAGGGAGTAGTTATTCCTGAAGACTAAGGGATCTACCGGTATCTATGTGTTCAACTCTCTCTCTATGCATGATCATGTTGTGGTCATGATCTTTGTAATCAAGTAGATCTACCTTTCTACTCAAGTGCTTCAATAGATCTCTGCTCTCCCCATGTATGTGAAAGTGACAGCGTGCACACCATGGTGGCACTTAGGCTTGAGTCTACATAAATACTCATCGTGCTTTAATAGATCTATGTTTTTCCCCATGTGTGTGAAAGTGACAGCATGCACGCCATGGTTGTCTCTATGAAATTGTGGTGTTTACTGGAACCATCTAGCTCTCAAGGTGACAGTGTGGGGTTATATTGATTGGGAAAGGAAGACTTTGAGGTGTGCTTTTGTAGGCCTACCGTGGATTACAGTGTCCAACCGGAGAGTAGTTCAGGGTAGTATCATGAAGAGAATATATTTATTGAGAGTGTTCACTAGTGAAAGTATGATCCCTAAGCCTTGTTTCTAAGCATTGAAACACCGCTTGCATCTATATTTGTTGCATGTTTGCTTGCTTCCATATTTATTTCAGTTTGCCTTTAGTTTCTCCCATGTCAACAACAATTCAGAAGCTCTTTTCTGGCATCGTTACCACTTGTATTTCTCTATATATTCACCGAACTAGTGCACCTATAGACCTGACAAGTGTATTGGGTGTGCTTGGGACACAAGAGACTTCTTGTATCTTGATTGCAGGGTTTCTTGAGAGGGATACAGTTGACCCCTTCCTCCCTGAGTTCGATAAACCTTGGGTGATCCACTTAAGGGAAACTTGCTGCTATTCTACAAACCTCTGCACTTCTGTCTACAAGAATAGAAGTGCGTAGACATCAGGCATCAGCAAAGAGGGAAGAGGAGTTGAAAGCGGTTCGATGTTGGAGCAAAGTTTATTATGATGGGTTCTTGACACGAGGTACTCCTGCCGCCTTTATAGTGTACACTCTACTAGTAGTAAATTTCAGGACCCATGCACACAAAAAAATAATGTTTTTATCTCCTTTGCTGTCTCTCATTTCTCCACCCCTATCCCCTCGTGCACCGGCCCAGCTGATCTCTCCCTCATCCACAGCGTGGCGCTGCGCACGTGTGCCTCGGTACAACGGCTCTGTTTCTTTTCTTTTTTTGAGGGGGCGGCTCTATTTTTTCTATGGCGTGTTCAGCAGCCGCGTTGGTGACTTGGTGTGGAGTAGTAGTAGTACATGGGAAGGAGACCACTTTGGTCCTTGGAGGCAAAAAAGTTCAAACTTTTCCGGTTTTGAAATTTTCACTTGCTTCCCAAACATCGGGAGGGAAAGTTATTCAAAAGATCGACCATTCATGTTAGTAATTCTTATTTTATCTTTATCCTGTCTTATCTCTTACAATACCACAACACTACAAGTGGATGATACCCGTGCCTGGTCAGAGTTGTTTAGGGGTTTAGGAAATTTTCAATAATGCTCAAGATTTATGCTTATAATCGTGTAATATAATGGCATTACCTCAATTTAATGAAAGTATTTCAAATTTGGATCTATAAGTGCATGATACCCTACTTGGTTAGGGTTTAATTATGGTTTGAAAGGTTTAGGTTTTAGAATTTAGGGGTTTAGGGTTTATTTTTTAGGGTTTAGGTAATTTTCAACAATGTTCACCTTGATGCTTATATTCGTCAAATATAATGGCATTTCGCAATTTAATGCAAGTATCTCAAATTTGATCTAAAGTGCACGATACTTGTTTGGTCCGGTTTTAGGGGTTTAGTGTTTAGGGTTTTATGGTTTCTGGAATTTTCAATAATATTCAAGCTGCTTTATGCTTTTAACCGTGGAATAGAATGGTGTTACCACAATTTAATGAAAGTATCTCAACTTTGAATCTATAAGTGCATGATTCCCTGCTTGGCTATTAGGGTTTAATTATGGGTTGAAGGGTTTAGGGTTTATTTGTTAGGGTTAGGTAATTTTCAACAATATTCAAGATTTATGCTTGTATTCGTGAAAATAATGGTGTTGCCCAATTTAATGCAAGTATCTCAAATTTGATCTAAAAGTGCATGGTACTTGTTTGGTATGGGTTTAGGGGTTTTGTGTTTAGGGTTTTATGGTTTCTGTAATTTTCAATAATGTTCAAGCTGCTTTATGCTTTTAATCGTGGAATAGAATGGTGTTATCGTAATTTAATGAAAGTATCTCAAATTTGAATCTATTAGTGAATGATACCTGCTTGGCTAGGGTTTATTTATGGTTTGAGGGGTTTAGGGTTTAGGGAATTTTCAATAATAATGTTCAAGCTTTATGCTTATATTCATGAAATATAATAGCGCTACCGCAATTTAATGAAAGCATCTCAAATTTTGATCTATAAGTGCATGATACATGCTTAGTTAGGGTGTATGTGTGTTGAGGGTTAGGGTTTTAGTATTATTTACGGGTTTAGGATTTATGTTTTAGGGGTTTTTCTGTCGAGGGTTTAGGGAATATTTAATAATTTTCAAGCTTTATTCCTATATTCGTCGAATAGAATGGTGTTACCCTAAATAATAAAAGTATCTGCAAATTAATTTGATCTATAAGTGTGGATGATAGGTGCTCGGTCAAGGTTTAGGGGTTTAGTGTTTCGGGTTTTAGGGTGTAGGGGTTAAGTGTTTTAGGTTTTAGAGATTACTAGGGTTTTATAGTATTGATGGTTTAGGGTTTTGGTTTTTTAGGGGTAGTTTAGGGTTTAGGGTTTAGGAATTTTTCAATAATATGTCTAAGCTTAGGGTTAGGGGTTGATGGCTTTTAGAATAGGGGGCTTATGGTTTAGGCTTTATTAGGGGATTAGGGTACTTTTGGGAATTTTCAATAATGCTCGAGCTTTCGTGAATTAGAATGACGTTAGCGCAATTTAATGGAAGTATCTGAAAATTTGATCTATAAGTGCATGATACCTGCATGGTCAGGGTTTAGCTAGGGTTATATGGTTAAAGGTTTAGCTTTTAGGGCATTTTCAATAATGTTCAAGATTTAGGATTAGATTCGTGGAATGTAATGGCGTTAGTGTAATTTAATGAAATTATATCTCAACTGTTGATCTATAAGTGGATGATATATATACCTGCTACTTAGTCAGGGTCATTTAGGGGTTTAGGGTTTATGGGTTTAGGGTTTAGGGAATTTTCAATAATGTCAGGGTTTAGGAGTTTAGTGTTAGTGGGCTTATGATTTAGGGTTTAGGTTTTATGGGTTTATTTTTTCTGGTTTTAGGTCTAGGGGTTTAGGGTTTTAGGAATTTCAATGAAGTTCGAGCTTTATGCTTATATTTATGGAATATAATGACTTAGTAACAATTTAATGAAATTATAACTCAATTTTTGATATATATGTGCATGATATATACCTGGTTGGTCATGGTTAGGGTTTAGGGGTATAGGGCTTACGGTTTAGGGGGGTTAGGGTTTAGGGAATTTTCATTCATGTTCGAGTCGTATGGATATATTTGTGAAAAATAATGGCGTTAGTGCAACTTAATGAAAGTATCGATATCAACTTTTTGTCTAGAATTGCATGATACATGCTTGGTGAGGATTTAGGGTTGAGGGGTTTAAGGTTTAGGTTTTAGGGAAATTTCAATAATGTTCAAGCTTTATGCTTATATTCGTTGAATGGAATGGTGTTAGCGTAATTTAATGAAAGTGATATCAATGTTTTTGTGTGAAGCAACTATATGGTAGTATATGGCTAAAATGCCTCCAGTGTAGCCTATTTAATTGATATTACCAGGTTTCATTAATTTTCAAGATTTGTACCTATATATCCGTGCAATAATCTGGCTTTACGAAATATTTCTCAAAGTATCTCAAGCGTGGAACTACAAGTGTGTTATAGCTAGGTCATGTGTGTTTTAAACCATTTTAAGCTTCCTATTTTGCAAGATTCAACATCTCTATCTGAAAGCCTATTGTAGTAAAAATTTGGCCCTTTTTCGAAAAATTTAGGGACGAAATTAGCTATTGTGGTGTATGATGTATGAACAATCATGGATTTCATACGATACCAGTAAAGTTTGAATTCAACTGAAATTTACCTCTAGGGCCCGAAGTGGTTCCTTCCTGTGTACATCAACACAGATGACGAGCACGCCAGAGTCACAGTGCAGTCGTACCAAGGCACACGTGTGTAGCACAATGCCTGGCTATGGACGAGGGAGAGATCAGCCGGCCGGTGCACGCGGGGTCGCCGAGGAGAGATGGATGGTGAGATAAAAAAATTGTTTTGCAAATTTATGACTCCTTCTAGTAGTAGAGTGTGTATGCTAGAAAAGCTATAGTACGGCTAGTACATCATGTCAGAAACCCATCATCATGGAGTGCTCTGATATCACACCGCCTTCAACTCCTCCTCGCTGCCTCCCTCTTGCTCTTCGGTTTCCCCCGCCACTTCGAGACATATTCTTTGTTGTAGTACTACTCCCTCTATATATCCAAAACTAGAACGCATATAGGAGTAATAATTATTTGTCAAAGTCAACAAATCCAAAATTTGATCTAATATATAGCGAACGTATATTTCATAATAGTTCTAACAATACTGATTAGGGATTATAAACTTAAATGCATTTTTCTATGTAGTTGGCCAAATTTTAAAAAGTGTTACTTTGAGCAAAAACTTGCTTCCCAAACATTGCGAGGGAAGGATAGTCAAAAGATCGGCCATTCGTAGTAGTAAGGGCCTGTTTGATCAAAGGATTTGGATATAAAATTTGTAAGGGTCATTTGATTTGTAGGATTGATTCCTGTAAGAAATTTTCCAAAGGATTACTGCTAGATTTCATAGGAAATCAAACATGCACTCCTACCTCTTTTTCAGAATCCTTTGTTTTTCCTACGGTGGAGTCAAACGAACTTTGGTTCATAGGAATTCCTGTAGTGGAGTGGTCATGACATTGCAATCCTACATTTTTCCTATTCCTATGTTTTTGATCCTACAAATCAAATATGCCCTAATTCTTATCTTATCTTTATCTTGTCTTATATCTTACAATACACCATACCACTAGAACAAGTGGATGATACACCTGCTTGGTCATGATCGTCTAGGGGTTTAGGGAATTTTTAATAATGTTCAAGCTTTATACTTATAATTGTGGAATATAATGGCGTTATCGCAATTTAATGAAAGTATCTCAAATTTGGATCTATAAATGCATGATGCCCTGCTTGGTTAGGGTTTAATTATGGGTTGAAGGGTTTAGGGTTTTAGTATTTAGGGGTTTAAGTTTATTATGTTTTTTATTAGGGTTTAGGGTTTAGGTAATTTTCAAAATGTTCAAGCTTTATGCTTATATTCATCGAATATAATGGCGTTGCCCAATTTAATGTAAGTATCTCAAATTTGATCTAAAAGTGCATGATACTTGTTTGGTCAGGGTTTAAGGGTTTAGTGTTTAGGGTTTTATGGTTTCAGGAAATTTCAATAATGTTTAAGCTTATTTATGCTTTTAATCGTGCAATTGAATGGCGTTACCGTAATTGAATGGAAGTATCTCAAAATTGATCTATAAGTGCATGATACATGCTTAGTTACGGTATGACTATGGGTTGAGGGGTTGATATGTCCAAAACGTATCTACTTTCCTGAACACTTTTGTTACTGTTTCTCCTCAAAACTTGTGTGATTTGGATACAACTAACACGGACTGACGCTGTTTTCAGTAGAATTACCTTAGTGTCTAGTTTTCGTGCAGAAAATCAACTATCAGGAAAAAACCCGGAAAATATGCCAAAAATCCTATTTCACCAGAAGACTCATGGAGCTAGAACACGAGACGAAGGAGGGCCACGAGGGGCCCACACCCCCTGGCCGCGCAGGCCAGCCCAGGCCACGCCTAGGAGGGGTGTGGCCGCCTCAGGCACCCTCTCGGCCTCCTTCTTCGTCTATAAGAAGCCTCTTGACCTAAAAACTAAGGGGGTTTCGACATTTTTCCAAAAAGAGTTCCGTTGCGCCGCCACCACTAGAAACCGCGATTCAGAACCAGAAACTCCGTTCTGGCACACTGCCGGGACGGGGAATTTGGAGAGGATCATGGCCATCATCATCAACAACGCCTCTCCATCAACCATCCATGTTTCCCCCATCCATGAGTGAGTAATCCCCCGATGTAGGCTATGGGGATGGAAGGGATTGGATGAGTTCTATCATGTAATCAAATAAGACTGTTAGGGCATGGTGTCTAGTATCTCTATTAGTTCTATTTGACTTTGTTGCAACTTGTTGTGCTTAATGCTTCTCGCTAGGGCCCGAGTGCCATGATCTTAGATATGAACTTATTATTGATTCATGATGATAGTATTGTTTGTGATCTTATCTGCAAGTTGTGTACACATATCATAGTCCAGATCCAATGGCCCCGAAGTGACAGAAATTGGGACATCCGGAGGGGATAGCTTTGATGTGAGGATCACATGTGTTCACGGAGTGGTAATGCTTTGCTCCAGTGACGAGATTTGATCTCGTCAATGCCTATTGTTATGGACTTGGGTTTTGGAGAAGATGGGGATGCTGGAGATCGCGGAACGGTTAGCAAACAAGCAATACGGGACACGAGGTTTACCCAGGTTCAGGCCCCCGGAGGGAAAACCCTACTCCTGCTTGTCTGCTCTTTGATTACGGCGGAACCGGTGATTACAGGGGTGCGCAGATGCGATCTGGCGTGAAGGTGCATATGCGAAAGTATGAGAGAGAGATCTAGGCCGTGCCCTCCTGTCCTTTATATAGACTTAGGCAGGTCCCAGGCGCAGATCTAGTCTGTTACAGGTTCTAGGGTTTACCCCTTTGAATTTCTTATCTACTCTAGTCTTGCTCTCCAAGGATCCGAAGGCGTCATGGGCCTTGGCCACCCGAAAATCTTCATGGGCCGGCGTATATTTGCCGTGGGCCTTCCTTGGGCTGGACCCGGTATGCTGAGATCGTGTACCCGCGGGGTATAACCATGTCAGTAGCCCCTGAGTGTTTAGTCGAATCGTAGATTCGGCTGAGGACTCTTCAATCCTTCGGGTGCAACTCTGTCTTTCAAGAGAATGTGTAGGGATTGTTGATGCGTGTGCCTGACTCTCCCGACGGATCAGGGTCAGTTAACTATGTTAGGACAAAACAACACGATCTTCTTCAGGTTCAAGTCCCTCGACTCGAACCCGGAACATATGCTGGCGTAATTCGACTCAGCCCACGGAGGACTTACAGGAGTGGAATTCCAGTGAATTTAATTGATGTACCCAACGCGTCCGTCGGGATTTTTCATCGCGCCTGTTGGCACGGGTTTATACTAGCAGAGCGCAGTCATGTGCGTTACCAGGCCATCAGATGATATCTATAGGTCTTATCTTTGCATCGCAGACATAGCATCCGAATTTTATCACCGCGGAGGTGTTTCGGGTAGCCAAGGAGAATGCTACTCACTTAGCGTTTAGTTGGGGCAGAGTTGCCGAAAAGTTTTGCATACTGATCCGAAGGATCGCAGTCGAAATTTTATAGGGTGTGCGACCAGCGCTCCCTATGGGAGTAGCCCCCGAGTGTCTGTTCGAGTCATAGACTCGAGCGGCGAATTTAATTCAGCCGTTGTTCAGTGTCAGGTCCGTAGGACACAAATTTTTTCGGATGCTTAAATCCATCCTCCCTATGGGAGTAGCCCCCGAGTCCGTTGGGGAGTCGTAGACTCAACGTAGGACTCGAAGAAACAGTTCAGTGTTGTAACGTGTTGTTCATTTTTCGGGTGCGTGGCCAGCGCTCCTGATAGGAGTAGCCCCCGAGTAATTAGTCGAATCGTAGATTCGAGTGAGTACTCGTAGCTTTGACGCCGAAGAAATTGTGACTGTTGCTAGTATAGCTTTTGATGACATCAGTGCTGACGATCGATGACCTCAAACGTCTGCTGCACCAGAGATGACTTGACTGGACGAACATCGGTCCTACTTGCTGACCTTGAATTGACCGGTCACGCGCGGTGTGGAGATAATTACGGCGTCGCCTCGATTTCCGCGCGTAGTGGACGGCGTGTTAGCGACGGTTCGTTGCGATGCTGACACGTGTATGGCTAGATCCTGCCGTTGGCGTTAGGTCTTCTCGATGGAAGGTTGTCGTGCATCGTCTTCGTCTTTATAATCATTGGGGAGAACATTAGTTTGTTTTCACCGCAGCTATTCTCGTTTCACTTCTCCCTTGTTCTCTGAGAGTTCTTGCTGCGCGCTGGAATATCCTTTGACATTTCCTTCTTCCATCCTGCGTTCTCGCCTCCGGCGCCGCCATACCGCAATGTGGAAGTTGAAGAAGTCTTTTTCTGCGGTTGGTACCAGCGCTACTGGAGGGAAAAATAGTGCCGCCATTACCCGTGTCACCGACGGTGGCTGGAGGCGATCGGAGACGCGGGAGATTGATCTCCGCAAGCTTCGTGAGCGGGGCTTGATCCCGCAGGATAGGGAGGCCGTAAAACTCCCAGGCAACAAGGTAATCCCCCACCCCCCGCTTTGTTTCGGGTTATGTTCCTCGCCTTCGTTATTCGCGGATTTTCCTTCCCAGTCCACGACTTCCTTCGTGGACTGTTTTTTCTTTACGGTGTCCAATCGCATCATCTTTCCCCCAATTCTCTTCTTCACATTGCTTGTTTTATCACTTTCTGCGAGTGCTGGCTCGGTATCGAGCCGCACTTTGGCCTCTTCCGGAAACTCTATTCCATGAAGAGGAAATCTGGTTCAGATGGTGTTTATCCCATTGGGGGTTGCATCATCTCCCTCAAACCCAATCTGCTTTTCTTTTCTTTTTCCATGTCCGAATATGTCCAGTACTGGCAGAGGCGATGGTTTTATATTCGCGACTCCACAATGGCTGGGCAGCATTTTGGTCTTGCTCCTTTCGACCCCTCCCAAAAGATCGAGCCGAAGAGGTCCTGGAAAAACCAGATCTTGGATGGCGAGGTAGCAGAGATAGAGGCTCTCTATCGTTGAGTGGAGGATCTCCAGTTGATTCCGGAAAAGGAAGTGAACGGTGTGGATATCATCCGCACATTTCTTGAGCGTCGGGTGCAGCCACTCCAGGCTAGGGTGCACCTGATGTTCCTTTATGCTGGCCGCCGTGATCTGACTAGAGTTTCGGCTGAGAAATTCTCCCAGGGAGATCTCGACAGGGCCCTTCGTTTACTGCTGAAGTTCAAGGATGGAGAGGATATCCCGGGGAAGTCGCTGACTTCTCCGTTTTCTGCTTCACTTCCTGTTCCACAGGTGTAGATCCGTGCACGTAGCGCTATTTTCGACTGCATTGTATTTGCATTTGTTTGCTAACAAATTTTCTTCTCTTGTGCAGAGCTTCAAAGTGCCGGGCATGTCGCCTCCATTACCCGAAGTATTTCCGGATGCTCCAGATAATGATGTGGTGAATTCCATGTCCGAGCTGCCGTCGGCGCAGTCTCCGGCTGAAGAGGCCAACGAGTCGAGCGAGGACCACACTCGCAAACGGTCACGGAGCTCCAGCGAGTCTTCGGATGCCTCGACTCCTCCGACTCCTAGGAACCCGCTGTGTCTTGAATGTCACAGTGATGGGCATGGAGGCTCTTCCTCTCCGATTCCTGCTGTTCCCGTGCGGGCTGTAGTGCCGCACCCGCCGGCGAAGCGGAAGAAGGAAGAAAAGAAGGAAGAGAAGAAAGAGGAGAAGAAAGTCCAGAGGACCCCTCCTGTCTTCAACCTGAGCGAGCTTGACTCATAAGTTTCCTTTGTCCTACACTGGTTTTTCTTGCCTGTTTACTTTGTACTTGTGCTAATTTGTCCTTGTGCAGGCACTCTTCCAACGACTCCTCCAGCGATGGTGCTCGGGAGATGATGGGGGAGTCGAAAGTGGCGTCTCCTGCTCCTCAGACGGTGGCTACCTCTAAAGGCGCTGCTCCAGACCCTTCTCCGCAGGAGGTTCAGGTGGTTGCGCCTCAGAAGGCTGCAAGCGGACCTTCGAAGTCGCTATCGGATCATGTGAGTAGTTCTGCCTCCTGCCACGGGGGAAGCCCCCGAGCATCTGTGAAAGAGTTTTGTTGTTTGTTCTTCCTTCGAGTCTCGGGGGGAGCCCCCGAGCGCTTTTGTGTGTGTAGTTTGCTTCTGCTCTTTCTTTTGGGCGTAGCCCCCAAGTCCTTCTCTTGACTAGTAGGTCTTTTTCTTGCAGGATGCCAAACGACTGGTGCAGTGGCACCTGGCGCTGGAGGCCAGCCTCAAACAGCTTGAAGGTACTTTTATGCCTTGATGTTTGCTTCTTCTTGTATTCTTGTCCTGTTATCTGACGTTTGTATTATTTGATTGCAGAGGAGCACAACACCTCCCTTCGTGAGATTGATGCTCTCAAAAAGAGCCTCGGTCAAGTGGAGAAGAAGGCCGAGGTTGCCGTTGATGCGAAGGAGCGCCTCGAGCTGGAGCTGGCTACTGCGGCCGAGGCTAAGGAGCGACTCCAGCGGGAGGCCACGGATCGCGAGGAGCAGATTGTCGTCGCCACGGCTTCGCGCGAGAGAGAGGTGGCCGACAAGCTTATGGCGGCTGCCAAGGCTGTTTCGGGTGAGTATCTTCACCGTCCTCTTTTGATTTCCTTGTCTTTATTTTGCGGTGATGTCGCTCATTCTTCTTCCTTGTTGTTTTAGATGCCGCAGGCATAGAGTTTGATCGCGGTGCTCTGGAGCACGGGAGTGCTCTGGATGATGCTGCTACGGCGGTTGAAGATAGCTGCGGCACCGCCGTCAACTCGCTTGCCAAGGCCAAGGAAGTCCTTGGGCGCTTCTACAAGGAGCTTGTCCCCAAGGCCGCGGCCCTTGATGATGTTGATGCTCTGGCAGAGGCGCTGTCAGCCGAAGCACCTGCGGCGTACAAGCGCAAGCAAAAGGGCATCGGTGCATCCGTCGGCCTGGCAATGGCCTTGGCGGCTGGAGCGGAGCTGGACCTTCCCCAGGTCACTTCCCGGATGCCGACGACTGCTGATGGGTCCGAGGTAGCCTTCGCTACCTATTCTGCTCGTTGTAAGCGTTATGGGTCGAAGCTGATTGATCTGTTGGCCGAGTACGCGCTGCGGCAGCAGGGGGAAGCCAAGGCGAGGCAGTCCGGCTCCGAGGCTACTCAGGGTGTCGCGTCTTAGGCGCTGTAGCTGTAGGATAGTTGTAGTCTCTTTTGTTGTAATTATTTTGATGAACAAATCCTTGTGCCACGTAGTGACTTTTGATGCACTTAATGAATTTGTTGAGTTATGTGCTCCTTCGTCTGGCTGTTCATGTCTTTGCCTTTCTGCTGATCTAGGGTCCTTCGGGTGCTGATCCCGTTGACACCTCGCCTGCAGCGCGACTGCGCCCATCCTTGGATGATTCGTCGCAGCTTGCTTTTCTTCGAGACCATGTTCGTAGTCTCGAGAAAGAGTTGCTTGGGGTGCGTGGCCATGCTGACGTTTGGAAGTCCAGGCGGATCGCAGTGCTGCCAGAGAGGAGTACTTGATGGCGGAATTGCTTCGATTATCCGAGCAGCTTCAGTTTAAGTTTTTCGAGCTGATGCCCATTTCTTCGGATGTGCCTACTGGCATTGCATCTTACTTTTGTGCAAGTATTGCAGGTGCTAACCTTGCTCCCAGGGAGGAGAAGGAGTGTGTTGCTGTTTGGGTCAATTGTTTGACTCAACAAGACATGGAAGCCGGCGGGTTCTTCTGGATGGATCGTGACCGTGCTATGGTCCTTGCGACGGTGCAAGATCGTGTTCACCAAGTATCGCGGGTGCTTCGTTAGGTGCAGACTTCACTCGCGTCGGTTCTGCATGTGATGTTTCCGCTGGATGCTGCACCGACAACCCTTTCTGGTCTTCTGTCGAAGTTTCGGAACGTGAATCATGTCAAGGAATTGGTGCGGCATCAGCTTGTCGCAGGAGTGAAGGCTGTATTTTCCCTTATGAGGCTGCATCGCCCTGATGTAGATCTGTCCGCTGTAGCGGCTGGGCCACCCCCTCAACCAGATGGTGGTGTGTGGCATATGCGTCCGCATTACGCGGCTGTAAGGCAGTATGGCGAAGAGATCGTAGATCTGTTTGAGCAGCGTGCTCAGGTTATTCTTCAGAATAGGTAGTGCCTGTAAAAGAGATAAATGTAAAATTTGTATATATTTGACTGGGCGTGTTTTGCCCTTTGTTATAAAGGTTTGGTTGTTGTTTGAGCACGTAGTGCTTTGTTTGCATACGTGTCCTTTTCGTTAGCCTGACGTGGTCAGCTACTCAGGCGTACACGTGTTATCCTCAGTCGACGAAATCGTGAGGTGGGGGGAGCCCCCGAGTGCGTTTGTAGCATGAAGTAAAAGTGCGAATAGAAAAACGAAATTTTGGGGCGAGACACTTAGCTTTATTTATATCATAATGGAGGAGGTACATAGTTCGGCTGAGTAGCCTTGGATGAATAGCCTTATTGAAAGTAAAGGGGTAGGTACCTAGGGGTAGAATCGTCGCAGCTGTGCGAAGTTCCATGGGTTGGAGTATGCGACTCAAGACTCCACGTGCTTGAGGCGATAGGCGCCACCTGGGATGACTTCGGTGACGATGTAGGGTCCTTCCCATGGTGACTCGAATTTCTTCGATCACTCTTTCTTGAGTCGCAATACGAGGTCTCCTTCGACGAAGGACCTTGGGCGCAGCCGTCGGCTGTGGTAGTTGCGGAGACTCTCCTGGTACACCGCTGATCGAGCTGCTGCTATGTCTCATGCTTCGTCGAGTGTGGACGGCGTCTTCGAGTGCAGCCGTGGATTCGTCTTCGCTATAAGAGACGACCTGGGGGGCCTGGTGGCGTACTTCGGCTGGTAGCACGGCTTTGGCTCCGTGCACCATGAAGAACGGCGTGTAGCCGGTGGAGCTGTTTGGCGTGGTACGCAAGATCCATAGGACAGAGGTTAGCTCTTTCGTCTAGGCTCCGGCGAGTCGCTCGAGTGGGCTCATGAGGCGCTTATTGATGCCAGCGCTGATTAGGCCGTTGGCCTTTTCCAACTGCCCGTTCGTTTGCGGGTGCGCCAGAGAGGCATATGTGATGTTGATTCCGAGGCCTTCGCAGAAGTCTTGGAATTCTTTGGAGATGAAGTTCGATCCATTGTCGGTGATGATGCTATGTGGTACGACGAACCTGTAGACAATGGATTCAAAGAACTTGACGGCAGTCTTGCCCTTTTGGTTAGTGACCGGCATTGCTTCGATCCACTTGGTGAATTTGTCGACTACGACCAGGAGGTAGACGTGCCCGCCTTTCGAGGACCTTGGCAGTTTGCCGATCATGTCGAGGCCCCATTGGGTGAAGGGCCAGGCCAAAGGTATGGGCCTGAGATCTGACCCGGGTGCGTGTGGTTTGTCAGTGAACCTTTGGCACCCTTTGCATCTTCGGACGATGTCTTTTGCGTCGTTCATGGCCGTTGGCCAGTAGAATCCAGCTCGTAGAGCTTTGGCGACAAGGGAGCGACTACCTGCGTGATGGCCGCAGATGCCCTCGTGGATGTCTTGAAGTATGGTTTTCCCGTCACCGATGGTGACGCACCTTTGTAGTACACCCGAAATGCTGCACTTGTAGAGCTCGCCATTGATGATGGTGAAGGCTTTTGACCGGCGAGATATGCGTCGGGCATCTGTCAGGCTATCAGGTAGTTCTCCGTCTATTAAGTACTGGAGGTACGGTCGTGTCCAAGTTTCTTCGACTGCCATGACCTGCATCAGGTTGACCGTAGCAACCTCTGTGTCCAGTTTTTCGGGTCCTTCATGACCTTCGGGTAGCGTAGCCCCCGAGTGTTCTGCTTCTTCGGGTGATCCCTTGGGGAATTTCCGCTTGATGGATGGCACGCAGATCTGTTCGAGGAACACACCTGGTGGCACCCTTGCGCAGGTGGAGCCGATGTTGGCGAGTCTATCGGCCTCCTCGTTGCTTTCTCTTCCAACATGCCGAAGCTCGCAGCCGTCGAATTCTCCCTCGAGTGAGTTGTAGAGTGCGTAGTACGCGATCATGTTTTCGGCGGGTGCGTCGCACTCATTCATCGTCTGTTGGACGACGAGGTTGGAGTCACCGTAGATGACCAGGCGTGTTGCGCCGCAGATCTTTGCCATCTTCATGCCATGGATGAGGGCTTCGTATTCGGCCTCGTTGTTGGAAGCTCGGAATTTCATCCGAAGGACGTACTTCATCTTGTCGCCCTGCGGGGAGGTCAGTATGACCCCGGCTCCTCCTCCAGCTTCGCGCTTGGAGCCATCGAAATGCATCGTCCATGACTGCGACATGTCTTGGGTGTCTGGCAGCTGCAGCTCCATCCAGTGTACAAGGAAGTCTGGGAGGACCTGGGACTTGATTGCGAGTCGCTTCTCGTAGACGATGTCTAGGGGTGACAGCTCGATGCCCCATAGAGCCACACGTCTTGTGGCCTCCGGGTTGTTTAGGATGCTGTTCAGGGGTGCTTTGTTGACGACCATCACCTGGTGCTCCTGGAAGTAATGGCTCAGCCGACGAGCCGTCATGAACACGCCATAGGCGATTTTCTGGTAGCGAGGGTACCTCTGCTTTGTTGGCGTCAATACCTCGCTGAGGTAGTAGATTGGGCGTTGGACCCCATGGGTCTTGCCTTCTTCGGGTCGTTCGACCACCAGCACGGTGCTTACCACCTGGTGTGTGGCTGCTATGTATAGCAGTAGGGGCTCACGCTCCTTTGGCGTAACCAAGACGGGCGAGGTGGAGAGCAGTCGCTTTAGATCTTCGAATGCGTCGTCCGCTTCAGGCGTCCACTCGAATTTATCTGCCTTGCGTAGCAGTTGGTAGAATGACAGGGCTTTCTCGCCCATGCGGCTGATGAACCTGCTCAATGCCGCTATTCGTCCTGCGAGCTGCTGGACACCCTTGAGGTTCTTCGGCTTCTCCATGGCCATGATGGCCTAGATTTTCTTCGGGTTCGCCTCGATCCCTCGCTGGGAGATGAAGTATCCAAGAAGCTGACCCGATGGGACGCCGAAGGCGCACTTTTCGGGATTGAGCTTGATCCTGTAGCGGTCGAGATTATCGAACATCTCGCGGAGATCGTCGATGAGCGTTCTTGCCTCCCTGGTTTTGATGACTATGTCGTCGACATAGACTTGGACGTTGCGACCGATCTGGTTCTTCAGACATGCCTGCATGCATCGCTGGTACGTGGCACCTGCATTCTTTAGCCCGAAGGGCATTGTGTTGTAGCAGAACACTCCGAACGGTGTGATAAACGCCGTTTTCTCTTGATCTTTGACCGTGAGTTGAATATGGTTGTAGCCTGAGTAGGCGTCGAGGAAGGAGAGTTTCTCGCATCTTGCAGTTGAATCGATGATCTGATCGATCCGAGGAAGAGGGAAGTGGTCCTTTGTGCAGTGCTTGTTCAGCGACGTGAAGTCTACGCACATCCGCAGGACGTCCGTGTCCTTCTTGGGGACCATCATTGTATTTGCGAGCCATTCGCTTTCTTTGATCTCCCTGATGAAGTCTGCAGTGAGTAGTCTGTTGATTTCCATTCCGATGGCTTTAGCCTGCGGCTCGGACAGTCTCTGGATGGACTGCTTGACGGGCTTGGTGTCAGGAAAGACGTTTAGTGCGTTCTCGGCGAATTCCCTGGGAACTCCTGGCATGTCCGCAGGACACCAGGCAAAGATTTCCCAGCGCTCATGGAGGAATTCGATGAGCGCGCTTTCCTATGCGGGGCTGAGATCGTTAGCGATCAGCGCCGTTTTGGAGGCATCCGTCGGATGGACCTTCACCTTCTTTGTGTTGACGGTGGAGTCAAAAGACACATCAGGTGCGTTTTGTCGTGCGAATGGGGGTGCCCTGTTTTCCATCATCTCGCGGAGCCTTACGATCTCCTCCTGCATGAAGAATGACTAGGAGATTCTGTTGAAGTCCCTGTCGCAGTGGTCCAATCGGGTGAAGCTCCCGTGGACCATGATGACGCCCCTGGGTCCTGGCATCTTGAGTAGAAGGTAAGCGTAGTGTGGGACAGCCAAGAACCTTGCGAATGCTACACGCCCAAGGATGGCGTGGTATTGTGATGGAAGTTGTCCAGCACTTCGAATTCGAGCCGCTCGCATCGGAAGTTGTCCGGCTTGCCGAAGATGACGTCAAGCCATATTTTTCCCAGGGGGAATATGCCCTTTCCTAGGACGATGCCGTGGAACGTTGTGTCTGACTGTTCTAGGCTGCACAGCGGGATCCGCATTGCTGCTAGAGTGCTTGAGAACATCAGGTTGATGCCGCTGCCGCCGTCCATGAAGACGCGACTCATCTCGAAACCTCCGATCTACGCCTCCAGCACCAGGGCAGCATGACCTGGGCGAGGGATCTGGCAAGGGTGATCCGAATGGCTGAACGTGATGCAGGACTCCGATCCGCTGAGGTACTCAGGGATGGCGGGTGGATTTGTCACGGCGAGGTTGATCTGACGGGTGATTTTCTTCTGTACCCTATTCGTGGGGCGCCCCTTCTGGATCATCAGTGCTCCTTTCGGCGGGGGATACCCATGGCTAGCATTGTTCTGTGCTGGTGCGACTGGTTGGTTCGGGCCTCCTACAGGTGGCGGTGGAGGATCTCCATGCGCTATTTCACCTGGTGCGGGTGCGTTCCCTAATCCAGGGGGTGGAGCTTGCTGCCTCATCTGAACCATGCTTTGGCTGAGCTTCTGGAACTCGCGGCAGTCCTTGAGCATATGGCTTGCCTTCTTCTTGCCATCCTGCTTGTCGATGTAGAAGTGGATGGTGCATGGACCCGAAAGTTTTTCGTATGCTGAGGGTTCGTTATCGCGATCGCGGCGCTGCCATGGCTGTGCTGGGCGTCCTCCATCGCGGAAGTTGCCTCCGCGGTATCCGCCGCTGTTGCAGTTGGCATCGTTGCGGCGATCGGCGTAGCCGGCCGCGACCATGTCGGGTCCATCGCGGTCGTCGTAGACGCGCGCTCTCCTCTTGTTACGGCATTCCCGTCGTCGGCCATAATCGTCTTCTTCCTCCGATTGTGCCCGGTGGACGGAATATTCGCCATCGGCCCACCTGTTGGCGATGTCCATGAGGTGGTTGAGTGTCTTGGGCTTGACGCGCCCAAGTTCCTCCTTGAAGTCCTGGCGCTTGACGCCGTCTTTGAAGGCGTCGATGGCCCTTTCTTCGGAGATGTGCGCTGCGGAGTTTTTGGTGTTGGATCAGCGTAGTATGTACGAGCGAATGGATTCGCCCGTTCGTTGAGTACAGGCTCGCAAATCCTCGATCGAGGCGGGCCTCTTGCTGGTGCCTTTGAAGTTTCGGATGAAACTATAAGCTAGATCCTCCCAGCTTCGGATGGATCCTGAAGATAGGCTGCTAAGCCAGATCCGGGCTGCGCCTGTCAGCTGCAGCTGAAGGCATTGCATGGCGTTTTCCTTGTTTCCACCGTGCAGCTTGACGGATGACAGGTGGTCGCTGAGCCACGCCTTGGGATCCTGTGTGCCGTCGAACTTCGGAGTATCCGAAGGAAGCTTGAAATTTCGTGGCATTCGTGTCCGTTGGACAGATCTGCTGAAGCACCGGGCTCCGCAGAGTTCTCCTTTGTCTTCGTCCATCTCGGATTCAGATGAGCATGCGCGCTTGGCTCGCGCTTTGTTGATTTTGCGTTGTGTTAGCGCGTCTCTGGCGTCGTAATCGCGGCTGCGATGACGCGAACTCTTATGCCTTCGAGGAAGGTCATGGTCTTCTTCTTCGGATGAAGGAGTGGGGCTGCGGTCGAATCTGACCGTAGCTTTCTTTTTCGGCTCCGTAGGAGTTTCTTGATGGAGTGCGGCTCCGATGAGTCCGAGTCCGGTGAGTGCGGACTTATGCATGGCTCTTTTTGGGTCCCCCTCCGGAGGTGGGTGGGACGCGAGGTATGCAGTGGCTTCCATGATCACAGCTTGAGGTGTCTTCGGGATGATGTTGCCATCGGCATCCATCTCCATGAATGATGAGTGGAGGGTTCGGGTCACCTCATGGCGCTCCTTGGGGTCCATGTTCTCCGTCCGGGAGCGGTGCTTGTTGTTGTGGTTGCCGTTCGAGCTGGAGCCGATGCCCATGGCGGAGAGCGCAGCTCGTCGCGCGCTGGACTCTGAGGCTGCTTGCTTGCGTTTGTCAAGCACCTCTTGCATCTTGACCTGCTTCTTGTGCTCCTCGATCAGGAGCAAATGGTATGCCATCAGCAGGTCCCGTGAGGCGTCTGCAGGCAGGACCATGCTGCCTACCACGGCGGCGCGTGCCTGGGCCCATCCTTTTTTGCTAAGGAGGATGACATGGCCGGTGTTATCCCCTTCGGGTGGGGGGGACTGGCTTCTTCTAATCCTGCCGCTTATGTCCTGCGGGTTAGGTGGCGGGTTGGGCGGCGGGTTGGGCGCTTGCTGATCCACGTCTCTCTGGATGACTACGGCGCATTGGTAGCGCTCGTAGATTGGTCCGCTGCTGCCGCAGCTTTCGGATCAGGAACCGTAGGTCCCTTCATATGATGGCGGATCGCAGAGATCGGAGTTGCAGCTGCTGCTGTCGTAGGACTCATCTATTTATGATGATGTGCATAGCACAGGGTGTGGGGCCCACGAAGCAGGCCTGATTGATGGTAGGGGTACCCGCTCTGGGAGGCGGAGGGTGCCAGTTTGCCCCACCTGGAAGCAGAAGCTCCCAAACAGGATCTCGAGTCCGTCGCCTACGGGCTCGAAGTCCTTCATGGTGGCCGGTGAGTGGGCGATGAAGTCGAAAGCACCGAAGAGGAAGTGACTCTTCGTCGCCGCAGAGTTGTAGATCACTCGGGTTGGAACCATCACGATCGCACAATCAGTGTCCCAGTTCCCACAGACGGCGCCAATTGACGAGGTTTGATCTCGTCAATGGCCATTGTTATGGACTTGGGTTTTGGAGAAGATGGGGATGCTGGAGATCGCGGAACGGTTAGCAAACAAGCAATACGGGACATGAGGTTTACCCAGGTTCAGGCCCCCGGAGGGAAAACCCTACTCCTGCTTGTCTGCTCTTTGATTACGGCGGAACCGGTGATTACAGGGGTGCGCAGATGCGATCTGGCGTGAAGGTGCGTATGCGAAAGTATGAGAGAGAGATCTAGGTCGTGCCATCCTGGCCTTTATATAGACTTAGGCAGGTCCCAGGCACAGATCTAGTCGGTTACAGGTTCTAGGGTTTACCCCTTTGAATTTCTTATCTACTCTAGTCTTGCTCTCCCTTGATTCGAAGGCGTCATGGGCCTTGGCCACCCGAAAATCTTCATGGGCCGGCGTATATTTGCCGTGGGCCTTCCTTGGGCTGGACCAGGTATGCTGAGATCGTGTACCCGCGGGGTATAACCATGTCATCCGGTGCTCTATTAAAAGGAGTACCTTAATTGCGAGTAGATTCCCTTGAGGCCCCATTGCAACGGGCTGGCAGGACAAAATATGTTGTGCAAGTTCTCATTGCGAGCACGTATGACTAAATATGGAACACATGCCTATGATTGTTTAGTACCTGGATGCTTTATCTTATTTATCTACAATTTCCCTAGATCTTGAAGTTACATGTTTAGACTCGTCCATGCAATGCCCGTCCATCCATCCCTATGCCTACTGCACTCATATCCTACTGTTTGCTACTATTGTTACTATTGATTTTGTTCTACTGTTGCTATTACTTTGATATTGCTACTAAAAACTGTTTCTACTAATAAACTCCTGTGAGAAAGACTATTTCCAGGTGTAGCTGAATTGACAACTCAGTTGTTAAGACTTATAAGTATTCTTTGGCTCCCCTTGTGTCGAATCAATAAATTGGGTAATACTACCCTCGAAGACTGTTGCGATCCCTTATACTTGTGGGTCATGAAGACTATTTTCTGGCGCTGTTGCCGGGGAGAATAGCTTTATTTGTAAGTTCACTTGGATCTATTATTGTTCGCTGATATTCCTTTTCATCATGGGGAAGTCTCGTGATGGAAAGTTTCCTATTTTACCATCCACTACAAGAAGAGGTACAGTCTTAAACACCTCTGATACTCTTGATTCACCATCTGTTATAAGTAAGCTTGTTACACCACCACCACATACACATGCTACACACACTGCTACTACTTCTGAATCTAAAATTGCTTCTGGTACTCATGATGTTACTTCTATTGTTTTTGATGCGAGTGGTTCATTATGTCCTTTCCTAGATGCTACTATTGCTAGAACTATTTTGGGAAACACTGAAACTCCTAGTGAAGACACTATTACACCTGTTAGCTCGCCTGAGTCTAGAGAAATCTATGATATTAATGATGGTTACACTGCAAATGACTGATGAATTTATTGAAGAGTGTCGAAACACACACGGTGCTAGTACTATTAGGAGCCTCCTTGAGAAACATACCATTATACCTAAATTGTCACTTGATGCTAAGTTTGCTACTTCTCCCATAGACATTAAAGATAAAGATTATGATTTATCTCTTGATTTATCCTATATAAACATTGTTGAGAAAGAACCTTTTTGTGGGACTAAAAATGAAAGTGATGTAGCTCATATCAATGAGCTTTACACTATGAGTGCCTTATTCTCTGATGATGTTAAGATGTGCAAGTACTTTGTTACAAAGATCTTCCCTTTTTTCACTAAAAGGACAAGCTAAAGCTTGGTTTAAGAGATTACCTCCTAGATCCATTGATAGCCCTAATTGTTTGATTGCTTCTTTCTTTCAGAAATATTCTCCTCCTAGTGCTAGACATGCTGATCTACAGAATTTTGTTGATTTCAAACAGGGAGAAGAAGAGAAATTGTTTGAGTCATGGACAAGGTTCTGTGCCTTGATTCTTGCACATCCTGGATGTCCATTACCTAAAAATGAGCTTCTTGATATTTATTATAATGGACTAACTGATGATTCTAGGACATACCTAGATAGTTTTGCTGATATAGAAGCTGGAGAATTAATGGCTAAAATATTTATTATTCAGGAAAAGAACTCATACCTAGGACATACCTAATGGCTAATAGAAGCATGTATCTTTAAGCGATCTGATCTGACGGGGGGGGGGGGGTAGGTTCGGGAAGGAAAGACAAATAAAATGGAGAGAGGCTTACCTTTGTTCGTTAGCTTTATCTTCTAATTATGATTCCGTTCTTGTTGTTTTTCTTCCTTCCTTTTCTTGTCTTTTGTCTTTAGGGAAGCCCCTTGCTAGGGGTTTGGGGTACACCAGCCACCCGAAAACCGTTTAAAACTATGTCCCTTCGGAGTGCCTTGCTATGGGTTGGGGTAGACCAGGGGAGAATGTGTATAATATCCATCTTTTCACCCCCATGCTTGGGGGCAGGGGAAAGACCCATCCGGTTTGGAAGGGGGAATGAGGTGAAGGCCAATAGGCCGAGCCTCATGGGAGGCAACCTTTTCCCCTTCATCAGTATCTTTAGATTCCTAAGTATAGTATCTTTAGATCAGGTACCTTTAGTTAAGTAAGGCCGAAGGTGCCCCTTAAGATTTATGCACTTCAAAATAATAATTACAAATCCAATAAAGGATCCACTTTCGCTTTACTTTAGTGTTCCTGAAATCGTCGTGGTAACCACGATGATTTTATTTTTAGTATATTTTGGGAAGATTTCGCTATAAAAGTTGGGTCTGTGAACACCCCCTCGAATTGGCAGTGAAAACTACTTTTCGATAGATAGTACGCGCGAGGGGCCCCCTCGGGTATAGAGCACTTTTGTATAGTAAAACTCCCTTTTTTCTATTTTTCAGGATGTGTGACTTTTTGGTTTGGGCTTGCATTTCAGTTAGCCAAGGAAAGACAGTCGAGTCGATAAACTTATTTTAGAGTGCAGGTTCCCTCATCGGATTAGTGTAGTCCACAGAGATGGATGTTCCTGGATGAGGAAAAAGCATCTTGTATAGTACAATCCTCATTCAAATGGGACTTGAAGTAGGAACGTACATGAGATAGGTGGAAAATGCGATTTCAGAATGATTAGTATAGTAAGAATTCCGTTTTTTTAATTCGTATAACACAATTGGACAAGTCCCTCGGGGACATGGTAATCAAATAATAGAAATGTTGGGTTTACCCAACTACTTAATCCATAAAAAGATAAGAAATGAGTTCATTCATTCGATGGATCAATTCAATAGGTATTTCCCAAGCATCTGCCGATGCCAGTTATTAGGGAATTCGGCTTCTTCTTACACATGCGCGTGATTTTCCCTCTTGCATGTGCGCGATTCCTCTCGCACGGAATAGGGGCCCCATATGCTAGGCTCTCTACCCGGAAGACCAATAGGAAAGTATTAAACAATACGTGTTGTCATGGATGGGAATGACTAGAATATGTTCACTAACCATCTGACTTGATCGTCAATTTGGTTAGTAAACACATGCATTTCATATATATCCCATGTCTTCCATAACATTTATATTGGTATTTTTTCCTGTATAGCTTTGCCCCCTTCAAGGAGAATGCCGACTTATCGATATCCGACTCATCAAGCCCTAATTATGTGATCATGATATGCCAAAAGTCTTCACTTGCTTTACTGACATGCCTTCATAACCCGTAAGGGAATAATAAGGAAGTCTAGTTCCACAACTGAATTGGGGAGAGGAGCCGAAGGTGGATCAACGAGCTTTTGCTCATCCTCCTCATACTCCTCATACCCCGTATGGATCCGAAGGTAGAATATTTGCATGAAGGAGCAACGAGCTTTTGCTCATCCTTCTCATACCTCGTATATAGCCAGTCTCGACCGTCGCTTACCGTGGATAGTGTACCAATACTACCCGATAAAGGATTCGACACTCAGCTTTAAGTGCTTATCCTTTACCAAACCATTGCCTTCTTGTCTATTGATTCTGAAGATTCATGCGAATCTACTTATTGCGAGCTGTCCGTCTCATATCCCAGGGACTGTAACTTTCCATCCTTTCTTTTGTCAGGAATGGTAAAGTTTTAACCGTCGCCCCGGGGGATGGTGAAATCCACTATGTGAATGGCTCAAGCTGGACACTATTTCTTCCGACTTACTCAACAAGGGCCACCTCCTATCGAAGATTTATGTAAGCCAATTCCCCACTCATCTACTATTGAGGTACATTCTCTCTAACACTTTTATGAAGGTGATATTCCCTATGGTAAACCTCCTGATCAATGCTTAGAGGAACTTGATACTTTTATTGTTAAACAAGGTAATTTTAATAAAAAAAATTAGAATCATTTATTGGAAAACTCTAGAGCTATTAATGAGTTGAAAGATATTGTGGAAAGAACTTCTAATGATGTTAAAATACTTTGTAAACACTTTCAAATGGTTGAAACCCAAATTGATCAACTTTCTAAGGTACAAAAATATATGCTAGTTAATGCTTCTGGAGAAAAACAAGCTTATGGAATTAAAACTAGGAGTGGTACAGCCACTCAAGATCTTTTATATCCTGAAGGACACCCTAAAAGAATTGAGCAGGATTCTCAACAAGCTTAAAATAGTGGTAGTCCTCATAAGAGAAAGAAAAAGAAACATAAAACAGTTGAGGAACCTCCTGAACCTGCTGTAGATCCTAATAGTATATCTGTCTCTGGTGCTGAAACTGAAAGTGGTAATGATAAAAATGATCCTCCTGATAAGGAAGAAATTGAAGAAGAATCTGAGAAGCACACTAAGCACACTAGGTACACTAAGGAAGATTTTATTGCTAATAAATATGGTAGTGAAAGAGAACCTTGGGTGCAGAAACCTATGCCTTTTCCGATAAGAAACACAAGTCAAAGGAGGAGGAACACTATAACAAGTTTTGTGAGTGGATGAAACCTTTAATTTTGCAAATTTCTTTGACTGATGCTATTAAGTTGCCTCCTTATTCAAAGTATATGAAGGATATTGTCTCTAATAAAAGGAAGATTCCTAATGAGGTAATTTTTATTTTGCTTGATAATTATTCCTTCAATGGTAAGGTTCCAAAGAAACTTGGTGATCCAGGTATTGCAACTATTCCTTGCTCTATTAAGAATAATTATGTTAGAACTGCTTTGTGTGATTTGGGAGCTGGAGTTAGTGTTATGCATTTTTCTCTCTACAAGAGACTCCAGCTAGAAAAGTTGATACCAACTGATATATCTTTGCAAATGGATGATAAGTCTACTACTATTCCTATTGGTATATGTGGGGATGTTCATGTTCAAGTGGCTCATAATTGCTTGGTTTTAACTGATTTTGTTGTGCTTGAGATGCCTGAAGATGATAATATGTCCATTATTCTTGGGAGACTTTTTCTTAATACTACAGGTGTTGTCATCAATTGTAATCAAGGAAAAATAACTTTTAATATTATTAATGACAAAGAGCATACTGTCTATTTCCCAAAGAAGACTAATAAGAGATATTACCTGAATTCTATTGAAAATATTGAGAGCATCAAAGTTGGAGAAATATATTGTCCCATTCCACAAGAAAGTTTTGAAACTATTATGATTGGTGTCGTGGGAATGGTCACGGCAGATGCTGCAATCGGCAGCGAGTAGTAGAACGAGGGGCAAGGGCGGCCAGCCATCTGCGGTGCGAGATGAGGGCAAAGACACAGGGTTTTACCCAGGTTCGCCCCCCCGGAGGGTAAAGACCTACTCCTGCTAGATTGTATTATGGAGGTGGTACAATGGGCGAGCTCGGTGGCTAGGCGGCGAGTCGCTTGGGTGTATGATGGAATGTCTCTCTACTCGCCCTATAGGGAGGTTTATATAGGCTCACCTCCCCAAGGGTTTACATATCTCAACCGATTCAGTTAAAGCTTCGGTACTCGTTTAACCTAATCCGACTGGGCCTATCTACTCGCCTGGGCCTTCAGCTTCCAGTCGCTTGGTTCCTTGCTGGGCTTCAATCCAGTCGCCGTCTTGCAGGCCCACTTGCCAGTTCTTGGGCCAGTCGGAAACGTCCTGCTGGGTATACCCCGGTAGGCATATCCCCATTAGTAGTCCCCGAGGCCACCGTCGATTAGGCGTAGGTGGCTGCTGGCAGTCGGAGTATACGGCTTCAGAGTGGACATCCAGTCGAATCGTCGGCGGGCTCCCATATAGAGGAGAAACCAATCATCCAGGTCGCAGTTTTTGGCGTGTCGAGTGGCTGAAGTTGGACCGTTAACCGTGGTCAAACTAGCCGTTGGGGTAATCCAATGGTAACTTTTGGCATAATCACCGTGTAGTAACGGCTCCCTGATTTGGCGGGTAACAACCTCTATATAAGAGGAATGGCAGGCGATCAGAGAACCACCTTCTCACCATTTCCTCCGACTGCGCGCACTTTTCGCCTCCCTTCGCATCGCGATCCAGCCGACCTGAAATCCCCCGACCCCCAGCAAATGTCTCTGCCATGGCCCTCTCCACCGAGCCGTGGGGTAGATCTAAGTGCACGAGGGCGCAACTGGCTTCCTTCGAGGAGGCCGGGATCTTGCGAGCCGGCTGTTGGCGCATTCCCGCAGCCGGAGAGATGACCCCGAATCCGCGAGAGAGGGAGTTCATCCGCTTCACTAGCCATCTCGAACGGGGGCTAGGGTTCCCCACGTCCCTGTTTTTCCGGCGCTTCTGCGCCTACTACGGGATCCAGCCTTCGGATCTAGGTCCCCACAGCATCGAGCAGCTCACCATCTTTGTGGCGTTCTGCGAATCCTACTTGGGCTTCCGGCCCTACTTCCCCCTATGGCAAGATCTGTTCCACGGACGGATCAGCCGCGAAGAAGCGGGCGGCCCAATGCTAGCCGCGGGCGGCTTAACCTTCCAGCTCAAGTCGAAGGCTTCATTCTTCGACCTCATGCTGCCCGCCAAGGCAGCGAGCGACTGGAAGAAATCGTGGTTTTACGTAGTCGAGGCGACCCCGGAGGGCGAGGCGGCGATCCCGCGGTACTCCGCCAATCGGTCCGAGCCGCGCCGTCTCCAAGTCGGCAAGCTCCCCAACGACCAGCGGACGGTCGTCGACGAGATGCTCCAGATCATCCGCGGTCTAAAGAAGAAGGGCCTCCAGATGATAAACCTGTACAACTGCTGGCTCGGGCGGCGGCTCGTCCCGCTCGCTCGGCGCGAGCACTACATGTACCAGTACACGGGCCGGGAAGAATCGATGAAGGCCTGCCTCGACGAGTGGAAGCTGGAGGACTACATCCCAGCACTGAAGAAAATCACCCAGGCGGTGTACCTGGACGCACAGGCTGGGTCGCCCCCTATACCGCAAAGCGTCCAGCCCCAACGGTAATCACTTCACTTCGCTCGCAGTCGCAGTTTATGCAGTCGCGGTAATTCTAATTTCATCTTGTATTCATTGCAGCTATTCCAAGTGGTGGAAGGATGGCTCCCACCTTCGGACGATGAGAACTCGAGCTCGTCCGTCCAGGACGTGGGCGAGTCGCCTCCCGCCAAGGGCGAGGCCGGGAGTGACGAGGGCGACAGCGACGACGAATCCGAAGAGGAAGTCGCCCCACTGCTCCGCAAGACCCGTGGGCAGCGTCAACGTGAGCTTGAGGCAAGTAAAAGCCTCAAGCGTCATGATGACGATGACGAGCTTCCAGAAACCACCTCGTGCCGCCAGGCGACTCCATCGAAAAAGAAGAAGAAGGAAAAGGAGGTGAAGGCGCCTCCGAGGAAGACGAATACCAAACCAACGAGGCCGGCCTCGCCGCCACATTCAGCGAGAAGTTCTGACGCCCACAGACCGGCCAAGGACGAGGCGCCGCCAACGATAGCCGCGTTGGACACGGCCACCATCGAGGTGCCCCTGGCGTCGATGCCTCCGCCATTCGCCCCAGTCTCTGGGCTGGGGGACGCCTCGGTCGCAGCGGCTTCGCCTCACAAGGAAGCTCCTGTTGAAGACGTTCCGGAGGCTCCGGTTGCGGCCTCAACAACGAAGAAACCGTCCGTGTCTTGGGCACGCGACGTTCTGGAAATGGGGCTCAGCCGCCGACTGGGCCCCGAACTAGAGAAGCCAGCCGGCCTCCGTACGGGACTGCGCTTCATTCCAGTCGCCAAGTGAGTACACTCTCCCTCCTTTGTCTTCCATAGCAGCTCGAATTATATTGCTTACATGATTGTTGAACAGGACCGGGGTGAAGAGGATGGGCCACCCAACCGTGGCTAAGGTGCCACCCGTCGTTAGCGAGGAGGATCCTTCCCGCAAGAGGAAGGCGGACGAGGTCGTCGTCTCTGCGGATGGCAGCAAGAAGGCCAAGGGTGACGACGTCCTCACGATTTCTGACGACACGGCGGTCACGCCAGCTGGACCCGTAACGGAGGCAGCCGCGTCTACGAAGGAGGGCGCTCCCTTGCCTGGAACGGCCGAGCCGACCTCCTTCGGAGCGGGTGCCTCTATTGCCACCTTCCCGCGCTTCATCACCAAGGCGGCCGCGGCGAGTGGAACTTCGCCCTCGAGCCACGCTCCTGGGACCACCGATGCTGACGTCGACCAACGTCGTGGGCATACGTCGGCTCTCCTCGCGTCCGTGGACGCGATACAACTCCACGGCATGCTTGGCGCAGCCATCCAGGTACCTCCAGTCCCCGAAGATCTGGTCGGTGCTTTGCAGCGGCTTGATTCTTTTTAATGTCTTATCTTTATTTTTCGCATCCAGTCCCCGAGTGCGCACGTGCTGAATTTCAGCGGGTGGGCACTTAGGAATTTTTTGACTGCCAGTCTCCGAGTGCGCACTCGCTGAATTTCAGCGGGTGGGCACTTGAGAATTTCTTGATTGCCAGTCCCCGAGTGTGCACTCGCTGAATTTCAGCGGGTGGGCACTTAGGAATTTTGCTTTGACTAATCTTTTTGGTGATGTGCAGGGTCTGCAGCTTGAATCGGCTGACCGATTGGCAGCGAAGCAGCGCGCGGAGAAGGAACTGGCCATCATCCAGGAGGCGAACAAAGGGCTTCAGGCTGTTGCCGCGAAGGCAGAGGAAGCTCGCCAGGGGCTTGTCCCCGCTGGTGAATTGGCGGCGGCGCAATCAGCTTTAAGTGCGGCTGAACAGCGGATCGCCGACCTCGAGCGCGAGCTGCGGGAGGCAAAGGAAGAAGCGAGATCGGCTGATGGGCGAGCCAAGGCCGCCATTGCAGCCGCCGAAGAGGATCGCAAAGTGTTGGATGCCCTTGTTGTTGGGCTTCAGGACGACCATACGTCGCTTCAATGCTTCATCACGGATCTCGCCCGCCCGTTGATTGGTAAGTGCGTCTGCCTCTTCCAGTAGTTGTGCCTTTTGTGGTGTCCGTCGTATTCATTATTGTCTTCTACTCGCAGGTCGCATCATCGATAGCGCAAAAGAGGCGAGCTCGTTCGACGCGCGGCAGTGTGTAAGCATGCTTATCGACTCGGCAACGTTGTCGGCGACGTGCATCCGTGCCTATCTCCAAGAGATATCGCCCACGGAAGTGATTCTCAGCGACCTCGTTGAGGTGTGGAGGTATTTGGAGAAGGCGCCCGCGGTCGTTGAGTTCATGACGCGGTCGGCGTTTCGGCGCGGAGCAGCGATGGCACTTAGTCTTGGACTTGCCCACTTCCCCGAGGACTTCGACATCGACGATGTGATGAGTGGCTACCCATCGTCGACTGGCGCGGTGGAGCTTTCCGAGGTCCTCAAGTTGCAAGATCGCGCCGCCGCGTACTCGGAGCGTGTATGGGCAATGGGCGACCTCCTTCCGTACCAGGAAACGGTCGTCGTGCCGAACGATCCCGAGCCGCCGCATCGTGATTTCAAGGTCGAGCAGCCCTTCCGCGCGGCGATGGCGGGTGAACTGACGACGTATCCGTCGAACCCGTACACGCCGTTCATCCGCAATCGTCGGGGTGTTGGCGAGTCGTCGTCTAAGCCTGCAGAATAGGATAGTTTGCCTTGTGGCGTTAGCAGCAGGTCTGCCATGCAGGCATATTTTGTAATATGAGCCGATGCAACATGCTATAGAATGAGACATCGTGTATATTTTGGTATTTTTCATGTGTTTGTGATTGATGTTTGAACGAGTCCCCGAGCGCGTCCGCCCTTTTGTGGGGTTTACCTCGTATGTGATATGTTTGTTAGTTTTGTGTCTTTTGTTATTGTGGTCGACTCGCCCAGACTCGAAGAGCCAGTCGCTAGGCGACTCCCCTGAACGCTCTGTACTTCACCGTTTTCCCTTGCGCGAACGAGGTCGGGTGGCCGAGTCCCCGAGCATGGTACTTGGCTGTTCCAGGCGCGACTCGAGGGTGAGTGAGGACTTGGCGCGTTAATTTGAGCGCATCACTCCTGCCTGGCCCGTGGGGTCAGTCGCGTGGCGAGTCCTGGGCATGCTCTCCTACTTGGCATTTTCCCGGACCGCTCACGGTGAACTGGTCTGCAGTCCCCGAGTGTGGTACTTAGCCGTTCGAGTCGCTATGTCAGGATGCGGAGGACCATGGTCGCTGTGAGAAGCGAAGGCAGTTGTCTTGGTTCGTAGAACCAGTCGGGCTAGGCGACTCCAATGGGGCTCCGGGTAGGCGTTTTTCATGGACGGTGCAAGACCTGAAGTGACTCAGTGCTCTTGCACCGCACTACTTAGCCGTGCCGATCGTTGTACCAAAGGTTGACTTCTGCGGTTAGCGTAATGCTGTCATTACGAGTGCGAGTGGCACAAGACATGGAGAGTAGGCGCAATTTGTGGTAACCGTTTCTTTTTATTTCATAACGACCGGAGAATACATATGTGGGGTTCTAAGAGTAGAACTTCCGTAGGAGGTTTACATTCCATGGTCGCTTGACGTCGAGTTCGCCGTCCCCGCGGAAGTCGATGAGGTAGTAGGCGTCGTTGCCGAGTACTCGCCCGATGGCGAATGACCCTTCCCACGGAGGGGAGAGCTTATGCATGCCCTTCTTGTCCTGGATGAGGCGTAACACCAGGTCGCCCTCTTGGAAGGTGCGAGTCTTCACCCGCCGGCTGTGGTAGCGGCGGAGTCCCTGCTGGTAGATAGTGGTGCGTGACCGAGCGAGGTCACGTGCTTCGTCGAGTTGGTCGACCCCGTCTTGGCGGGCGAGCTCGTTTGCGGCCTCCATGTAGTGGACGACCCGCGGCGAGTCGTGCTCGAGGTCGGTGGGCATGACTGCCTCGGCGTCGTAGACCATGAAGAAGGGGGTGAACCCTGTCGACCTGTTGACTGAGGTGCGGATCCCCTAGATGACAGAGGGGAACTCCTCGACCCAGCACCCGGCGGTGCGCTCGAGTGGTACTTGGAGTCGCGGCTTCAGGCCGTGGAGGATGCTTTGGTTGGCCCGTTCGGCCTGGCCGTTGGATTCCGGGTGGGCGACTGACGCGAGGTCGAGCCGAATGTGATGCTCTTCGCAGAATTCGGCCATGGCTCCTTTGGCGAAGTTAGTGTCGTTGTCCGTGATGATGCTGTTTGGGAACCCGTAGCGATATATGAGCTCGCGTAGGAATTTGGTGGCGGTCTTCCCGTCGCATTTCCGAACTGGCTTGGCTTCCACCCACTTTGTGAATTTGTCGACCGCGACTAGCAGGTGGGTTTAGCTGGAGGGGGCCTTCTTGAAGGGGCCTACCATGTCCATGCCCCACACAGCGAATGGCCAGGTGATGGGGATTGTTTTGAGCGCTGAGCTCAGCACGTGCGTCTGATTGGCGTACTTCTGGCACCCGGCGCACCGCTGGACAATGTCCACAGCATCGGCGTGTGCGGTTGGCCAGTAGAAGCCATGTCGCATAGCCTTGGCGACCAGAGAGCGGGCGCCGGCGTGGTGGCCGCAGTCGCCGGAGTGAATATTGTGGAGGATCTTGCGTCCTTCGGCGAGTTGGACGCAGCGTTGGAACACGCCGGTGACACTGCGCTTATGGAGCTCGCCGTCGATGATGGTGTAGGACTTGCAGCGGCGAGCGATCATCCGGGCGTCCGTCTCGTCGGCCGGCAGGGTGCCGACTTCCAGGTAGGCGATGTAGGGCTTGGTCCAGTTGTCTGGCTCGTTGACGAGTGCGACCAGGGCTGCCTCTGGTTGGAGCGGGACACCGATGTCGATCTCCTTCGGGGGAGAGACTGATGGCTTGGTGATCGTGTCAAGGAAGACACCGGCGGGTGGTGCGAGTCGAGCCGACCCGATGCGAGAGAGTGCGTCGGCCTCCTCGTTCTTCCGCCTGTCGATCCACTCGACGGAGTAGCCTGTGAAGTGTCCGCCCAACTTGTCGACTGCTTGGCGGTATGCCGCCATGGTGGGGGAGACGGCGTCGCAGGTGCCAGCGACTTGCCCTGCGACGAGGTCGGAATCGCCGTAGCAGCCTAGGCGGTTGACATTCATCTCCTTGGCCGCTCGCATGCCGTGGAGTAAGGCCTCGTACTCGGCCATGTTGTTGGTGCAGGGTGTGAAGTCGAGGCAGAGGACGTAGCGGAGCTTGTCGCCCTTTGGTGAAGTTAGCACGATCCCTGCGCCTGCGCCATCCGCGTTCTTGGAGCCATCGAAGTGCAGGCTCCAGTAATGGAGGTATGGCAGCTTCTCTAGCTGCTGGGCCTCTTCCCAGTAGGCGATGAAGTCCTCTAGGGCCTGCGACTTGATCGCTTTTCGCGGCTCGTATTTGATGTTGGGGACGCCGATCTCGACGGCCCACTTGGCGACCCGCCCAGTCGCCTCACGGTTGCGGATGATGTCTTGCAGTGGTGCCGAGGAAACGACCGTGATCGGGTGCTCCTGGAAGTAGTGCGGCAGGCGCCACTGAGCTCTGAAGACCGCGTATACCAGCTTTTGGTACTGGGGGTACCGCTGGCGCGACTCGGTGAGGACCTCGCTGATGTAGTACACCGGTCGCTGTACTAGGCGCTCCTTTCCTTCCTCTGGTCGTTCGATGACCATGACGGCAGTGACGACGCGCTCGGAAGCCGCGACGTAAACCATCATGGGTTCTTTGTCGGCGGGGGCGGCGAGTAGCGGTGCGGCGAGTAGCACGTTCTTGAGGTCGCGAAGCCCGTCGTCCGCCTCCTTGTCCCACTGGAAGGTGGGGCTCTTGCGCATCAGGCGGTATAGGGGCATCGCCTTTTCGCCCAGGCGGGGAATGAAGCGACTGAGAGCCGCTACTCGCCCGGCTAGTTTCTGGACGTCGTGCAGGCACTCGGGTTTGCCGAGCCGGGCGATCGTGTCGATCTTCGTGGGGTTCGCCTCGATCCCTCGCTTGGAGATGACGTACCCCAGTAGTTGTCCTGCTGGTACACCGAAGGTGCATTTGCCTGGATTGAGCTTTATCTTGTATTTTCGCAAGTTGGCGAATGTTTCCACCAGGTCTGCGAGGAGGTCACCCTGGCGAGTGGACTTTACGACCACGTCGTCGATGTAGACGTGGATGTTGCGGCCAATTTGGCTCGCGAGGCATTCTTGCATGCACCGCTGGTAGGTCGCCCCGGCGTTCTTGAGGCCGAAGGTCATGGCGGTGTAGCAGAAGGCTCCGAATGGCGTGATGAACGCCGTCTTCTCCGCGTCCTCGACAGCCATTTTTATCTGGTTGTACCCAGAGTAGGCGTCGAGGAAACATAGCGACTCCGAGCCCGCGGTGGAATCGATTATCTGGTCGATCCGCGGGAGGACGAACTGCTCCTTTGGGCAGGCGTTGTTCAGGTTTGTGTAGTCGATACACATCCTCCAGGTCCCGTTCTTCTTCTCGACCAAGACTGGGTTTGCCAGCCACTTGGAGTATTTGATTGGCCGGATGAAGCCTGCAGCGAGTAGACGCTGCACCTCCTCGGCGATTGCTCGGCGGCGCTCTTCATTGAAGGGCCGCAGCGACTGCTTGACAGGTCACACTTTGGGGTCGGCATTTAGCTTGTGCTCAGCGAGCTCCCTAGGGACACCGGGCATGTCAGAGGGCTTCCATGCGAAGATGTCCCTGTTCTCACGGAGGAACTCGATGAGCGCGCCTTCCTATGCTGGGCTCAAGCCCGTCCCGATCGTCACCGTCTGGCTGGAGTCGCTTGGGATCAGCTCGATGGTGCAGGTGTGCGTCGTGGCCTCGAAGGTTGAGATGTTTGCGCCCTCCGAGTTGGGCTTCTTGATTATGGTGGGGTCGTCGTTGTTGACCCCGCTCGCGTACTTGGCGAGTTCATCAGCGTGGTTGGTCTCCACCGCGATGACGGCGTCAACGAGCTCGACTCCTTTGGCCTCACACTCGGCGGCCATGTCAGGGTCGACGTTGATGGTGATGACGCCGCACGGCCCGGGGAGCTTCATCTCGTTGTACGCGTAGTGGGGCACTGCCATGAACTTGGCGAACGCCTGGCGCCCCAGGACGCAGTGGTAGGGGCTGTCAAAGGGCACCAGCTCGAAGACGATCCGCTCGGTGCGGAAGTTTGCGGGTGTGCCGAAGGTGACCGGCAGCGTGACCTTGCCGATCGGGTACGCCTTCCGACCGGGGACGATGCTGTGGAACGTGGTGTGGGTTGTCTCGATCATCGACTGCGGGAGCCGCAGTCGCCTGAAGGTGTCCAAGTACAGGATGTTGATGGAGCTGCCGCCATCCATCAATGTCTTGGGGAGCCAGTAGTCGCCGACCTTGGGCTTGACCACCAGGGCGACTCGACCTGGGTACTCGATGCATGGCGAGTGGTCTTGACGACTCCAGGTGATGGGCTTCTCCGACCAGTTGAGGAACTGGGGAACGTCCACCTGGGCCACCGCGTTGACGGCGACGGCGCGGGCGATGACCTTCTTCTCGCGCTTCGTGTTGAAGCCTGTGAAGGTATGGAGCGAGCCGGCCACTTTGCCGAATTTTCCGCCGTTTGGCGGGTCGTTGTCGGGGTCCTCCCGCGCTCGCCGTGCCTTCTCGATCTCCCTAGGGTGTGGCAGTCGGCGGTGGTGTGCGTTGCGGGCTTCCCTTCCCTGCTATGAAACGCACATGGTTGGTTAAGGAGAGCCGCGGGGTCGAACCTTGGCTTGGCCTTGTAGTTGCCGCCGTCGCGGCGTTGTCCTCCGTCGCGGCGGAAGCTCTTGGGCTCGCATTGCGCATGCCCAGCGTTGGCGACGAAGTCGACTCGCCCGTCACTGCGGCGCTTGCCGGTGAGGCGAGTGTTGCTGTAGCATAGGTCAGACCATCGTCCGCTGTCGTTGCCGCTCGTGCGGCGTTGACCTCCTGACTCGTCGTCAGTTTCCTGGTTTGGATCTTCCTCCGCGTACCGTTTGGCGATCTCGAGGAGGTCGGGGATGTTGTCGAGTGTGCGAGAGTGTCGCTTGAGCTTGGCGACCAGGGGCTCGTAGCGGCACGAGGTCTTGAAGCAATGGATCGCGGTGTCCGGGTGGATGCCGATCGCGTTGTACCAGAGTTCTTGCCACCGTTGGACCCAGTTGCGGGTCGACTCGCGGGGTCCCTGGACGCATCGTTCCAGGTCCTCGATGGTGGTGGCGCGGGTGTAGGAGCACTCGAAGTGCCTGAAGAAGGCGTCACGCATATCCTCCCAGGAGTCGATACTGTCCTGGGGGAGGGTGTTGATCCACTGTCTGCACGTCCCCTCCATCATCAGGGGGAGGTAACGGGCGGCTAGCAGGTCGGTGTGGCCCGCGATCCCCATTGCCATGAGGTATGTGTCGAGCCAGACGGCGGGGTCATACGAGGAGTCGTACTTTTCTATCTCCTTCGGCGCCTTGAAGTTTGGCGGGTACTTCTCGCCTCGAATCATTGGTCCGAAGCACTTGGGGCCGAGTCGACTTAGCGACCCCATGGGCTCGCCATCGCGGCGATTGGTTAGGGTGTGTCGCAGGTCGTCGGGCTGGCGTGCGCGCCAGCTTTGGTTGTTGATGATGTGGGTGCGGGCGTCGATGGGTTGCCCGTTGGCGGCGACGAAGTTGGTCGCTGGCCTGGGGTCGTTGGTGGAGAGTGCCGCGTTCGCGGGTCGGTGTTGGAGCTGCAGTGGCTCTGGTGGCGGGCAGTTGAGGGTGTTTGCCGCCGCTGGGCGGCCGCTGGAGGCCGCTCTGCTTCCCGACGAACGCGAGTATACTCGACCCTGTGAGTCGGCGCCTGCAGTTTTGCTGCTCGACGGCCTTTGCAAGAAGGGTTCTGACGTACTGGATCTGTAGGGCACCGTCGCCCGTGGCCGTGATGTTGTCGGCTGCTGCTCAACCCGCCACGAGGTTGTCCATCGGGGTGGAGAACAGTGGGAGGCCGTTTGCGTCTCGCTCCCGTGAGGAAACTACTATCCGCGGCTGGTCCCTGGGAGGTGTGCGGTTGGGTGGAGGTGGGGCGCCCATCGCCGTTGATCCTGGCGGAGCTCCTCGACCTCCGTTGCCGTGGCGTTAGGAGGGATTGGAGTGGAGAATGGATCCTCCGGCGGATCAGTGCGGGTCGCCATGTAGGTCGCGGCGTGGCGATCGGTTTCGTCGCGGAGGTCGGCGGAGTTCTCCGACCCGGAGTCGAATTCGAAGATCCCGAGGATGGAGGGGTGCTCGAAGTCTCCCATGTTGGAGACCTGGGTGATGGAGCCTGCGGGTGAAGCCGCGGTGATGGATCCGGCGAGTGACGCCGGGGTCGCCGAGTCGGCGTCGTCGTTGAGGGCCGCGTCTTCTGCGGCCGCTGAGTTTTCGGCCACGTCGTTGTGGGCCAAATTGTACTCGGAGGCGAGGCGATGGATCATGCGGATCTGGCTCTCGGAGAGCCGATCGTGTGGCGGCGACTCGCGGATGCGAGTCGACTCCTCCGAGACGATGACGTCGGTGAGGCCGGCGAAGAGGCTGATCGTGCCGATCAGCAGGATCACACTGTGCGTGACGGGTCGCGCCGCCGGGACGTAGCTGCTCGGCAAGATTTGGAGCATCTCACCGATCGCTATCATGCGGCCGGTGGCGACCGTCTCGTTGATGGGCAGATTGGATCTCGCCGCAGAACACCGGCCAGACCGGCCAGGCCCCACGGTGGGCGCCACTGTCGTCGGAATGGTCACGGCAATGCTGCAATCGGCAGCGAGTAGTAGAACGAGGGGCAAGGGCGGCCAGCCATCTGCGGTGCGAGATGAGGGCAAAGACACAGGGTTTTACCCAGGTTCGCCCCCCCGGAGGGTAAAGACCTACTCCTGCTAGATTGTATTATGGAGGTGGTACAATGGGCGAGCTCGGCGGCTAGGCGGCGAGTCGCTTGGGTGTATGATGGAACGTCTCTCTACTCGCCCTATAGGGAGGTTTATATAGGCTCACCTCCCCTAGGGTTTACATATCTCAACTGATTCAGTTAAAGCTTCGGTACTCGTTTAACCTAATCCGACTGGGCCTATATACTCGCCTGGGCCTTCAGCTTCCAGTCGCTTGGTTCCTTGCTGGGCTTCAATCCAGTCGCCGTCTTGCAGTCCCACTCGCCAGTTCTTGGGCCAGTCGGAAACGTCCTGCTGGGTATACCCCGGTAGGCATATCCCCATCAATTGGGACTATTGCTATCAAGTTAGAGGTAACATAATCACTTTGGAATGCAAATTTTTGCTTCATATAAGATTATTTTGTTAACAAGACTTGATCAACCTTGTTATCAAAGAGATTTTAATGAACGGAATAATGTTTTCACAGTGGTTATACCTGCTCACTTTTATTTTTCTCCATTCCAGTCTTTGCTTTCCTTCTTCTTAGTCTTAGTTTTGCTAGTTGTTTGCTTTTTAGAGTGTCTTAGAACTTCTGTATTTTTGGTTTTGGTTTTGGTTTTGGTTTGCTTTTTGCTTCTTCAAAAAATCATTTTCTGCGAGAAAATCAATTTTCATAACCTAAAAATTGGCCAAAAATAAAGTTTCCCGAAAAATTCCAAAAAAATCACATTACATTTTTCCTCGAAAAAAGGGGCAGAAGGGCACCTGGATTGGCCCAGGGGACCCACCAGGCCAACACACCCCCTGGTGGCGCTGCCAGCCCCAGGGCGAGCCTGGCCTGGATGGGGCCCACATGTGGCCCTCCAAAGTGCCTCCTCCCAGCCACTTCTTTCTCTCTCCCGAATAACACCGGAAAACTTTCTCAAGCTCAAGTTCCTGATGTTCTTGCTCCCGAATTTCGATCTCCTTGCTCAGCCCATATTTGTTGCTGATTTTTGGAGGGATTTCTCTCTGGTATGTGCCTCCTCTGCTTGTCCAAATAGATTTTTGATTGGTAGACTGTATTTTGAGTATTTTTCTACTGTAGGTGAAGGTTGTGTGAGCTTGCATGCTTGTTCTATGCTTAGAGATTTCATTTTGATGCATGTTTAGCCCTCTAGCAAGTTCCTTTAGTAGTTCCTCATCATCTATCAACTTGGAAATCACTTGGTTTGATGTTTGTCTAAAAAATTCAGAAAACAAGATGAGTGCATACCAACTGAATCAACATGAATTGCTAGTACCTGAGCCAATGAAAGTCCATCGTGAGGAGGATGTCTTCCCTTCCATATATCCATGCCCTAAATTTATGAGAGTTGCGGGGATCTTTCATGATTTCCAAACTATGATTTCTAATGCAGGGTTGGAACACTTTGTTGAAGAGGAACCATATCAATATGTTAAGTTAACCATGGCTGTGGTGTAGGACTTTCGGTTTAGTTGGTCCTTGTCTAATCCCATGGTCCACTATAAAATTTACAACATAGCTGTCGGCCTGCCTTTTGTTTATTTTTGTGCAGCTATTAGAGTGCCACAATGGGGTTCTTGTGAGAAGATTAGAGACAGGCCCAAGCCACTCATGGATTTATATGCTGAAATTTGCCAAGGTTGCGACTTCTAAAAGGAATGTGGTACAATTCGGAACATTCAGTTAACATCCATTAGATATTTCGCCTATTTCATTACCAAGTGTCTACTTGCTAGAAAGACTGCTAGAAAATTATCTTCATTTGATCTAGCTTTTATTTCAGCTGCTTTGAATAGGGATAGATATTATAACTTGGGTGCTTCGTAGCTTACCGTCTTACCACTAACCGCGAGAAAGGTGGAATTTGTGGAGGTATCATTGCCTGTCGTTTGCTAGCATTTCATGGTTTAGAACCTCACCATTCAGATTATTTGTTCTCCATAGAGAGACTTGATCTCAATTCCATGGTTCATCATAATTTTGTTTCTTCTTGGGCAACTTTGAGAGATTTACCGTCTGATATATCCTTTGTCAAGCGTGGTTAGAGAGGGGATAGCACTGAGAAGGTTGTCTCTTTGCCTGCACCTGCTTTGTTTAATTTTGATAACAGGCAAGGATGGTCACTCATGGAGGAAGAACTTGACACATACGTGGCGGCGCTCTCCTAGAAAGAAGAGAATGTTGGGGAGGATGCCGAAAATGATTTGGTTCAGCCCTCCAACATGGGAGAGTCTTCATACCAGCAGCCCTCTTATGATTGGAGCGCGTCTTCTTCTTCATCGCGAGGGCCTGATTATGATCATTCCTACGATGACCCACCAGCTTGGGGTTACTACCCGCGCTATTGAGCCCCACTCAGGCTAAAAGCCTAAGCTTGGGGGGAGGTATACTGACATCACACTCATCTACATATCATGTTTCGTCGGTTCTTTGTATATCCATGTTTCACTTTCTCTTTGGTTTTTGTTCCTATTTTCCCAAAACCCAAAAAGACCAAAAATATTTTTGTTGTTTCTCTTGGTTTGTTTCTTTGCTTTTTAGCTTTGGTTTGCCTTAAGAAAAATCCAAAAATATTTTGCTCTGTTTGTTTTTGCTTTGAGTGCTTTCTTTAAAAAATCGAAAAACCAAAAATATTTTTTGTTCTTCCTTGGTTTTGTGAAGTTCTTTGCAGGGTTCAGCGGTCCTCAGTGTATTATGGTTTCATGTTATTATTCAAGCCAAACAAGTGAAGAGAAATAATGAAGATTAATGACAACTTGAGGTGTGGTAAGAGGCTGGTAATGAACTCTATTTGTTTTCATTTTTGTACATATACTCATCATTGTCGGCATGCTTAGTCTGTTCATATAAGGTGTATGTTATTTATGGATGCTTAGTAGTTCTTGATCTCTTATGATTATCTCCAGCTTGCTAATAGTTTGTAGCATGTCATATGAAGTTTGCTTGCATTGTTCTATTCGTAACTTCGTATGACATTGTGGTATCCTCCTCTGAATGTTTCATTTGAATCAGCTTGGCACATGCTCAGCATGCATATGACTGAAACAATAGTCAGTTGAGCCTTGATGATTTATTTTTCCTCAAAGATGTTGTATCACTTTCATGCCATAATTAATTATGTTTTGTTTCAACCATGATTATGATAGTTATTTCTCTCTCGTTTGTCGCTCCCTTTATATTGCTAGCCTTCACTTGCACTGAGCATGTGCTCTACTTGTGCATCCAACTCCCCAAAACCAATATTGCCAAAGTTAGTTAGTAAAGCTCTCACGAACTTGATGGCACACTTTATTTCTTGCACTTAATAAACCTGAACCATTGTGACTATCCATGAACATTATATGCTTGCAAATTATAGGCTGGGAGTTAGCAGAACCGTGCTATCACGGGGAATGCTTTCAACACCTATAAATATTACACACAGTTGATATCATGCTCTTTTGTTTGCGGATGTCGTTGGTGTGAAATAAAAGGGAAGCTTGTAAGTCCATGGAGTTATGTATATGTGTTAGAGAAATGCCTAGGCCACTAGCCTAAGCCATGCCTAATCATGGTGGAAACTTGCAGCATAACCATAGTGAGCAATCTATGAAGCTTTCTTCTTATAAAAAAGAGAGAGACACAGAAAAGAGGAAAGAGAGAAAAAAAGCACCATTTTTCCCATGGTAAATAAGAAGATTTCTGATATGCTCATTGTGTGCTTTCCTTGTCATTTTGATTATGGGATAGCTCCTGTATCATGTGCAAGGGGTACCCCGTTGGCGGTTCTCTATGATACGCATGTATTTACTATGACAAGAACTTACCGGTGACTAAAGTTGAGTAGCATGAGGAGCGGCCCTCGTACTCAAGGGACATGAGCTTTCCAGTTTATGGTATGTCAAGCATATAACTTATGCTTAGATTCGTGGAATGGAATGACGTTAGCGTAATTTAATGAAAGTATATCTCAAACGTTGATCTATAGGTGGATGATATGCATGCTGCTTAGTCAGGGTTGTTTAGGGGTTTAGGGTTTAGGGAATTTTCAATAATGTTCAAGCTTTATGCTTATATTTGTGTAACAGAATGGTGTTACCGTAATTTAATGAAATTATCTCAAATTTGGATCTATAAGGGCATGATACCTACTTGGTTAGGGTTTAATTATGGGTTGAGGGGTTTAGGGTTTTAGTATTTAGGAGTTGAGGGTTTAGGTCTCGGGGTTGTTTAGGGTTTAGGGAATTTTCAATAATGGTCAAGATTTATGCATATATTCGTCGAATAGAATTGCGTTGCCCAATTTAATGAAAGTACCTTAAATATAATCTAAAAGTGCATAATAAAAAACGGAGTACTATAGTAGTAGCATGTGCGTGGATATGGTGTTGTAATGCAATTCGATAGCGGAGATCACGCACGAGTCTAGAGTCCAGACCCACGCGTCAGCACCCACATGTGTCTACTCAAGGGAAACCAACCGTCCCTGTGTATATAAACCACATTGGCCTCCTTCATCTCTTCTAAGAGCATCGACTTCTCCCCCCAATTTGTCTAGTAAAAAAAAACCTAGTCGCACCTACCACAAGATCTCCTTTCACAGGACCACCTTCCCCACTTCATTTGCTACACCATGAAGGGTGTCGGGGGGATAACCCCCGGGCGGGGAAAGCCAGGCATAAGTAGGCCGGATTTAGAAGATGCAGGCCGGCTAGCCTCCAGGAATTACAACTCTAGCCATCTAGCAAGCAAACCCGGTTGGGCTTATAACCTTCCCGGCTAGCCCGTCTAGCTGGTGGCCAGAAGAACCGGCCGGGTGGCCACTCCCACCCGGCTCACCTCGGATTCGATGGAGAGCACGGAAGGGCTGACGCTCTGTATGGGGTACGCTTCTGGCTCTCCCTCGTCATCAAGGAAGCTGGCATGCCGTCATGACCAGCGCTACCAGACAAAGATAAAGCAAGACAATCGGCAAGACTGGTGAAAGCGGTCCGGGTGACCGTTAGAGCAAGGTTGACGCCCCAAAGGAAGCCCGAGTGACCACTAAAGAGAAGGATGACGCTAAAAGAAGGGCGGACTGGGTCCTGGCCCACCGACTGGGCCCTGCAGCCGGCCCTGCCCTGTAAACCCATATCCAAACAGTAAACACTAGGACCCAATCTGTAATCTGCCCCCTAGACCAGTATATAAGAGAGGGCAGAGCCAGGGTTCTAGGTAAGAGGCAACAGTACAAGAAGAGAAGAGTTAGCATCCAACTCCCATACATAGTTCAGGAAACAGATCAAGGAGCATCTGTACTGAGCACCGAGCTCCCATACATAGTCCATCTTGCAGGAGTAGGGGTGTTACCTAGCAAAGAGGGCCCCGAACCTGGGTATGTCCCTGTGTTTGCAGTGCACCATGCCCAACCCATTTCAAGAGCCACCGAATGCATCCGTGTGTCCCTTCTTTGCCATCCCGGATGGCACTGCCGTGTTCGACACCACGACAGTTGGCGCCCACCATGGGGCACGGTTGGGATCATCTTCCGCACGGGACTTCCGCTCATCGCCGGCGAACGTGCAGCCTCTGGCCTCGTTCTCAGGCTCGGTACCCTCGACTGCGTCATAGACAATGTAGCATGCTTTGCTGGGAACACCTTCCCCGCCGGCGGCTCCATCATGCATTTTGGAGACATCCGCGTCTATGTCACCACTGTCGCTGAGGGTTTTCCCAGCACGATAGCCCCCGTCCTCGACGTGCCCCTCGCCCGCGTCCTAGTCGCGGGGAGGGTTTGTGTCGAAGTCATGATGGTGAACATTCGCGAAAACCATCAGCAACCTCAAGAACGTCGGGCAGGAGGAGAAAACTCCGCGCTCGAGCAGGAGCAAGACCCGCTCACCGCCTCCATCCAGCACCTGCACGCTCCGGTCGTCATCGAGACGGAACCAGCGGCTGCGGCGGGAGCGCTCGAAGCTACACGCCAAAAACTCCTGGAGGAAGCCACAAAGGTCGCGGCTAACCAGCGTCGGCTCAATAACACCGTGCACGAGTACAACGCAGCTCATGGCTTCGTCAGGAAGATCCAACACCGAGGGCGCGACCTAGCGTCAGAACTGGATCGCGCCGCCAACTCACATGCGGGTGTGGCGCGGCCCGTCTACAGCACCCCCGCCAAGAACATGAGGGTGGCCGAGGCGGCGGCCGCGGAGCTAAAACACCTAGAAGGCGAGGAGCTTCTTCGCCAGAAGGAGCGTGTGCAGATCCTCGTGGACACTGCTAACAAGAAGCAGGCCGAGGGCGTCCCCATCTAGGTGGGAAACTCCCGCGACATCGTCGTCCGCAAAGGCGCAGACCAGACGGCGCATGGAGGAAGCAAGCATCAACAAGCCTCTTCTCTAGGAGGGGTCGGACAAAATAGTCGTCCGCGTGGCGAGTCTAGCAACCGCGGTCGCCACAACCGTGATGCCGCTGCCTCTAGCGTTAGTCGCGCAGGCGGAGCCTCCTAGGGGAAAAAGATGCGAACACCGGAGGAGGAAGCAGACGCGAACAAGGACACGCCTGCGTCACGTTTGAAGGGACGGCTCGGTCCCCGAGAACCAGCTGATGCAAGGGAGTGCATCGATCTCCTGGTGCAATCGCGCACCTTGGAGGAGGAAAGTCCTGCTGGCCCAAAGTGTTTTGGCCCGCGCATCCGGAACTAGCCGTTTCCGAAAGGATTTTCGCTCCCAAGAGACACGCCAAAGTACAACGGAACCGTCAAGCCTGAGGATTGGTTGGTCGATTACACCACCTCGGTGGGAATCGCCAATGGCAACCTCCGCTTGGCCGTCCGCTAAGTCCCCCTCATGCTCGTCGACTCGGCGAGGACGTGGCTCAATAGCCTCCGCGACAATAGCATCAACGCGTGGCTGGACTTTGAAGAGGCGTTCATCCGCAACTTCACCGGAACATACAAGCGGCCGGGTCGACCTCGTGAGCTCGCCCTCCGCGTTCAAGGCAAGGACGAGTCGGATTGCGCTTACCTCACTCGGTGGACCAGCATGCACAATTCGTGTGAAGGGGTGCGTGAGCACCAGGCGATAGACTTCTTCACCAACGGCTGCCTAGACGGCACCATGCTGAAGCATAAACTCTGCCGAGCAGACCCGCAAACGATGGATCAGGTCATGGCCATCGCGGACAAGTACGCCACCGTGGATGCGGCAATGAAGAAGCCCATCGTGGTGGGCGACCAGGGCCAAATTTTCACGGACGAGCAAGCGGAGCGTCGCCAGCCGGGCGACCATCATCCCAGGCGGAACGGTCACGACAACCGCCACGGCAAGAGAAAAGACGACCAGCCGGATAGCCGATATGCTACCAAACAGGTAGCCGCGGTGCATTAGGATCCGGCTGCAGGAGGCAGTCGGAGGCAGAGGCCGGACAACAGGCCGCCTCGGCCTAAGTACACCATGGAGTCCATGCTCGACGGGCCGTGTAAGTTTCAAAGTGGCGGCAACAAGCCCGCGAACCACACGACACGCCAATGCAGCTGGACGAAGAAAATGGCCGAAGCCGGTGGACTCCCACCACCACCTCCACCGCCAGCCGGAGGCCCACCGGATAACACGGAACGACGCAACCGCCGCGAGGATGACGAAGATGGTTACCCGCGGCAGGTGGGTAATTACCACATATTCCTGGCGGAGCCGGAAACGAAGCACGCCAAGCGGATACGTGAGGCGGATGTCAACGCAATCGTCCCACCCGTCCCCCAGTACCTGCACTGGTCCGATCAAGCGATCACCTGGAGCAAGGAGGATCAGCCGGCTGTGTTACCAAGCCCTGGTAGCTACGCGTTGGTCCTGGACCCCATCATCATCTCTAAGAAGCATTCATGCCGCTTCTCTCGGGTGCTCATCGATGGAGGGAGCAGCATCAACCTCCTTTACCGGAGCAGCCTCGAGAGGCTGGGCATCAGTGAATCCCAGCTGGAACCCTCAAGCACTTCATTCTATGGAGCAGTACCAGGGCCATCGCACTCCCCAATCGGCAAGATCCGGCTGGACGTCATCTTCGACAGCGAGAACAACTTCCGCCGCGAGCCAATCTGGCTCGAGGTCATGAACCTCTCCAGCGCCTACCACGCCATACTAGGGCGCCTAGCTCTAACAAACTTCATGGGAGTGCTGCACTACGCATACCTCAAGATGAAACTGCCGAGCCCAAAGGGAGTGATCACCGTCGATGGATGCTACAAGCGTTTGATCGAATGTGCCTTAGACGGCTCTAAGCTGGCCGAGGCAATGATTATCGTTGAAGAGAAGCACGTCATAATGCATAATGTGGAGGCTCTGCAGAAGGACATGCCGGATGGAGAGCCCAAACCGGCTGGAGAATCGCAGTTCAAGCCCTCGCAGGGGACAAGGAAGATCCTGCTGAACGAGGAGGACCCAAGCAAGTTCGTCCTGGTCGGAGACGGCCTGGACAGCAAATAGGAAAGCGCGCTCGTCGATTTCCTCCATGAGAATCAGGACATTTTCGCATGGTGCCCCAAAGACATGCCAGGTGTCCCGAGGGAACTCGCCGAGCACTCCCTTCATGTTCGACCGGACGCGAAGCCGGTCAAACAATCTTTACGCCGCTTCGCAGAAGAAAAAAGAAGAACCATTGGTGAGGAGATCACATGGCTGCTCGCGGCCGGCTTCATCATGGAAGTTTTCCACCCGGAATGGCTAGCCAACCCGGTGCTGGTGCTGTAGAAGAACAAGTAATGGCGCATGTGCGTGGACTATACCAGTCTCAACAAGGCTTGCCCCAAGGATCCTTTCGCCCTGCCGCGAATTGATCAGGTCATCGACTCCACCGCCGGGTGCGATTTGTTGTCTTTTTTGGATGATTACTCGGGCTACCACCAGATCAAGCTCAATGTAACCGATCAAATAAAGACATCGTTCATAACCCCGTATGGAGCATACCACTACACCACCATGCCCTTCGGATTGAAGAACGCAGACACAACCTACCAGCACAGCATGCAGAAATGCCTGCAGATGCAGATTGGAAAGAACGTACACGCCTACGTCGACGACGTCGTCATAGAGACCAAGGAACGGCGCACGCTCCTTAAGGATCCGAAGGAAACGTTCGACAACCTCCACCGTTTCCAGATCAAGCTGAACTCGTAGAAGTGCGTGTTCGGCGTCTCGGCCGGCAAGCTCTTGGGCTTCCTCGTCTCCGAGCGTGGTATCGAGGCGAACCCGGAGAAGATCGGAGATATCGAACGCATGGAGCTGCCATAGAAATTGTGTGACGTACAAAAATTCACCGGGTGCCTCGCTTCACTCAATCGGTTTGTTAGCCGGCTGGGAGAGAAGGAACTTCCCCTGTACCAGCTGATGAAGAAGACAGACAAATTTGTCTAGACAGCTCAGGTGGATTATGCTTTTCGCGACCCCAAGCGAATGCTCACCTCGCCACCCGTCCTAGCGGCGCCAGCCGAAAAGGATCCCATGCTTATGTACATCGCTGCCACAAACAGAGTGGTCAACGTGGTACTGGTCGTGGAGCTGCCAGAGGGAGGAAAGGCTCAGATGGTCCAGAGCCTAGTATACTACCTAAGTGAG